>VZRZ01007595.1:732398-748190 GCA_013398175.1 Climacteris rufus
CCACCACAAAACACCAAGAGCAAAGTGCTACTACTTGGAGTCTCATCACCAGTCATGGTCCTATCAGATACTCTGATAACACGGGGCATGTAGCTGGATATGAACAGCCTCTGCACTTCCACCCTTCAGGAAGAACTAAAAATCAAACAATGCAATAGCCACAGATGCTTATAAGAAAGTGAAACTAAACTGATAAAAAGGGAAATTAATTCAGCTCTATTTCCCCAATACGACACTCAACCCCTCTTATCTCTGATGAATGTGTCCCAAGATGTGCCAAAGTGCACAGCACCACGACCCTTGATCTCTGCTTGACAGAAGTCATTATTCAAGGCTCAAGATATTTTGCTACCCCAGTATGTGTAACAGACTGTTCAAAACCCACAACACACACCCAGGCTCACTGCTACACTTGCTGGTTTGGAGAGCACACACTGATGGTGCCCAGGTCCTCAAACTGTAACCCTGACAGTCAACCACAAAATGACCACTCACATGAGGTTCCAGATGAAACACTGTTGTCACCAGAGCAAGAGACCACACACCAATATACAGCTGAAAAAACACCAACTTTTATCAGAACATGACTTATCCCAGACAGGTTACTTTATAGAAAGTCAGAGAACAGGAGAAACTGAAGTCCATCATGGCTCTAAACCAAAATTGCAGACCTTTTAAAAAGTACATATATACATCAACAAACACCACCTATATGTCAAAGGAAAGGCTGCTCTCAGTTCCTGGCATCTAGACCAACGAAATGGATTCAAACACAAGAGGAGTTTTCCACTGAAGAAGACATGCATTTCAAAGGCCACAAAATCCTCATTAAAAGACTCCAGGATAGCTTCAGCCTCCCCAAACCTGTAGAGCTGCAATCACCTGTTTTATAGTGGCTGCTTGGGCTTCTATTGCAGAGGCACTGCATTAGAGAATTCCACAAGCCAGAAGAAAACAATTTCTGAAACACAATGTACCGGGAAGCAACAGTGAGATTTATACAGCAACTCAACCAGACAAAGTTTTAGGGGTTTTCTTTCTGTTTTTTTGGTGGGTTGTTCCAAGGGGTTATTTTCTGAAGCCCTGCAGGACTAGGTTGCATTTATTCTGTTGCCTAAAAGCATTAACCATAGACACGAAAAATGTCTTAGCTACCCCTCTGAACAAGAAAGCTTCTCAGAGCAACAGGCACAATTCCTCCCAAGGTTTGAGAAAGAGGTGGTCTCACTAAATCACAGTGGATTTCTCCATTTGTTTATGGGTTTTACCAGTTTGTAGTTACTGCAAATTTTTGTTTTATCTCTAATTCAGTTTCGGTCCTATACACTGCAGTCTTCATTAGTCAAGAACTACAACCTTGCTTTGCAATAGTTTTCTGCAGAGAAGTTATTTTAAGTTAATGACCATGCCCATTCTCCCATTAAAGTGTTTTTTCAGTCATGGACTTAGCACTCAAGGTTCTTTTTTATGGCACTTTGTTTCACATTATGCTCAGCAGCCCATGCAACACATTACATTTTGTAACCAAATAGCCAATGGCCATTGGCAGACTTCCCCACCCCTCCCCTTCTCAATATTATTGGAATAAATAGCCTGATTTGCACAAAGAAAAACCCTGCAACCTGCAAAATCAAGTTAACCCCCTTAATTATCAGTGTTGAATAGATTTATTACGACTCTCATTACACTCAATCCATTGTTAGTCAGGATCACACAGGCATCTAAGCTTTTTTTGCTAGAAATACATATTAAAACACAGACTGAGGATTATCAACTGGCCAAAAGACCACGGCTGATAGTCTGGATAAATGTTCTTACCTAGGAAAATTACAAAAGGGAAGGAGAATTATAATTCAAAGCAATCCTTTGGCTACTTTAGGAACAGCATCAGTAGAATGAAGATCAGTGGGTGAAACATTATAAGAGGACTTCCGTAATATTCTAGAAAAAAGAGTAACTTCACCTGAAAAAAGGATTTTGCATTTAATGGTTCAGCTTCATTCTTTCTTCTTTAAGTCTTAGACAATTCGTAACAGTTTCATAGGACAGCTTTATTTCAAGTTAGAGCAGTGCTCATGGCCCTCCAAACTAACGATCTGGTCACTAGCTTGTGATCCCAGTGACTCCTGACACACTCACAGCTGTTGGACTGAATATTTATACATGAAACAACCGATGTATTTCCATCTGGTCTTTATGACAAGAGGATGACTATATAAAATGGCAAATCACTACTGCTTCCAAACAAAAGTCAGGGAAGAGGAAAGGGAAACTGCTGAGTTGGACTGCCCTTGACCCATGACAAACAGACAACTCAGCTGTCACTTATGTTTTGGTCATTTGAGTAGCTGCAGAAAGTATATCTGAAATGAGACACCCTATTCAGCTGAAGCTCAATCTAGTCCATGGATTTTTTTCCCTTCCTGGAAAGAAATTTGGCTTGAGAAGGGGGAAGGGAGAAGGCAAGAGTATAAGGCAAATTCCCAAGAGAACAGTAAGCACATTTCCATGGATAAGATTGACTTACCAGCTGGAAAATCTAAGTTTGGAAGAGGCAGCTCCAGGAGTCAAAGCTCAAATGCAGGTTTTATACATGCTCATTCTTTTCACATAGGGTAGCTGAACAAAGATACAAAATCCGCTTCATTCCAGAGTGCATGGGGGAAAAGAGTCCTTGTTTTGCCAGATGGCTTATACAGGAACCACAGGAGGATTCAGGAAGGCCAAGGTTAAAAAATAAAGCAAAAAAGGACATTGGCAATGACTGATACACTGTTTTGTTGAAGGGGGGGAGGAATGAGAATATTTCCTGAACAGGTAAGAAGCAAGAACAATTACCATTCCCACACAGGAACAAGAGAAACAAAAGATACCATTTCCCTGAATATTACTGCCAGAGAAGATAAGGACAGCAGTCAAAGGGAAAGTGGAAAATAGTTCTCTACATCATCAACCAACTCATTCTTTCCATTCTGAATTCCAATGCCAACTTCCTCAGATTTCATACTGCTCTTACTTAAAACATCACTACACTCACAGCCTGCTGCTTTTTAACTGCAGTCATCCACACCAACTTAGTTAGTGTGCTTATCAGTTGCGTCATTACCTGGTAGTTATCAGCTCTTTAAATAAAGTAGCTGCCCTCCTTCAAATTTTGCTTACCCAAACCATGTGGTTTGTTGCAAAAACTTATCGAGACCAGAAGTTGAGCAACATGCAGTTCTGGACGTGCTACAACAGTACAATCACACATCACAAGCATACTTCAGAAATTCAGTATTATCTTATAAGCTGCCATGTTAGAAGCCACAACCGTTTTGTGACAGAGGTCAAACCGCTGCAGAGCTGCAGAGCAGCAAACCTTCAGCTGAGCAATTCGGAACACAAACCAGCAATCTGCAGTAATAGTAAATAACAGAGCCCACCACAAAAAGAATTTTGGGAATTATTTTGCTGATGTTGAAAGTACAGCCAGCTGCTTTAGCACAGCTGATCCTGGCTTACTTCCTCCAGTTAGCCCAACCTAATCTAAAGCTATTTAAGCTTTCTTCACAAAATCGAACCCTTTCCTTCACCATTAGACATAATCACTGCTTGCACTAGTGTTAGTTTTCCTGTATGAAAAGTTTCCTCCAAATCAGTTTATCACCCATTTCTAATTCAAAACCCTGTCAGTCACATGGTTTAGAATCTAACAAATAAAGGGATTTTACAGTACAGGTTTATTGAGCCAAAACCATTTATAGCTTGGGTACATCGGGAGTTTTAATAAAATCTCTACATTTGGAGCAGCAATGTTCTTCTCACTTTTGATCAACTCCACAGTTTAGACCAATTCAACTCTATGTCTTAGAAAACTGACCCAGAAAACCTTCCAGAAGAGTTAGTTAGTCATCTGCCCACCAACTAGGTCACAGATGCTGGTTTGGGAGAGAGATCTCTCTAGTTCCAAAAAAATGCTTTCAAACTCTTAAGTAGTGGGCACAAAGTTTTACAAAGAGGAAATGTGCAGGTTCACAGTCTATTACTAAATACTAAAAACCCCACAATAAATAGCAACAAAATTATCAACGTTATTGGCTCTTGCCCTTATGCAGCTCAAAGTCTGAATACACCCATAAAATGATTTTACATGTCCATGAAAGTTACACAAATACTTAATCTGCAAGCCTGTAAAGAAAATAAATTGATGTATGTCCACAGCAGATAGTTTATTTAATAAGATATTACTGCTCTAAGACTACAAAGGGAGGTATTTTGGCAAAAAGCAGGGAAGAATTCCACAAACTTTAGTACAAGTATTATATTAGTGATACTTTCATGAACTAGCCATTCATAGCAATGGGAACTTTCAGAACCAATTCTTTGTTTTAAATTTGCCTGGTCCTAAAACTTTGAAAGGTCATGTAACTCTAAGAAACAAGTTTTTTTGCTATTCCTCACCTTTGTCTCGTAAATGCCTTTTCAACTCCCAAAGAAAAAAAACACTTAAGTTGACAATAATAATGGACTTCAGAGTCTCCAACACCAATAAATCAAACTTCAATTCTGCTAGGTTTTCTGTGATTTGCCCAACTTTGAGAAATAACATTTCATACTGGATGGGAGTAAGAACACCACAGTTTTTCACCACAGTCCCAAAATATAGTCAAGGCAACCGGCTATTTTTCCTGTCTGAAGTGTTATCATACAGAGTTAGTCGTGTTCAGTTGCACTGAAATGCTTGAAGGAAACTTGAGGATTAAAGAGCATTTGTGACAGATCTTCAGGTCTAGAACACTCACAACACACTCATGTGCTACAGCATTTAAATCTTCAGCAGCAACCTTGAGGCTTTTCCCTTTTTTTTTTTTGGTTCCTGAGGGTTAATACCAAACCTCTCAGATATGTTCAGGCTTGTAGAAAGAGATCAGCAAAAGAAACACCATCACCTTAACTGGCTCACAGTTGCCATCAAGAGGCAAAACATTTCAAATTCAAGTGCCCTGTGTAATTCACCACCACTACCCCCTCCTGGCACAAATAACCTTTGAGTCTGCAGAAATAAGCTCAAGCTGAACATAAAGGAAGTAGAGAAGCCACAGGAAGAAAAAAAAAATCATTCTAAAACTAAACTAAAGTGTTATTTTTGTATCAGACATCTCTACAGTTTCTCCCTTTTCAGCACACTGTTCCTGTCAAACCAAATGACTAAGCCCCAAATCATGATAAATGCCAATAAAAAGTCTGCCCTCAAAAGTTATTCTATATACTGTCAATCTCTACTTGCCTACATCCAGAGAGAGCAATACTAAAAAAAAAAAAACAAACAAAAAAATCACTTTTCAGAGAGTATTTCTTACAGTAGAATATTTCAAGAACTCTATAACTCAAGTTCAGCCTCACTTATCACATTATTAATATAAGGAGGATTCACAGATTGAGTCCAAATTAGCTATAACAAAACACAGCAAATGAACTTAGCACTTGCATTTTTACATAGACAGATAACCTACATTTCCCAAATGAAAGCATACCATAAGCAGCTGAACAAAGATCGAGACAAACCAAAAATAGTTCTGTGTTGGAAAGTATTTGTTAGAATTGAAATCTCATTTAAAAGAAGCAGATTTGAAAACAGACATGGTAACATTTTGCAACATTTAAGCAAAACCTGCTAACAGTTCAGAAATTACCATTAACAGATGCATATTACATAAGAGTACACAGATTTGCAGATCCTTAAGATAATCAGCCTGGATTGCTGAAGCTTTTAATAGCAATATTTGCGGGTTATTGTTTGCATGTCATTAGTCTATCCCAGGACAGAAGGAGTCAAAATACACTCACACTGGGGTCACAAACTCGCCAACAACAATCAGCAAATGAGAAACCAGTCACAGGTTACTCTAAGAGAGAGAGATGTCCAAGAAAACTGTCCCCATCAACTGGATACTTTTAAACTGTCATGAGACTACTTTAACCAGCCAAAACCAGACAAAATGCACATGACTCTTGGTATCAGCTTTGTACTATCTTCCATTTAGCTCAGCAAAGCTGTTTCAGATTTGCTCTAATTACATACAAAGAGTTTGGTATTCCTATTCTTTTCGAATTCTTCTAAATGGTGGCATTAAATTCACAATTGCATAATTGGGTATTTCTGTTTTGAGCTTTGTGCTTTCTGTTGCTCGCCCCAAATCTACTCTCAGAACCCACTATCTTCAACTACTGATGCAATTAAACCAGAAACGGCTGAAATCTGCAGATGAAAGGGATGATCCAGAACAGCTAAATGGAAACAAAGCTCCTACCTCATATAACAAGTCTAATAAAGCTTATTTGCCACATCATCTGCTATCTTACTCTAGCAGGAAAAGAGCAGTCCAATGGAGACCTGTTGAAAGGTTCCATCAGTGACTGCTGGTTTAGCAAAGGCAATAGGATCAAAACCACCCTGGACTATGGCTCCAAAGGTAACTTGTGATGTGGATCCTATCAGTCTCCAAAGCTTCCTCTTGGTTTCAATCTTACTGGTAACATGCTAGAAGGAGTCCTGCCAACCACCTGAAAAGTTACAAGACTTGAAATGCACTGTAGTGATCCTGTCCTGAGAACAAATACTGCGGGGAATTGCTGCCCATAGGTGGCCAATATCCCTGCCAAGTGATGAACCACATGACTTCAGAAAGTTCTGGGGCACAGAGATCATGAAAAAAAATGGCACCACCTACATTAAAACACATTTATTCCGGTGTCATTGACACATCGCTTTGAAAGCTCATGGATATTTTAAGTTAAAAGGCCATCAAGTATACATCATCCCTTCTAGGTTCTAAGTGTATGGGCAGCATTCCCAAAGATTCTGCTTAGACCTAACATGACAAATCCAAACTTAGCAGTTTGTCTCTGAGTGATTTAGAATGAGCTATCCTTGTAAAAACTGCTTGCTGCTTTAGATACATATTAATACTCACATAGCTTCTGCAAGGCTATGAAACAACACCACCAGTCCAATTTTTATCAGGTTGCTCTTTCCTTTGCTGAAAAAATCACCTGAGAGCAGGTTAAATTGCTTGTGATCCAGGCAAAGTAACACGGTGCTGCTTGGAATTCCCCAAGCAAATCTTGAAGCGCTTTAGAATAATCTGGATATATGCAAAGCAACTGCCATCACCAGGTGACAATGACAAGTGAGATGAAGTTCAGAAGTACATCTAAGAACTGAATCTGAATTCTGGTCACTGCATTCCCTCCATTACCTTATTGTGGCTTTTTAGAAAAAAAGGATTTGCCAACACCTGTGATGAACTTGCTGCATGGCTCTCCTTTCAGGTTAGTTAAGAGGACAGCACAGCACAAAACATGACTAACACAAAGTTTATCCTCTGCAGCACGGAGTTAAGGGGTATTCTGCACGTCGTTCCCACAAGACAAAACGTGAACAAGCTCCCTCTCTCAAACACGACCTCAAGTGAGGCACAGATTCAATCCTTGTCACCTCTTCACCTCCCCCAGCTCTCCCAAAGGGAATGAGGGCAACCAAAACCACACATTGAGAAGTGCTGGTATGACGATTTGTAAATGTACTGAGGAAGCTGGAAACAGGGTAGAAAGAAGGATAGCTGTACTGTCTTGACTAAAACCATTCTAACCCTGTTTAAGGCTCAATACACACCCTAAATGATTCCCAAAATGAGCTACAAGATGACCCTAGGGACTGTAAGCAGCTTCCACAAAAATACTTATGAAGCCAGTATATAATTAGAGTCTCGCTGATTTGGACAAGAATTTAAACAACAGATTTGAAAAGATATGCAGATGGTTCATGTTAGATAAAAGCCTTCAACTACTCCAAAAAATCAATTTTCAGCAGTACAAATCCTGCTATTTAGAATACAATTTTTTTCAAGTATACTGGAAGAGTGTTTTTTCAGGCATGATGTACACAAATCATGATCAAGTTAAAAAACATTATCATTATCTGAAGTTTTAAGAGTCAAAACCAGTAACTTTCTACCATCTGCTATTAAAAACAACAACAACAACAACAAACCCAACAAAAACCACAAACACATGCTATGTCAAGAGAAAGTTGTTATGCCCAGCTGCAGGAGCCCTGCAAACTTACATGATATTTATTATATCTTAGAACTTAAATGTTACATCCATTATGTAGACTGACAAACTAAACAGAAAAACACTCCACTTTTATTGCAACTCAGCCATGATTTGAAAGAGCAAATTAGTAATCTCAGAAAAGGTTGGTAAACTTTACAGGAAATCAGAGTTTCTGATGAGATGCATGACAGGAAGCATCAAGGCTGCCACTGCTTAGCACAAATTTGGTCACATGCAGTATGGAGAATCTGGGTGTCAGTCAGAGCTGTGATGTTTAACAAGCTGCTGCATGAAACAAAACCAACAAAGACAAAATAAGAAAAAGAACACGTGGCCCAGAGGGATGTTGCTAACCAAAAGGTATTGAAACTGCACTGTACTGTGCTCTGCATCCATGGAGACTGCCACAGATCTATTACTGCTTGTTTTATTTATTACTCTGCTAGACAGCTCTCAAAGGACTCTATACAGGATGTCTCCAGGGAGCTTTTATCAGGTGGGGCTTTTTTTCCCTTTCAAAGAAAGATTATAGACCTGGTACTTTTCCTCAGCCCTCAAAAGTTGAGTTATGAAGCTAAGTGTTTTAAACCACAACAGCCCAAAACAAATCTCATTTAAGAGATTTAATTCTGCACCTCTCAAACCCACACAAACTGACAAATAAGAGCCTGTTTAGTTCCATAAGAAATGTTGCATTTTCAGAATGTACTTATCCGATTAGATTTATTGCCTCACAACCAGCCAGTTACAAATTGAACCACAGCCATCTCCAAAAGTGATATTCCTTTGAGGTAAGATTATTTTCCTAAGAAGAGGTCTCCTAACAGCTGCAGCTCCAGAATGTACTTCAAAAGCTCCCTTCTCTCTTTCAGGGTCACCTTTGTCAAGTCTGAGGGAGCCTGACCACTGTTTATACTTCTGCAGGTAATTAGTCTGGCTCCTTTCTCATGTCATTTATCAAGTTGTCAATTGTATCAATTACAGCACAAACACTCAAGAATATGGCTGGGTTTTCTTCTTTAGCTGAAGGAGAAACTTGCACATCAGAGATCTGAAGCCAGTTAATTACCAGTAATTTGTTATACCTTATGACATGGAAAACCAGCAAAAATTTAGATTTAACTGCACAAAATTTCAAGCTCCCTATGTATGCACACTTGGAAATGCAGCATAACCTGAAAGTGCTATAAGCCCATTGTACACTTACAGTTTTACAGATTTACCTTCAGTATTTTGAAATCTGTAGAGCTGAAAACAGGAAAAGAGCTAATAAGGGCAGCATGATGTTCACAGATTGTCACATATCTTGATTAATCTACATTTGTGACAATGGTGAATCTGACCCAGAAACAGTCACAAACAGGAGGCACACTGCTGCTGTAGGCACATGTAACTATGCTCACAAACTAGTACAGCACTGTAAACATTGATGTGAAGCACAAGGTAGGCTTGGGAGCCAGCATACTGCATTAGACGTGATCTTCCAGCAAAAGTTTTATAAAACGTATTTTTAAATAAGCAGAATTAAACCACAGTCAGAGCTTTCAAAGAATGTATATTTCTATTTCTCCAGAACTAACAGAATGTAATTGTTTTCCAACAGTGCTTAACAGATGAATTCCAGGTCCACAATCCTCAGCTTTCTCTCACTGCAGAAAGGTCTAGATCTGGTTTTCCATTTTGCTCTAATGTAGCTACAGGATTGTGCATCAGAGCCAGCATCTTTGCAGTCAGGCCTCCTAGTGAGCAATATGCAACCAGCTTTAAAAAAAAAAAAAAAAAAAAAAAGACTACAGGATGCCACAGTTATGTGATACAAGACCTTTTTTGGTTGTCAGACTCAAATGTGCAACTTCTGAAACGTTCTCAGCTCAGCCAGTCCAGAAAGAAAAGAGAATTTTAAGAATTACACATTGACTTCAGCAAGCTGATATTTATTATGGTGGATCTGCAGTAGAGTCTATACTCTTGAGTATAGAAACTACATTCCATTGTTGTCTGCTGACCTAAAAATCACTATTAAACATAGCTTTAAGACTACAAGATAAAGATAAGCATCGTTAAATCTGAAGTGTCACTAAAAGTGAAGCTGTACATCACATCCAAGCAACTTCCTGCACTCTAAGTTTTAAGTTAACATTGTTAGACTCATAAAAATTCTGACAGATGGAAATATTATTTAGTATCTCGCTGTTTCCTGCTGTAAAGTGTCAGCTGCATTATCATTTTTACCAGAGTGCACTACAGAATCTCATGGTTCACATTCAGTTCTGGCATTATGCTTGTTCCCAATATTTTTCAGTGCTACTGCCTATGTAAGAAAAATCCATTTGTAAGCTGGACTGTTTGTACACTACATTTGGTTTATAGTTAGACATCTGCCACAGAACTGCACACATGTAGTGTGCAATTTATTACTCAGATGATTTATAACTAAAGGTAACCAAATTCACATTCAGCTTTCCCTCAGAACAATAATGAGTACAAACTTCTTGCACCTCTCTGACCTGTCCAAATAATTTCTTACCCCTGCAGACTGTTGCTTAGGGAGAGCCCTCCAGCTCCTTTTCCCTTGAGCAGCTCACTTGTTAAGCACAATAACCTGACTGACACTGCACCGAAGCCAGAGTAAGAATGGCAAAGCAATGTATCAGCAAGAAGATGCATTCATGAACTGGATCTGACTGACCAACCTCCTCCTTCTGTCCAAGAACACAGAGGACAGGAGGGAGACAGCACATAGCACACAAGCAGTGCTGTTCTCCAGTGCACACAGTTTACCAGGAATGCATCTGCAACCAATGCAAATACCTTTATAATAACAGTTTATAAGTCATGCTTCCTTCAAGAGAACACACTGTCCAAATGAAAGATAAGTCTTTGAATGCCTGACAAATACAGTTCAAAAGAGCCCAATCTGCCTCCATACCATGAAGCACACGTTCATATTTGAAAAGTTACTAATTTGAATGACACAACCCAGAGCAATAATTCCAGAACATTTTGTAGTCCAGCAAGTGACTGCACCACCCTGCACTGTTCTGTAAATTAGCAGTTAAATTACAGTCTTGATTTAAAACCAGCTCACACAGGGACTCAGAGGGATGACACAGTAGCACAAAGATTTGGCTTTTGCAGTTAACTATGTGACTTGTTACTTCTGGCACAAGAGTATTACCTTGCAAACGTAAAGCACCGGGCAAGGCATCACATTTTAGCCACAATGTTACCTACACTGTGGAGAGGTGACAAACTCACTGCTCAGACATAATTTAACAAGAACACTTTTGACAACTTCTACCTAAAGACCATTTAAGCAGTAACCCTAACTACTATTTTACTCAATTTATGAGATGTGCTAATGGTAACAGTAGGAGGCACACTTGACTCAGAATAACTAGAGCTGAGATGAATATATACAAGGGGAATAAAAGTATTTGAAGGCTAACACTACACTAAATTTCCCTGCAGTAACTGAAGCTGAGCACTGACACAAAGCAGTTGCTGCTGAGCTCCTCACAGCTCCACTACACTCATAGCAGGGCAGGTATTTCACATTTAAACACCTGCACCCAGTATTTAAAGTAGGTTCAGTTACAATTTGCTTCATGCAAGACAAGTCACGAAGTAAACCAGGACAGTCCATCAGTCACCTGGCCTGGGTTTTTGTTCCATTCAACAAAATTGACTCATTTCCACAGATCCAGAAAAACTAAGATTCTTGGCCGGGATCTTGGCTTGATGGAGATACTAAGAACACCAGCAGGTCACCCAGTGAAGTTCAGCTCTTCCCCCTTCTATTTCCTCCACAGTTCAATATATCAAGCAGAAAGGGCATTACTTAAGGACATGGAGCAATATTCTCCAGAGTTTCACCAACAACTTGGGAACACAAGCTGCATTTCATAAACAGCATCCAAACTTCCTTTGAAAGGAAGCATATTGAGTCTCAGGTTTTGATCTTTATTGCTACAGAGCACATATATACATCAAGCATCGTTGTATTATTCAGAATTTAAAAAATCATTCTGATAGACACCACCACAAAACCTTCAATGGTGCTGTTTAGAAGACTGTAGAGAGGTGGGACACCTCTGATGCCTACACTTGCCAGGCATGAACACAGAAGACAAAGCTCTGCTATTGCTGAGGAACATGATTTCAAGACAATTAAAAGTAACCATCACTTATCTATGGTTGCTGTAATACAGCATAGAAGAAAATCATTCACATTTCCCTAATTCAATAATTATGTTTTGAAGGCTCACCAATCCCCAAACCATGGCATTCTGGAAAACCAATGACATCTAAGTTTCAGTCCATCTTTGTGAATGCAGATTGCATTTTGATACAAATCATGCATAACAAATATCAACCTGTCAACAATTATCTTTTCCTATATAGAAAGGATATAGGAGGATACACCCACCACACCAATAAATACCAAGTTCCTCCTTTTCTTTGTAATCACAAACAACAAAACAGGACTTAATCTTCAAATATTCTACTAGTTGTAGAGTCCAGCTTCTTTAGCAAATTCTTTTAACAGCTATAAAATTTACATTCCTGCTTTAAACTTGTCACTTTGTACTGTCTCCTTATGAGAGGAAAACTACAACCTTTAGAACAATTTAACCCACAAGGCACTCCTGCAGTGCAGTTTACCTCCAAGCAAACCATCAGGTATTTCCCCCTTGCAAATATTTCCATTCATGCTTTTTGCAAGCTGTCATTTTCAATACTACTCATGAAATTCTTCAATCAACTGAAAGCCCAGCAACACACCCTTTAAAAATGAGCTTCTTTATTAAATTCCTTCAAAGGTGGTGCTTCTTCAGACAGTTTGACCACCTGGTACAGATGATGATTAAGACACTTCAACAAAGGCAACATTAGTGAAGAGCAAGTGACATTAGTTTCTGATCAGTGTGAGAATTAAAACAGTTTTCAGAGATTAAAGCCACAGAACTCAAAAACTGAAGGGATAAAAATTTCAAATAAAAGTCATAATTTTGGTGGGGCTAATATCCTCACAGTTCACACTGCATGAGTAAAGCTTCAGCAGAGCCTAACACTTGATCATTTCACTTTTAATTTAAAATTAATGCTCAAGCAGACCACCACAGCAAGTATACAGCTAGCTTGGAGGAGCAGAGCATGCTTAATGGTCACAAAGAAAACTGGAAGCTTTCTTCCACAGTTAGTAAGCACAGAATAATGGCAATAATAAAACGAACCAAGATACTGGTAGAATGCTTGAGCAATCATCCAAGAGCAAATATGAATACAAATGAAGACATCTTTTAATATATTCCCTCAGCTTGACTGGAACAGATTTAAAATTGCTTCTGAGAAAGTTTTGGTGCAGTTACTTCAATCAATCATTTGTGAGCAGCTAACTGCATAAAAACCCTACAAAGAGCTTTGGGATTTTGATCCAATGCTCTTTGGTCTGCCCTAAATTGGATGGGAACACAATAATAAAAGACATAAGCCCCTCTACGAACT
Organism: Climacteris rufus; assembly: GCA_013398175.1. NCBI lineage: Eukaryota > Metazoa > Chordata > Aves > Passeriformes > Climacteridae > Climacteris > Climacteris rufus. Next base: position 746,007 of record VZRZ01007595.1, read on the forward strand.
GCACCAACAGCCAACACTAAAAAACAAACACTAACCTTTCAACTTCATACTGAGGCTTTCAAAACAAACTAGCACACCAGCTATTTGTTCCTGGTACTCCAAGCTCTTCCCACTTCTCTTAGGGTTGTTGCACAGCAACCCGTGTCTGTTATACAAGCTCTGACTAGCAGGGAACTAAGGGTGCTCTTGCCATCCTCAGACTGGGCTCCTACAGAACTCGGGCTCTGCTCAGTCTAGGAACTTGGTGGAAGAGCAGTGTCTTAGTCCAGTTTTAATCCACCAGTCATTTGGAAAGGGTGTTTTTTACAGCTTCAGATAATTTCAGAAAGCAGATAATTTCTTTCTTTCCTTGTGCCTGTTAACAAGTATGAACCCTGGAACTGGAATGAAAAATACAGCTTTGCAAAACTCAACAGTGGGATACACTACACAACTTGTGTATGTTCTAGTGTTACCTCCTGCAAGAATCCACTGCCACTACCTAAGAAATGCCTGTGAAATTAACGTTTTCATCTTTTTTCCTAAGAAAAACACCTAAACAAATTCTGAAACATTAAGGCCGACATTCACTTAGACATCTTCCGTCAGCTTCCCTGAAGCTGCACAGCAGTGATTTTACAATCCTCCGAGTTACCTTTTGGAGGCGTAAAATGCAAGGCACTCTATGAAATTGAACTGTAGCACGTTTAGTGATGCTAAAGCTAAGAGGCTCTTCAGAGAGCACAGTATTTAAAATAATTGAAAGGCAAACCGACTCCAAGGAAAGGATGCACTTTTATTCCAAAGGACTGCCTCAGGTAAGGTCTGCAGTTCCTTCTGAACTAAGCAGACCTCGAGCCGATGAGTTTTACCCCCTTCAAGCACAGTGACTAGCACCTGGGAGAGTGGCTGTGCCGTGGTAATTCACATTTTTTATTTATTTATTTTACCTGTAGCTCGCACCAGGCAACTTCCACAGTGGTGTCAGTATCCAGTCCTTTATACACAGTTTTGAAGGAGCCTCTTCCAATCTCGATGTCAAACTTCAGGAAGCGACCATCCGGGGAGATGCCCACTGCCTTGGTCTCAAGCTCTTCGATGTCTTCCTGCTGTGTTCTCCGCTCCTCAAATTCCCGGCTGGCAGCTGACAGGCTGCCAGCGGCACTGGTAGGGGGTAGCGCAGCTGCCTCGTCCCCCTCCTCCTCCTCCTTGGGCAGCAGCGGGGCGGCATCCTTGGCGGCTGGGGGCTCCTCAGCAGACTGTCCTTCCAGGGGAAGCGGGGCGGGCGGCGGCAACTGCTGCAGCACTGAGGTGGCCTCGGCGACGATGAGAGCGCTGGAAGGGGTCCGGCCGGCACCCTCGGGCGGGAACACCAAGGGAGCCGCGCTGCCTCCCGAGACAGGGGCCGAGGGCGCTGCGGGCTGCAAGCTGGGCAGCTCCAAGGCCGTGGCGTTGGAGTCGCAGATCACGCTCCGGCGGAAGAAACGGTGCTCGGTGGCTGCCGCCCCTCGGCTGTCCTTGTCCATGGTGTGGCGGCGGCGCCGGTACTCCTCACTGCGGCCTCCGTTCCCCGGTCCGCCGCCCGCTCCGCAGGCGCCGGAGCCTCCGTGCTCGGCGGCCCCCAGCTTGTCCCCGACGGAGCTGTCCGAGCTGGAACCGTTCTTGGGCGGCGGCGGCGGGGGCACCAGGAAGCGCGGGCCCAGCGTGCCGCTGCCCGGGGCGTCCCCCGACATGGTGCCCCGGGGGAGCGCGGTTGTTGCGAGGCGGCGGCGGGAGGCGAGGGGAGGGCCGGTCACTGAGCGGGGAGCGCGCCCGGCCGCGGCTGCCGTTGCAGCTGCAACAGAGGAGGGTCCCAAGGGCTCCTCGCGGCGGAGCTGGGAGGCTGGGCCGGCGGGGTGGATCCCCGGTCAGCGTCTGCATCCATCCTGCAGCGGGGAGCCGGGCAGCGGGGCCGACATGGAGCACCGGGAGCGGATACGGGGCGCTGGGATGGAGTGGGGGCGGCGAGAGAAGGGAAAGCCCGAACACCGGGGAGGCCCCCGACCGGGGAGACGCCGGTGCTTCGCCCGGCTGCAGTTACCCCCGGCGATGGAGAGCGAGCGGGGCCGGCCCGGGTGCGGGGAGAGGAGGGAAAGGGGCCGGGAAGCGAGGAGCGAGCGGGGCGCAGGCCCCGCACGCCAAGAAAGCCGCCGCGCTCAGTCACTC
>VZRZ01007595.1:748270-886035 GCA_013398175.1 Climacteris rufus
CGGAAACCCTCCTCCTCCTCCTCCTCCTCCTTCTTCTCTTTCTCCTGCTGCTGCTGCTGCTGCTGCTAGTGCTCCTACTCCTGCTGCCCGCGGCCCACAGCTGCCGCTCACCGGGGCCGCCGCTGAGCCGAGTCCGGGTGGCGCCCGGCGGGCAGGACCGAGCGCAGCCGCCGCGGCGGCCCGGCTACGCCTCCGCGCTAAATGGCGACGGGCGGGAGCCCGAAACCGACACACGGCACAGGGGGAGGAGGAGGAGTGGCCGCCGGCCACGCCCCCATCCGACCGCGGGCAGCGCATCGTCCCCTCCCCCCGCTGTCGGGGGGAGGTGGCCTCTCCCACTGCGCGCGGCACCACGGGAGCGGTAGTTTCCAGCGGCCGGGCCGGGCCGGGTCGGGGGACGCACCCGTGGACCCAACCGGGATGAAAGGGAGGAAGGGAGGAAGGAGGATCCCGGCGTGCGCCCAGGTCCAGGGGGCCGATGTACTGTGGACGAACACGTCCTCGCGGCCGCCCCCCTCCTCCGCCCGCCCGGCGGGTCCAAAGGCACCGGGTCTGCCTGCGGTGCTCGTTTAGTCAAGTGTTGTGTTACACCCACACGTAAAATATTTTAAATGTATGTGTTTATTTACATATTGTACATATATAGATAAATATAATTCACAGACCATCCTGCGTTGGAAGGGATCCTCAAGAATCACAGAATCCAGCTCCCGGCCCTGCACAGGACAGCCCAGGAGCACCGTGCTGTCCAGAGCATTGTCCAAACACTTCTGAGCTCTGCCAGGCTGGTGCTGTGCCCACTGCCCTGGGGAGCCTGTCCCAGTGCCCAAACACCCTCTGGGGGAAGAACCTCTTCCTATATCCGACCTAAACCTCCCCAGACACAGCTTCAGGCCATTCCCCTGAGTCCTGTCACTGGGCACCACAGAGAAGAGATCAGTGCCTGCCTCTCCTCTTCCCCTCATGAGGCAGCTGTAGACAGCTATGAGGGCATGTTTTCAAACAACCTCTAAAATTCTTTAAAATCGTGGGCAACAATAACTCTGTGTAGCTGAGTACCACAAGAACAAGTGAGGGTTTGGGGTTTTCCTCTGTTTAGGCCATCTGAAGAGCCACTAAGCGGCCAAGCAACCTAAAATGCAAATAATTGCTGTGTAAATGTCAATGTAAATTCAAAAGAAACAGAATTTGCAGCCTCTACCCTTAACACAAGTGTTATCCTGTGGCCATTTCAGTCATGCTTGTGGCTGCTGTACAACTCAGGTTCTGTACAGCCTGCTTTCGACTACAGCAGCCACAGGAGCAGCGAGAGCCCACGTGAACCCTGACATGAATTGGGAACTTTCAGGTTAACAAAGATTTGGCAAACACGAGTCATCTGAATTATTTATATCATGTTCCTCTTTTGTATCAATAAACCAAAACCAAGCACTTTCCTTCTTACGACAGCAGTCTTTTGAAGTCAACTGGAATGTACTGAAAGAGGAGCAAATTATTTTGTACCATGACTTTCAGGCAACTACAAATCAAAAATTACACTGAGGAAGAAAAAGAAAATTAGGAAATTTCCCTGAGTAAATAATCGGTTCCCAGCAAACACACTGTCGTTTTAAATAGTTTTTTTAAAGTTACTTTTAAAGCAGCAGTTTAGAGGAAGTTGTGTGTTGCTGATGTGAGGCCTTAACTCCTTCTGCACAAAGTAGCACAAATGGCCCTTTCAGAGCCCCACAGCTCCCAGGAACAAATCATCAACCTGAGCAATACTCACGTGCTTGGGGCTCCTCACAAATAAAATATGACACCACATGGTAATCAGCATATCAATGTTTTCCATACATCCTTCTGTCCTACTTTTTAGTTTTTGTAAAACAAACAAAATAATGGCACAGCCTTCACAAAGAGGACAAGAAGTGTTTTGTTGTACAACTTTCTGCATGGCTTAAGCCTTCTAGAGTTTGCCTTCACTGAAAATGTTGATTTAGCTTGTATATTCGTCACTTGAACGACATTGGCACCGAGGGCAGACACGCTCCAAAACAATGCTGAGCTGAACTGGGTAATTTGATTAGCAGCAGAGGGACTGGATCGAAACTGATTAACTCATAATTCAATCTGCCACATCCCTGCTGCACTGCCAGGGCCAACATCACCTCTGATGCCGAGCAGGGTTCAGCTTCACTCCACACCTGACTATGGGTATTTGTGCACCTCTCCTGACGGCAGAATGACCATTCATTGGCAGCATCAGCAGGTGTATTCATGTTGGCTTTATACTGTTCAGAGCAGTAGGACACAGTAGCAGAGCTCCAGCACCCGCTGACACTCAGGGCCCCATTGCCTCCCCTGGTCTGTGCCACTCCAGCAGCACTGCTGTTGCTGCCTTCTGGAGCTACACGAAAAGCAGAGCTCTGCCTTCCTCCACTGCCTGCTGCATTTTACCAGCCCTTTGGATGGGACCAGCAGGACTAGACAGCAAACCTTGCTCCAGCACGGTGCCTGATGTAACTCCCGAAGCGTGGACCTCAAATAATGCAGTGATAAATCAGTGTAGGCTGTGGTGTAAGCCTACAGAGCTGTTAGGTGAATTCCACTTGCATCATCAGGAGGCTTTGGCAGGCAGCTCCCAGCTCTGTGCCCAGCCACGTCCTGTGTGATCTCCTACACGAGGTGGAAGGGCTGCAGCTGGGGAAGCACCGCCCTGTGGTCTACATGTGGCTTAAAAGCCCCTTCTTACTCAAGTGCCTTTCACCCATTGTTCTTAAATATATTTGCCCTTAGTTAATTAAGCAAAAGCTTTTCAAAAGAGACTGCAGCACAGCCACAGGGGGCCTGAGGCGGTCTTCTTCCAAAAAATTGTGGTAATTATGTAAAAAGGCACCTCCCCGGTGTCTGATCCAGCACATTCCTTACTACTCTTGAAATTCAAGGAGGTTGGTCCTCAGTGCAAGGTCCCTAACACCCGGCTCTTCTCACTGGCTCCTCTTCTGGGCAGAGGTAGGCAGAGCAATCATCTTGGCAGGAAAAAAAAAGAGCTGAGCAGCTGACCTGGAGGTGGGAATGATGGATTTTTGTCTTCTTTGGCTCTGAAAAAAGAAGTGGTATGATATTGGCAATTATATTTTATGTGGGTGTTGATTTAATTTTGTCATCCTAAAAAAAGATGAATGTAATAAAGAATGTGGGCTTGCTTTCCCTTCAATTTTATTTCTTTTAATCTGTAAAACTCTGTTTAGGCTAAATGGAAAATTTCAGTATTGCAGCAAGATTTAATAAGCCTTAAAGTAAATTCTATATATATTCTATGTTTAGAAACAATTAATTAAAATAGTTTTGGTGCCAGAGCTCCTCAACCAATTAAAAATATTTCTTCTGCCTTTTGCTGTAAGAAAAATCCACAGAAACAAGGAGCCTGACTATACTTGAAAAATTAAAGGCAAAGAGACTTAAATGATCTTATGATTGAATCCAAAGGGCTTACACTTGACATCGTAAAAATATCCTTCTGTCAAGTCTTTTTTAGTTACAGTCATCTTGTTTGGAACAATAATAGTTTAAAAATTACTCTGAATGAAGTGGTTTTGAAGTTGACTGTATCAAAGTTTTTTTTCAGTTTTGCTTTCCCCAGTGAAATTTCATCCACTGTTGGCATCCATGACCTGTCCATGTGACAAAGTAATAATGTGAAGCAGCTATTCTCTATTTTCTCTTATGCAATACATTATGCAATACAGGAGGCTATGCCATAATTTTGATGCATGTGATTTTATTCCATAACCTAAGTGCTCTTCAAAGCAAACCCTTCATCTCAGTTTTATTGCCCATTACTGGATTGCAGCTACAGTGCCATACAACAACAGTGACAATACAACTTTTTCTGCAACAGTTTCTTCTCTTTTCCTGGCATTTCTTAAACCTAGGCCTCTGCCACAGCGTTCACTTTTGTTTCTTAAATCTGAAAGTTAATGAAACAAAATATTTCAAGAGAACATGCTTGAGAAATGAGAGTTTAACTTTCCAGATAATCTTTTTTCCTTTGTTTTTTTTTTCCCCCTCCAGCAAATAAAAGTTAATTTGAAACTTGTTCTAAAACCTTACATTTCTTTTCTTTTTAGTGGGATTTTGTACTTGCAAGTAGCTCTGGAAGCCAGGTCAGTTGTGAAATCATTGTAACCATCTCTGGGCAGTTTAAGTCTTCAGGCACTGTAGTAGGTGGTCCATCAGATGATGTTGGATGGGGCATCCTGCCCAAACCTCTGAACGTGGGTAGTCTCTCCACAAGCAGGAATCATGGGAACTGGAAGAGAGTAAGAACTACAAGACTTACAGGGCTCAAAATTAAACATCTCTGTTTATGTTCTCCTGGCTTACAGGGTCTGCTAGTTCTGCAGGAAGATAGGTCCACGCTACGGCCACTCACCCGAGCAAAGTGTGGGCTCTAACTGAAGGCCTAGTGAAAGAGGCAGCCAGACTGTATAAAAAAGACTGAATCCAGAGATAATGGATTTATGTGACATTTATTTATTGCTTGAGAAAATGTCAACAACCCTGCACCATAAAATTGGAGCATAGCATGTGCTTCTTAATCAGATTGAAACCTACGTTTCCCTTTCACCCACCCATCCACCCCCATTCTAGCTACTAGAATAGAAAGCATAACTCCTTTTCTTTCATTTCTTTCACTATTTTCTTGAGCTACATCAACAAATGTTTTCTAAGCATGTGAAAGTAAACTAGTGAGAGAACCGACAGAAGGATGTATCACTGGTTTGTTACCTGTACTTTTGAAGGTTCAAAGTACAATTTTCCACTATTTTAGTAACCATTTTTAGTCTAGAGTTCATGTGCTGCTGGCTCCCTGTTCTTTGTATCTAATCAACTATTGTATTTATTGCTAGCATATTTATCTATGTACATTCTCCAAACATCATCTATTCAGATAAAGTTGAACAACGAGAACATGATAGGACATTTAAAATACATCAAACACTGAATTTCATCAGAGATGAGATTCAGTTATTGTTCATGCTCATGTATATTTCAAACTGTATCAAGTCATAATGGCAGATGCTGTGGCCAAATTCAACGTCAGTGCTACTGGAAGCAGAGGAAAACATGGCTCACTTCTTTCTTTGTCGTCTTCATGGCTATTCTCGCAATGTTTCTTTATATAACGAGTTTGTGAAGTAGTCTAACAGTGAGTAAGTGTTGTGGAAGCACAGATATTTGCTGAAATCAGCATCGTGTTCTTCCTTTTTTTGTGTCTTTAGTCAATTGCTCAGGATGCCTCATTTATCTTTTCTCTCTCTGAGGCTTTAGGGAATTCTGTGCTTCACAGCAGTGTCATAACACTTCTAAAGCAAGCACAGAGGCAGGGGCACCGCTTTAATGAAGAGGAGCTGTTTGATGAAGGTGGGTGGAGTGAAGTGTGAAGAAGATGGTGATGCTGTGTTTGCAACTGCCTCTGTTAGTGATGCTGTGCAGCAGTCAACCTGCCCTGCTTTCTGCTCACCGCTCGCCAGCTGATGAAAATCAATCACTCTCACAGCAGGTCCAGTCCTGCTTCTCTCTACATCAAAGTACAAAAATAAAGTACTACTCACTTCAGTCAAAGCAGGAGCAGGCTCGTATCCAACATAATGAACTTCCTCATGTCCTTCAAAAGCACAGTCTGGTCCAAATGCAAAACATTAGTCTGCTCTGGTGCCATTTATGCCAGACCCAGTACTGGAAAGTGCTTCCCATTTCTGAAAGGTGTTGAGCATTCCTGAAGCATAATGAGTGTTCTCCATGGCTGTTGACAGAGGGGAGAGTGAGAGCACTCAGCCCTTCACAGTGGGCTCACCACCTTGCAGAACTGAACCCTTGACAAGGTAGGATTCCTGAAGGAATAAAGGAACATGTGATCATTTGGCTGAAGGGAGCAATATAAATCTGGAGTAACCTCCTCAGACCACTTCTCTCCTTGCCAAATAGTCAGTGTGAGGAGTGGTTGGCAAGTTGTGCATGTTACAGAGCTGTTCACTTCCAGACTTGGGCAGCTGGGTCCCCTTGCAGCCTGCCAGGCCCAGGAGCAGAGGCACAAAGTTGAAACATAACACATTCTGGCAACTCACAGCTGATGCTTGGCCTACTGCAGTGGTTTGTCAGGAGTGAAAGGCTTTACTGACAACATAAGCACACTGGTATTAAAAGGGACTTATACAAAATTCTGTACCTGAGTGACCCCTGCTACACACGTGCAAGGCTTCCCCACTTATGTATTTTCAGTGGTGTAATTATAATCCAATGAAAAAATATCCGGGGTAAACAAGCTCTTGGGGGCCACTGCCAGATGACACAGGTTACAGCAGCTCTCATGTTGCTCAAATCTGTGTCCAAGACTGGGAAGAGGATCAGGGAGCTGCAGCTGCCTTGCAGATAGCACTAGATCCTTTGCTGTGCTTGATCCTAAGTGAAACACTCCAGGGAATCTACTTCATGTTTCTCAGAGACCTTGGGAGGCTGATGAGTGTCTTAAAGTTCCAGGTGGGAAGAGAGAGGTGATGTGAGTGTGTTTGGTAACTGGTATAGCCTGGAAAGGTTCTCCATTTCCTTTTCATGCCTGTGGTACTACCTAAATGCAGACAATCCTGATAGGACTGTCACAAATGGTTGGTGACTGACTCCATCACAAAGCATCAGTCTCTCCAAACTAATGAGATGCACAAGAACTCATCGAGCAGCCTCAAACACAGAAGAATGGAAATTAACAGTTCAGCTGCCTTTGAGATGTGACAAAATGTTTTTAAAGTATTTGAATTACATATGTGTGTGTGTATAAAAATATATATGAGACATCTGTATTTTAATGTCTTTCTCTGACCAACAGCTTGCCCAGTTCATCTACCTCTGACACCAACACAGTGATTTTGCTGTTTCAATCCTGAAACATCAATCTTTTAAAATGTTTCTGTTCCATATTCTTGTTTTCTGAAAACAACTTCTCCTTCTCATACATCCATCCACAAACTATTAACAGTCACTGATAGCTGGAAAGTGAGGACATTGCCTTCTGGAGACACAAGAAACATCACAGTAAAAGCAGACTATGAACAATGTAGGAACAATGTCTTTCTGTTCAGACAACTCTTCGACTGCCTTAGTTAGCTAGGATAAAGCCTCAGGGAACAGGTATGTTTAGATACATGACTTCAAAACTTTCAGCTACACAAAGATTAAATAGACATATTTTCTATAGCAATACCAGTATAAAGGACAAATTATTAAACCTTTTGGATGAGTCAGAGTCATTTCCTCTAGTTGACTCCATCCACTTTGGGATGCAGTGCTTAACTTCTCCAGTGCCTGCAACCTGAACCACAAGCTGTTTATTCCCAGCACCTTGTATGTCCATCAGTAGCCTCTCCCCTGTGGCTGGAGACAGGCACACAAGCATGCATTGTCAGGACCCAAATCTGCAAACACTTCAGCTGGGAAACAGTACTTAGTCCTATAAACAGTCCCATTGACATTTTACATTTCACACAACAGATCTGAAGGATTAGGCTCTTAGTGATTATGTGATTTACAGGTACATCACTTTAGATTCAAAACAATACAGGTCATGGAAAGGCAAATAATTCTGGTCTCTCTCAAAGTACTAAAAATCCCCAAATCAAACACCAGTACCTAAAATTAGATCCACAATCAAGTGACAGAGATTACACAACATTCATTACAAGGTTTGCCAGGATTTTCAAGCAGAAAAGACCCAGAAGGAAATATAGATCTACTCATTAGTACTTCTAATGTCACAGTGAGTAAATTACTTTTTAAAAACATCTTGCATTACAGGGAATATTCAATCTCAGGGGAAAAAAACAGTCTCTGAGCAGCTTACACTTCTGGCAGCAGCCCAAGATAGCGTGAGGCACAAATCACACAAAAGCCCGAGTTTGTGTAAATTCTGTGCTCAACAACTGCACAAGCTTCATTCCTAACTAGAAAAGTCCTAGTTTGTTCCTTTGTCCAAATTCAAACATCGTATCAGACACATCAGAAAAATTTGATTGTTTCTTGGATCTGAATCTTTCATGTCCCCTCACTCTACCAGATATGTAACATCCCATGTGATAGATCATGTATAGAAATCAGTTGCAACATAAAACCAACAAAAAGAAGGCCATTTACAATGCTGTTATTTAGTTCCTTTAAGGGAACTAATTTCTGTTAATTTAATAAAATTAATTTAAAAGGCCTAGTTTCTATTAAAATGTAGGTGTTATTACCATGCAGGAAGTATTGGGGACTAGAAATGTGATTATTTGAGCATTACAACAGTCTATAAATATTTAAAGCATTAAACCCCAGAGAGGGTTAATGTAACACAGGAAAGTAACATTAGAACTACTAGGGTGAATTGTTGAATGGAAAAATGGACAAGTTTGAATATATTTGAATGTGGAATAATGTCCCAATAAGACAGAGCTGATACTGTATTGCTTGACATTGTTTCAGTGACAATCCCTTAAGAGCATTCAAAATCTACTGAATTAAAACATGCAAAATGAGAGATGCATTGGAACTGATGAAACTGATTACTTATGCAAACTGTTATAAACAGAGTTCATCACCCTGATTTTAAGAGTAATTAGCTCATCATTGTCAGGAAAATATATCATTGGAAATACTTGGTTGAGAAAAAAATACCCACCCTGAATATAGACATTTTCTTGGTCATCCACCCCTCCTGTTTCAAAACCAAGACATACACCCTCCTTAGTGCCTGCCAAACTGGTAGCACCTGTACACCACGCCAGGATATGAAGCTGTTCATATCATTTTATCAATGCTTTGAGATCTCTGTACAGGAGAGAAGAGTAACCACCGCTGTGGTGTGGTTTCTGACCTGCTTGTTAGCAGCTCAGCTAACTCAGCTGGCTGGTTCAGAGTTTTTAAAAATGCAAGCTGACAACAACATGCTTTAAATGTTGGACTAAGCAATTTCAGAGTGCATGTTTAGCTTACTGTCTTGATTCATTTTTCTTTCATGTTTGCTTCATAAGAAAGAAATACTTTTGCCTTAAGAAAGATGAACATAGAGAGACAGTATTTATCTGTATTTATCTACATGCAATACACAGTGCAGGCTCTATTTGTGCAGGGAACACTCTTAGTCTGGACACATGATATTGGGAATGCTAGAATCCTAACACAATCCTAACTGCTCTTTGCTGGAATCTCATTAGGCCCTCCCAAAGTAAGTCAAAAATTATATATGAGAGCTTTCCTTGTTAAATCTTCAGTTACCGCTCAGAAATTTACTTTGTGGGTTTTTAGAATTTTATACTTCCTCAGGATCATGAAATGCTTCTCTCTAAAGGGAGTTCTGTACATCCAGAATTTTGAGAGGACCAACACCTCTCTTCAGAGAGAGATACAGTTGAGTAGGAAGTTCTAATATGTCTGCCCAAGAACAAAGTAGGAGAAAGGCAGCTCTCAACTTTCTGGGGCATTTTGAATTCAGGAGGAAGAGGAAATACTGAGGCAGCAGCTGAATAATAATAATAAAAAAAAGGTTACAAGCCCTGTCAAAAGGTTTGTTTTGTTTTGTTTTTTTTCCTATTTTAGGATGTGTTTTTTATGATACAAATAGACATTACCAGTGACACTACATGCTGGATCAGATCTGTCAGAAGGACAGACAATTGCTGAAGGCAGACCACAGGACATTTCATGACGTCATGAAAGAGAAACAAGAACTGCTTAGCTGCATACAAATAACTCACATTTCCTCCAGTCAGTTTTCAGCTTCCAGTCTCAAAACTATGCCTTTTTATTCTTCAAGCTTAGCTGTGAGAAGTTGTCCCACTAACCCATTCAACCCTGTCCCTTCTCTGTGGCTCCTCAAGCAGTTCACGCCTTATTCAGATTGTTGAGACACACAGTACTTCTCTCTTAGCCATCTATGGATTGTTTTCCTACATGAATCCCAGATTGCACAATGGGTATGATTGCTGCTTACCTAATGTTTGTTATAAAACCTGTGACAGCATTTTTTCCTTGCTGCTCTACAAGACGAAATAGCATTTTATTTGAAATGCTGTGCTGAGTGTCAACATGAGAGGTGTTTTAAAAGAGCTGAGAAGTATGCTGTCAGGAAAATGTTTCCAGGCCTACCTTCCCTCCCACATCCAACTGTGTTGAAATAATCAAATGCTATAGCACTCGTACTTGGGAAGAGGATGACTAACAGCAGCTAATTACTGCTCAATCTGTTGCCCTCAGCAGCTATTGGTCTGAATCACACCCACTGGCACCGAGGGGCACAGTTTGAGGTGCTGTGCTCCAGAGACACCTCGATTTTCAGGGTCTTCCTTGGGAGGCAGCAAGTGGGACAAGAATCGCACAGATTAAGATCCTGTCACAGAAACTGCTGCCACCGTGCTTGACTCAGCAGATGGCCTGTACACCCTGGCTGTGAGGCTTTTTGGGTCAGCCTTGTCCTTCTGGGGGCCCTGGACAAGCCAATGCCACACTGCATGGAAGGGAGGAGGTGTTTACTGATTTCTTCCTGCTCCATCCTTGTGCAGCAGAGACTGAACCTAGCTCAGTGGCACTGGATATTAGTTTCTGCTTTCTTCCCAGTTTGCTGCTGCAGTAGCAAAGAGTTGGCAGAGGGCCTTCTGTATCACATTTGATCTGTTGACACTTGCAGCAGTGCTGGACTCTAACACTGTAGGAGTTTCCGTCTGGAGAAATATGGTAGCCCTTCCTGCCTCCTCATTCCACTCCCTACGGAAAACCTCCCTTTTGTTTTCCCAAATTCTGGGCCAAATAAAATATACCAAAATAACACTGGAGACACAGAAGGAATCTCTTGCCTCAAACTTGGCCTCGGAGCAATACATGCAACCATTAGTTGTCTCACAAGTGAAGTCATGTGGGTGGAATCCAGGCAGGGTTTCACCAGCAGGGACTGCAGGTTTGCCCTGGCTGCTCTGCAAACAGATACCCCCTTGTTTGTGGTGGCCAGAATGACCACTTCTTCTGTTTTCATGCTAGGAGAAACCAGCATTATACTCTTCAGCTGGTTAATTTAAATCTTTCTAGGAAATATAGGGACAGAAGGTCTTGAACTGTGTGGTGTAGCTGCCTGCTGGCCAACATGCTGTGACATTTCACTCTTGCATGGAGAGCAGGCAGGAAAGCAATACTTTTATCAGAGTTGTTAGAGGTCCTGCCTCCTTCCTGAAGCTTTTTATTATTTCAGGGATAGTCTCCTGAGTAATCATGTCATCCTGTTGCACTCATATAATGTATTCCACACCTGACACCTGAGCCAGAGGTTGACTTTTTGTGGCATAACCCACCTGCACAAAGTAAGCAGTACTATCCTGCCTATGCAGAACACAGCTCTGTTATAGGAAGCCTCTTAGATGTGGGGCAGCCAGCCCCTGCACACAGATACTACAGAGCCTCCTTCCTTGCTTATGGTTCCTCAATGTCGTTGCAGGCTTGAGCCATTACACCATGAAAGAATCTGGGATTTGGCCTAGAGCTGATCCCGCAGTATAGTACTGTTCTTTACTTAGAAGTAAGATAAGCGTTATTATCAAACTTCTGTCATCAGTGTCTCATCTGGGGCACCTCTAATGTGTCACAGTTCTGCACAGTTAGGTTAATGGTGCAGTCCCTTTAAGACAAGGCACTTAGAGAAGGTTTCTCTGAAATGGAACTTCTCTGTTTCTGCTGACATGTGTGTTTGAAAAGCATATTACTAAGTAAAACCTGTTTAATTTGCCTTACCTTATAGAGATTTTCATCCCTGTGTGCAATCAGCGTCAAGACAATATGTCTGGTGATAATGAATAGCCACATACTGTGTGCTGTAACTTCAATTCTTTTTATGGAGCTTTAATCTCTTCCCAATTCCATCTGCCTCCTGTTCTAACTAAGGCCATATGGCTCTTCAGAGCCACCTATGTGCTGGTTAGGTGGGATGCAAGTGTTTGAAGCAGCACTTGCTCTTCCCGGGAAATTTCCATTTCAGGTATAGGCTGAGAATGGGGTCACCAAGTGGCTGTGGACATTTCTAGGATACAGGGACTTGAAGACCAGAAGGAATCATCAGCACAGGCTGACTGGACACCCTGTTTAACCTGAGCTGGAGAATGACACCTGTTCTCCTCTCCTATATGTGATAAGCCTAACTGGCTGAACCACATTAGAACTGTAGAGGTATTCAGTGCCTAAACAAGGTCCTGAGGATGCCCTTCTGTAACTAGTCTCCAACCTTGCATGGATATTGTCAAGTCATCTAGTATAGACAGCAAGCTAATTTATATCAAGCAAAATGCTCAGCCTCCATTTCCTCCTCCTTTCTCTTACATTCCTCTCCTCATCTAGTACTGGTCTACCATTTTCAGATGCAAATTGCTTGTAGAAATGTATATATCAAATTTGTTATCTTAGGAAGAAGTTCTTCCTAACGGCCTAGGAGCTTCTTAGTGGTAGCATTATTTGACAGATGTTCAGGAAAGAACTTTATCTCTCTAGCTAGGCTTTCACACTTGACTGTAATGTGCTCTCACCTTTGTATGGAAACACTTCAATGCTGATGATGAGACCCTTCCTTGTGGATATAGCAGACACAGCAATTACCTCTAGATCACAGCAATTCATAAAGTGTGCTCTGGGTGTCTACAGACACTTCAAGGTAACAATTGCACTAACGTTCATAGGATCATTGGTTAAGTAACAAGAAGAATAACGTTATTAAAAAAAAATCAAATAATAAAATGTGCAAGGATTCCAGCACTAGTTCACCTTTCCTGCTGCACAAGTCCTCCTTCTCTTACCTAATTTCCTCTTGTGTGAACTCCAGGTTTCCTCAATTAATTCCCGAAAAACAGCCTTGCTCTGTCTTTTCTATCCTATGCTCCACATTCTTCGGATTTTTCTTATACATTTTATGGCTGAGATTTTTCACTTTTTTTGCTTCTTTTTATCACATTCCCTTGCTCTTGCATCCAGCTCCTCCTGGTTAACTGGTTCTCCACCTCTGCCTGCCTTTCCATCCTGCCTTCCCACCTTGAGTGTCATCACCACCTGCCCTCTCCTCTGAGCTGCAAAGCCTCCATCAGGGGAGACCTTTGAGAACAGGTTGGACTCACATTTACCAGAAATAGCATAAGTAGAGTTCATTCTGCCTTCGGGCAGGAAACCAATTAAAGGACTTACTGAGGCCCCTTCCAGACCTGCATCTTTCTGATTCTATTATCCTTTGCATTAGTGGGAGAGCAGTAATGGAGCCACACTTCTTGGCACGATCGTTTCCAGGCGATTGTTATCTCGGACTCTCGGGCTTGCAGCTGGAGATCCCCTTTTGGCTGCCTGCAGGGTAGCACGGGCTGCAGCCGGTGCCAGGGCTCAGCCTTGCCATTTTGGCTTCAGTGAGGACTTAAACGTCCCGGCTTCTTATTTCCATAAAGCTATCAAATTACTTTCATTTTCAGTTATTCTACATTTTACAAATACAACAGCCGTACATCCTTCTTATGAATTCTGATTGTATTTGTCTTTTCAGGTAATTCTGCACGTAACACGGGCAGCATACAACACTCCACAGTACATCCTGAAACTCTTTTGAGTATAAGTACTTTTTCAATCAGCAGATGACTTTGCTGTCAGGTGTGCAGGTAAGATATCCCAGCTAAGATATTTAACTCTTTCAAAATTATTAATTTTCACTTGTATTAAATTCCTTGGTAAATAGGTTTGTAAAGAGTAAAAAAAATTGCTTTACCGCATGTAACAACATTCTAGAATGAATGCCCCATTATACCCATCCAGCTGCAAATTGCTGTTATCTCTTCAGAACAATTAGCCTATTATATATCCTCTTAAAACCTGATACCAGCCCATCATCTTGGAGCCCGAAGTATAAAGCCATCCATTAACTTCCTTATACCTTGGATCAGCCCGCAAAAACAGCTTAGTGTTCCAGCATCCCTCTCCGTAGGGTTGCTCATTATCAGCTATCAGCTTTTGTGCTAACAGTTCCACAGCGAGCACAAAAAAGGAGCCAAAGGGTTTGCCTGTGGTTTTCTATTATTTTAAGCGCTTTGGACTGAACTTACATCAATATTGTTACTGGTGTACTTAAAATAATAGTCAGAAGAATAGATGACTGGAAAAAGGTGAGGTGGTTTGGGGAGGAGGAGGAAATACCAATGCTGCTGGAAAAACAACTTTTTTTTAAAAAAAAGCAGTGTTTCAGTGAGGCAGGTTTTACAACAACACAACTGATATCTATGGACTTGCTCCTAAATTGTCCTGAAAGAACTGAGGAGAGAGTAGAAATTTTATAGAGGTAGAAAATGGCTAAAAGATACAAAACATTTCAAACTAAATGGATCTTTGAAACAATCAGAAGTTTTCAGAACTCTGGTACAGACAGTCTAAAGCTCAAAGGCTTTGAGGCTTGTATAACCCTCTGAAGTAAATCCATGCAGCTCGCTGTGCAGAGAACTCATAAAAAGCATTTTCAGAATCCAAGGCCTGACTACTCCATAGTTTCCTCAGAAAATTAGGTTGTCCCTGTACTGTTGGCCAGTCTTTAGTCACTTTTAAATTACAACATGATGTGTACTTGTGGGTCATACCAATTAATTAATTTTTTTTCTGCCTATTCCTTGATAGTCTGCCTGGCTAGCCTTTAGTCTGAGAGGGAATTTGTAAGTGTAAAACATTATCTGTGTTTTTACTTGTGCTCTATATTGTTTCCTTGCACTTCTTTCCTGTTGTTCAATTTTCTCGTTGTTTTTATTATCCATTAAATCTCTGTTTTGCTACAATACAGGAGCACCTCAGACAGATACAGTTAGGCATGGACAAAAAAAATCTGAGAATAAAATCTTGTGATGTGAATAGAATTTCTCTTTTTCTTGCCATTGCTTGCCAAGAAAAGATAGTTGTTGTCACACCCCGCTCCACGAGTGAGACAGCACACAGCAGGCTCCTCATACCAACAAAGATGCTCCATCTCCCAGTGCTGCTGGTGGCATCATCCCTCTCTGGGTGTGAAGTCCCCACCCCTGTCTGCTTTAGGGCTGTTGAAAGACAAAGGTTTAGGCAGGGGCTGGCGGAAGGACACGCTGTCCTTCTTGCCTGGCTGCTGCTCGGAGCAGGGCGTGCTGGCGCTCGAAGAAGCTGGCAGAAGCAGCTGGTCCAGCTCGGTAATGACAAGTGCACAGGTGCTGGGAATTCGCCCAAGGGCACGGGGCCCAGATGAGAGATGCAAATAGGGAAGAGGAGATGCAGGGCTTCTGAAGGGGATGGACACAGAGACCATCAAGGTCCAACACAAAGGCAGCCCTTTCCCTAGGGTATCCAACAGCACTTCTGTCAGGGCAGAAGCACGACAGGGATTTTTCCTCTTTGGTGGGTTGAATTGTTCTTTTCCTTTGATTCATTATGGGGAAAAAGGCTTAAATTGAGATGCTCTTAGGCGAGTGCCCCTGGTGTTCATTATCATAAGCTGGCAGGAGGCAAGACTGTCCTGGGGTGGTAAAGAACAGGAACTTTCCTCTATCAGCATCTTTCCTTCCAAGCTGCTTGTAAAGCTATTCTGTTTTCTTCCCTCCATTTTCACCTTCCTGACTGAGGGATACACGCTGCCAGCAGCCCTGAGTGGTGAGGGAAAACATCTGGTTGTGATGTTCCAAACCAGAAAACAGGCAACAAAGGCTCAGAGCCTCTGTCTGCAGGTGACCTGGGTAAAATATCAGCTTACAAGGATGCTGTTTTCATTCAGATGGCAGGTGCTGTCTGACAGGAAAAATTTCTTTCTATACCAGCTTTAAAAGAAGAACTATTCTTCAAACAGTGATTCTACTATAATGGGAAGGAAAAAACCCCAAGTGAGTCAGAATGAAGTTTGATATTTATAAATTGTTGATTTTGGAAGTCTTGTTTCAGGCATCTTCAGGCAAGATGGTTGCATTATCATGCTAACTCATAATCCTCAATATGCTTTACATTTGCTATGGATTATATACTGGGAAAGACTGTGATTGTCTTTTGCCTTAGATTGAGATAACCTTGTTACTCTTACATGATGGGCAGTCACAGATGCCTGATATAATTGGGTATCATGGTCAGCATTTACACAAGACTGGTTAAGTTTGTGAAAAATATTTTTGTTACCATATTTCTTGGCTTCCACAGCACAGGGTTTTTCTTGTAAAAATTATAACAAACCAAACCACTCTTCATATTAGTTAATGGGCACAGAAAAAAAAAAAATCCCTGTGGGAGGAATTTTTGTTCTAGCATAATGATAGATTTCGCTAGGAAAAAATTCCGTTTATTCCAAAATAAACTGTTTGCATTCTAAGCCATTTCTGTGGGGTTTTATCTATTATAATCTAATCAGAACTATTTTTAGAACACCAGTGCATAATAATATTAGGCAGCACTGATCTCTGAGACAATTTGAGACTCCCAGTCGAGTTTCTGCTAGAGATTCATACCATAAAAAGCCCCATCACAAATTTGCCCCTTTGTTACAGAGGCTGCCAGACAGATCAAGGACTTAAAGGGCCTGCCATTTGAAGTTTCTGCAGTCTGAGGATGTACTGTCAGGGATCAGGATGGAGAAGGCTTTTGTTCTGCTGCTAGAGTAAGTGTTTGTAGATGAAAGGAGAACGCCTGCGCCTGGGCCATCAACCTGACACTTTCCAAGACATGAAATTCACTTAGAACTAAGCATGGGATGGTGGACTGAAAAATAACATCTATTTATTTTTCCTTTGCTTACTACCTTGAGGAGCATCCCAATCACTTCATAAAGGAATACTGATACATAATTAGCCTACTGGAATGGAAGACTTACAGCATAAAGAGCAGACATTCGAAATTGTACAAGCAAAGTTCTGGGGCCACGTTAGAGTAATTGGAGGTGTTCCCATTACTTTCAGTGTGTTTTGATCTAGTCTTTAACACTTTTAGAGCACAGGCATTTGGTCACCTGTCACTAAAATCTGTGTCACACAACCGTCACCCCAGTAGATTTTTTTAAACATGAACATAGGGATGATGTTCTCTCTTTTTCCTTCAACAACCCCCTTGGATCCCAGATGAAATACACTGGGTGAGACAGTGAAAACAGGAAGTATTTTTAAAGCCACTGAGATTGCTTTAGTTTTTTAATGTCTCTGTCACTTTTAACTTATGCAAGGGTATGGAGTAATGTACTTTCTATTGTTACCCTGCAAAATTGAATATGAAAAGAGGAGAAAGGGTGGGTCACTGTAAATCTTCAGCTTATGTTGTTAGATTGTCAACACTCCTGGCCTTGTCACTTTATCCATAATTCAGAGCCCCCGTATACTCCTGCCAAGGAGTCACTGACTTTATGCTGTATGCTCTGCTCAAACATCTGCAAGAACCTAATGAAGTGCATCACCTGATTATTTACTGCATACACAGAGAGCATTTTGCTCATCATTGCAATTCAGCCACCTCTGGGATGACAGTGTTTTTTAGGCAGAGAGCGAGTATTACATGAGGGATCTAAGCATAAAGTACTGAATATCATGTTCTTAATAAAACTAAGAAGGAATTTTAGGCAAACAAAGAGATTCTCAAAGAAAGCTATACAGAATTTTAACTGACACAATCAGTGAAATCCCTGACTTTAATTCTGAGCTTAAAGCGCCACCATATAAAACTCTGCCTGCTAAATAACATGTTGGAGATTGGCTCAGGGGAAAGTGCTGCCAAGACTGTTTTCTAGTAGATTTTAGGAGAAGAGGGACTGACCCTGTCTGCATTTTGAGTACCTCGTAAAAAGAACTTGTGCCCAGAGAAACAGACATAATGGATGACTACACAGATGTAATCCCACCAGTTGGTGTCTACCACAAGGTCTCTGCCTTCTGCCGGAGGATGAGTCAATTATGGATCCCTGGGAATCAAGGCTGGTATCAAGCATAGCACCTTTTCCTCCTCTCTTTTGTCTTGGCAGCCCTTGCTTCACGGTTCAACCAGGATGGACACACTCAGAAATACCAATTCATTTCATTCATTTCATCACTTTCATTCATGCAGGTGCAGGAAAGGGTTTGATCTTGCTCCCAGTGTGAATTAGTGGGTGCAGGGGAAAGTGGAGGCTGACTGGAGAGGATTCTGGCATCATTTGTACCAGTGTTAATTTGAGGTGAATTTCTGACATCAAGTGCCCTACTCCAAATATACTGCAGTATAGCTGAGAACAAAACACAACTCTAAAGCACTAAATTTACTGCTGCTGCCTGCATGAGAAAACAATTCTCTGTAACATCCATCATCAGTGAAAATGCCTCAGACCTTTGAACCTGATGACTTTGTGTGTTGCTGGCTATAGCCTGGCTGTAGTAACCAAGTCTCCTGTTCAAGCACAAAACAATGCAGATGATCCCAGGCAGCCTTGGCTTCCTTGTTCTCCCAGAGCTTGGCTGTGCAGGCTGAGGAGCAGATGGGTTGTTTGGTCACATTACTCATTCAACTAAAGCTCAGCATTTTGCTTAATGCTTTGCTGTTTCAGATTGGAGTGGCCAGCACTCTGCAGACTTGAACCTGTTCTTCCTACCACTTCAAAGGAATCTGGATGCTGGGGCAGATTTGGATCTCCCACCAGTTTTAACTGGCATAAACTATGTGATAACTGGTATGAACTATGTCTGATAACCATATTACTTAAGATCTCCAGGCACCTAATAAGAACACGAAGCAGATAGTGAAAGAGAAACAAAGCCCATAATACTTTGACACCAGTCAGTAATATAGTGATTGAAATATTATAAATGTGATTTGAAAAACAAAATTTTTATAAAATAATATTAAGCATCAGTCATTGTACAAGCTCATACTGAGTATAAAGCAATGATCCTGTTAAGGTACTTAGGCCAGGAAGGATTTACAACTTCTTTTCCCAACGGTAATCAGAAACAATCTTGTAGAAATAAACGCAGTTATAGTGGTGTAAAATCCCAGAATTCAGACTACAGGGCAAAACAAGATAATGTGTTGTTTAGTGAATCCCTGCAATCTACTTTTTTGCCATATTCCCTCATCTCACAAGCACATCTGGTGTTTTAGGAACATTGTATTCAACAGTGGTAAAAGGACACTACGGCCAAGAATAACAAATGAAAAATGAAAACACTGGGGCCTAATGCTGATCTCATATGGGTGTAAATCAGAGGGATTCCAGCAAAGCCTTTGGAACCACCCCAGTGAAATACTTGCGTCTGATTCAGGATCAAAGCTGTACAGACCAATAATTTTCACTGTCAGGCCTGAAATTCTCCCATTCCACTGGGAAATTTTACTGCAAAATATCTTTAGAAGGGCTCCTCACAAATATCACAAATGATGAGGAAGTGGCAAAGCAAAGCAAAAAGGCTTTAGTAGCTCTTGTGTCTGCACTACTAACGTAAAATACCCGTCAAACCAGATTAAGCACAAGTATTTGATTTGCAATTTGCAGGACAAAAAGGGAGTCTGACTGCAAATAAATATGCATTTTGCACGTAGTGACTGGATCAGTTCATGTTTGCTCTTAAGCCCTTGAAAGACAGAGAAAGTCTTTCCACTGACTGCAGGGTGGGTTGCTCTCAGTAACATAACCTTCTGAATAATATACATTATTGCACTTTGCATTTCTGGTCTTGACCTGAGGCATTGCCATAACCACAACACTCGTAACACTTGGCAATTTAACTAAATAGACTGTCTTTAAAATGTAAACAAATCCCAGCTGCTTGTTGACAAAATTGTTTGAGGACACCAGATTTTAAAACCTCTTGGTCCCCATTTGTTTTAGGGAGATTGTAGCAGGGAGGAAAAATGCGTGCATAAATGTCTCTACAGAAATAATTTTTGAGCCTGAAAATTCTGTTTCCCCTTGGAACCCCGCAGAAAAACCCCAAAAGTACATTCAAGACACAAATATAATAATTGCATTGAATATCCTGCATAAAATCCCACTTATTTTGCCTGGTTGCTGTACATTTCTCAGAGCTAAATCATATCAAATTAGAACCATTAGAAAAACATGGGTCTTCCTCTTCCTGGAGACGTGATTCCAAAACATCACTAAATTTCGTGTTGTGGTTGTCAGATACTGCTGTTTTTATTTCATCCCATTGTACTTGTATTTTTACCTCGTTAAATATCTTCTCGCTTCTGTTTCAAATACTGGTGGAATCTCCCCCTGCACTGCTGTCTCCCTTCAGGGCTGCTGTAAAGCTAGCTGTAGTCAAAGGGACTTTTTGTGGATTTAAAGGGGCTTTGTAGGAGGTACTGACTTTAGTTATCCTCCACATGCTTTTCTTTTAAAGCACTTATTTGCAAATTATGTCTCTCTCTGTCTTGCAGTCTAAGCTGCTTCAGTTGCCTGCAGTTTGTCAATACTCAGCAGCCCACTGAGAATGATGCTCCAGGTCCTGCAGTACGAAATCTCTCCCTATTTTCCTCCTTGGCCCTTTAGGTGAGGATGCCCTTTTAAACTCTACTTTGCCAGGAGTCAGTATGCTGCTTGCTTTGTAAACAGAGGAATAACCTGCTCAGGGTTGCCCCTTGTTTGACTTTGCATTCAATGAACATCAAGCCAAACAGCAGCCAGAATGCCTGACCTTAAAGACTGAAGTTCAGTAAGAAACTCTGAGATCTTGAGGCAAAGGGTTTCATATTACTGACTCCAGTGTCTTTCATTGATTAGACGTTTTACAACTGATAGTGGCTTTCAAGGTTTATTTGGAAACTTTGTCAGGAGGGCAGAGATGGGGGAAGGGAGAGAGTAAGCAAGGCTGAAGGTTTCTTTTATATTTAGTGTATGGCATTAGGATGGGAATAAACAAAGGTGGCAGAAGGGAATGCCATTAACATACCATTTCCAGATTTACCCCTCGGCTTATTGTTGGGTCAATTCTCTTTAGCTGTGGGTGGAGAGGTGGGGGTGAACACTGGAAGGAGGGAGGGTACAAGAGAAGGAATTTGGGAGTTGTTCACTGTAGAGGATTTATTCCCTTTCTGCTTTCAAAATGCTTTCAACTCCAGCCGAAGCAGGTCGGAGTGAACCGAATGTTATGAATAAGTCTGTGTGAACACCCCAGTTGTGTTCAAGCTTCAAATTCTAGGTCCTTGGTAAAATGTCATACAGGTGAAAAGACACATAGGGAACCAGGCAGCGTTTGTTCACAGCATGCAAAATGCGCTCACAAAATCTGTTGCGAGGGTCAGAGTTGCTCAGTGCAAGCAGAGAGGAACACCAGGACAGGTAGAAATGCAGAGAGGGACAAGAGAGGAAGATTCTTATTTTGCCCAGTTCCCAAAGGCCAGATTCAGAGACCTTCAAAAGAAAAGTAAAAGGAGCTTGTAAGGGGGAGTCTCAATTACATGAACTTTCCAAGATTTACCCTGGGAAATGGTTTTCAAAGCTGCCAGGCACAGCAAGGCTGGGAAACGCTGCTGAGGCCAAACTCTGATATGGACCAAGGCCGTAAGCACTGAAGTCACTAGAAACATCCACCGGGAGATTTAGATATCTGCGACTTTTGGGTTCAGAAGTAACACAGAAAGTGTTTTGGTAATCACTTGAGGACTCAGACAAAAAAGTATGTAGCATGGCTTACTAAAAGATCATGCAACCTTAACAGTGATCATGTCATGGGGGCTGTGCCTCTGTGTGTGTGTGTGTGTGTGTGAAGGGAGGGCACACACGTGGGTGCCTCCTGACCCACTGGGGTTGAAAAAGTTTCAAGTATCAGTCAGTCTTGAGCTAAGGAGACAAAAAGAGCATGAAGCAACCTGTAATTTCTGTAGGCTGTGGCTGAGCTGCTAAAGAGAGGGGGTGTGTGTTGGAATGCACATAACCCTTTTCTAACCTCTCACACCTTCCCGTGTTGAAGATAAGGATTGACATGGGAGTTATTTGTCCACTCAAGCTCTCAAAGAGCTCAAGAAACTGCCAGTCAGGCTGTAGTCTGACAGAGCTCCCTGTTTCTGGAGTGATATCTTCTGCCATAGCTACTTAATATTCTTAATCTACATTTCCAGTGCAAATTTTTGACTAAGAAAGGAAAAAATCTAACAGTTTAGCAACCAGAAAAGAACACTGAGGCATAAGAAACTATTCTCCAAATGGGACAAATCCTTCTTTTGTGAGACAAAGCAAGTCTGGGCTGCTAGGATTTCTGGGGATCATCAATAGTCAGCTACGTGAGCTTCAGGAGGTGACCTTGGACTCCTTACAATCTGATCCACCTTTATTCTCACTCTGACTGTGGTTTACCACAACATTTAAAAGGGTTGAAGAGTGTGAAAAGAATTTTTCTTGTCCAGAATCTGTCCTGGCTTTCTGGAGGAAAAAAGTGATTTTGTCTCAAGGACAAACAGAAAACTCCTACTCAGTCAGACCTCACAAAAATTACAGTCTATGTTCCAGACTCCCATTATCAATCCAAATACACAGAAGATTATTCCCTATTATTTCTCTCACTGTCACCCCTATGAACATTTTCACCTGTGTTAATGCAGACTCCCAACAGTACAAAACTCTCGAAGAATTCAACAGGAAAAGGTTTAGAGAGCAACAACAGCACTCAGAGTCATATGAAACATAACCTATGAGGAGACAGCAAAAGAATTTTTGTTTTCTTAAATACAGAGAATTCTGAACAGAGACATGATAACAGTCCTCAGAAATGTAAACGACTGCAGCAAAGAGGAAGGAAATAATCTCTTCTCTCCCACGTGGAGAGGATAAGAATAACAGGCTAAAATTGCAGCAGGGACTCTTTTTAAATTAAATATCAGCAAAACAATTTGCAACTGTTAGAATGGTGTTACTGAAGCACTGGGGTAGGTTGCCTTGGAAATGAACACATCTGGAGCACTTCTGAAGCAGGCTGGATCAACATCTGTGTTAATGGGGCAGGTACCACTGACCTGCTGTGCTCTTGGAGGTGGAGAAGGAATTGATGACCCCTTAATATCCTTTCTAGCCTTGCTTTCATAAAATTTAATGATTCATTGGATAAGTACATGTTCATTTATCACCCTCTGGGACAATTTTAGAACTACTATTTGCACATGTGTGTTCTTTGCCTCCAGAGCCTTCCTTGACATGATTACTTTTCTAAACATTAGGCTATGCTCTGTGGTTCTCTCCTATAAAAGATGAATCTAGTCCAGGCAACCAGGAGCTACAACCCTACCAACAATTGAAAGGAAATTCCTAAAGAAATGATAAAAAATGGGTCTTTGCCTACCTAGTCACTTGCCTTCACTTTTACAGCAGCATGCACTACAGCATTGCTGAGCTCTGCTCTTCCAAGTCAACCACCAGTGAAAGACAGAAAATAGGACCTGGGACGAGAATGGTTAGCAGGGTCAGCCCCTGGCTGTCACAGGCAGCTATATCAGGTAATCCTCGTGGCAAACTCAGCAAACCCCATCTCCAGTGTGGTTCAGTTTTTTGTCCTTGCTACTATCACTGGCCGGCTTCTTCAGAACATCAGCACTTAGGCAGCCAAGAACCTTCCTCTAATTTCTAACCCAGCATTTTTTCTTGGCCAGTTTATTAATTAGTTCCTGTGCTATTGCTGCATTTCCATCTCTAGAATTCTCCGTTTCAGTAGCTGGCATGAGTATCCCTCTTGGTTTTCATTCCGTAAGGCTGAACAGGTCAAGCTGTATCCTTATCCTCTCAGAGGGGCAGGTGAATGCACCCATAAGAGATCAGTAGCACACTTGTCTCCTGAGATAGAGAAGAGGTCTCCCAAAATTACAGGGTGGAGGAAAAGTGCCTCAAAACCAAAACCAAACCACTTTTGTAACACAAGATGAAGGTCTTGGACGAGTTAAGAAGTGAAGTTGCCCTGTTAGGAGTGCAGTTGTCCTACAGAAACTGCAGGGATCTTGGATGCTCTCTGAGTGCTGCAACAAATCTGAGGGTGGAGGGGAGAGCAGTTCTCTCTCTTCATAAAGCACAGCCTGCTTTCTGCTGCCAGCTGTCTCTGCTGGATAGAGATGAAGCCCACAAATTTCATCTCTTCTTCCCATGTCCCCATGCAGAGGGCAGCCCCAGTGGTGGCACCAGCACTGCAGTGCTGTGGTTACACATCCAGCAGCAAGGCTGCCTGAACCGGCCTGTCCCCACCCTCCTCCACTCCCAGCTGCTTTTTCCATTTCCCACCGGACGCCCTCCCTGCTGCCAGTGTAAGTGTTTGCGCAGTTATGTGCGGAACCAGGTCAGGGAGCTGATCCCAGCCAAAAAAATAGCCTGCAAATTTATTTTTCCTTCCAGCTGGAAGAAGTTCTGTCTGGTTTCTTGGGTGGCTGCACAAGCTCTTCAGCTGGCATAAGGGAGGGAAGAGGATGGGGGTGGAAATAAGCAACTTTGCCATGCGTGCTCCTCCCAAGTGAATGTGGCTGATCCACAGAGCCTCCCCTCTTCTCTCAGCTGGCGTGGGCTGATCTCGCAAGGAAAATCAGGGACTTGTTTTCCGTCATGGCCCAGATGCTCCCCACCCTCCTTTCAAGGAACACCGCTCTTCCCCCATCTGTCTCTAGCAAGCGTTACCAGAAAGACTCTCTAATCAATCAACAGCCATTAGCACAGCCAGGGTTTGAAGGTCTCCCACTTGTCTTACATTATACAAAAGGCTGGAAGAGAGTTCAGGAGCTGTTTAGTCTAAATCTGGTGAGTACTGCTACTCATGTCACACAATCCCTTCTAGAAGTTGGGCTGCATTTTCTATGCCTGAATCTTTGGACCATTACAATGGTGCATTCTTGTATCATAATTAACAGTTACTGGAAAGACAGTTTGAAAAATGTAGTTCTTTGTAATCACATTTAGAAACAAGTATATTGTTCATTGAGGCACTCCTTTCTTGGGCAACTATTATAATCCACTTGAAAATAAACCCACTCCCCTCTCTTCTCACAGTTTTTTGTCTCTGAGCTTTGCTATTTATGACATAGACAAATCAATTCCAAGAGAAATTTCATTATTTGAAGCTTTCTCACTTTAATATATTTGGCTCCTGACACTTCAAGGGAGGCTGGTACAGCCATTACTACTGATATACTTTGCAGAAAGACTCTCTCATGTTGTCCTGGGAGAGGGCAATGAGGACCTTGTTTGATTGAAGTACCTTCAAGGACACAGGGCTTACCATAATTTTAAACTGATTTCTGTAGTTACTCTGAGGGCACAGTACAAGATTACTACTCTTTGCAATACTTCCCTGGAGAGTGTGTTAAAAGAAAAAGCTCCTAACACAGCATTTAGATATACTAAAAAAAGTAATTTTAAAAAGGTGCATTGTTACGTACCGTGCAGTCCTGTCTGAAATTCATGCACTGGTAATATTTGTATATCTACTAAATTAAATCACAGATACTTCATTCCTGTCTGACCACTAGAAAATATTTTGTAGTTGGTTTTATGCTTATGTCACGTATAGGAACTCAAAAAACTTTGGCCAGCCTTCATGGACTGTTTGCTGGAAGCCTGTTCACAAAGAACTTGTATAACATGAATTCCTTTTAAATCCCAGAAGTGCCTTAATAAACACAGTTGACACACACCCACTGTAAATTATCTATTAATAAGCAACATGTATTTATAACTTGATCAATCATAATATAGACTACAGCAAAAAAAGGAAATTAAAACAAACAATTATCTATATTAGCATCTGTGCAATAGTATACCCAGAGTTTTTTGTTAACATACAGGTTCCTTTCAGGAGAGCAAGTCAACAATAGCAGCAGATGGCTGCATTTTGGGTTAAATGCTCTCTATATTAAGAAGAAAAGAAAAGGAAAAAGCCAACACGTGCTGAAGAGTAGAAGTTAGTAACTTCTTTTCCCTCACCTCCACTTCCCTGCTGAATTCAAACAACCACTTCAATGATAACAAGAAACAGGCATCTTAATTTTCTTTCAAAAGTAGGAACCTTGGTGGTGGCTTTTGATTTTAGAATCAACCTCATGGTTCCTGATGGGCTCTCAGACTTAGGTCAAATCCTAAGGATTAAATGAGTTGTATCCTAGCCCTGTTTTCCAGCATAATGCTAGCCCAGTCCCTAAATGTATCCCACTGCTTCTGCGCATACATCTATAAGTTAAAAAACAAACAAACAAAAAAGCTGTTTAAGAGGAATGCAGAGAGGCCAAATTCATCAGCACTTTGAAATGAACTTGCAGTACTAAGCACTAGTATTTTCACTGCAAAATGAGGCCTTTTGCTGGGAAGCATCAATGCAACAGGATCATCTACTGACAGACTTGTCAGCACTTTCAGGCAGGCTGGAGTATTAGAACATGCATTTGGCTGAACTCTTTAAACAGAATATCTTTCTTACCATAAATTTTCTATGCTACCGCACCTACAGAAATTGTCTTTCAAAAGCCAAACATGCTTACCTGATTTGCAAGCAGCACAGAACTTTCTCGAAAATCTAGAGGATCATTGCAGATTTTTCTGCCTGAGGAACCCACCTAATAATAATAACAACATGTTTTTCTACACTGCGACTTGATCCTGGCTGCATGCATTCCCATTCCAGTGTCATTCATAGTTGTTTTTAACTTCAGTGAAAAGCAAGATTTCATTTCAGCTAGGACCAGACATATCAAATTCAACTAAAAAAAAGTGTTGGGGAGGGGAAAGGAAGGGCATTTTGGCTGGGGAGAAAAATGAGAAGAAGGGACTGTAAAAGGAGTACAGTACAAATTTTTTCTGAGATGTAACACTTAGCAGCAGCAGCACCAGTTAGCAGGCACAACTTTCATTTCTTCACCCCTTAGTTGTTCATCCATACACTCTGCTGTGTGCTGGGGAGAGAGGGAAGAGATTGGGATGGCTGCTGTGGCTGTCCAGCCCATGCCAGGAACCTCTTGGTACACTGGCTGCATCACTGCGTCCCTGCCCAAGTGAGCTCATGGGGCTCAGCTGGCCTCGCAGAGGTAGCGCAGACACGGAACGAACACAAGTGTCATGGAAAGTCTAAGAGGGGCGCTTGTTCCAAGGCTGCCTGGACAATGAGGAGTTGGCTGCCACCCCCTCTCTCGCCCCCCAGCCGATGCCAAGGCGGGCGGCCGGCCGCCGCCACATGAATAGCAGGTCTGTTCCAGCAGCTGCGCGTCCTGGTCCAGCGCAGAGAGAGTCTCTGGGAGCACAGAGTGCTCTGCTCCGCGCTCCGGCTGCTCAGCCAGGGACCTGGGCGCAAGAGGATGGCCTCGGAAAGGGAGAACACCGGTGCTCACGTGAGTCCACCTTAGGGAAATACCCGTGGGAGGGAAGATCTTCAGTTTGGGGGAAATATCCACCGCTCCTATCGTTTGCTCCTCAGCTTTGGCAGCCAATTTCCTTTGAAAACTCAGTTCTGCTTTTTTCCTCTGCTTGGCTTTGAAGAAAAACCAGCGGCAGGATCTCTGCTGTGTTCTGCCAAGAGCAGTTATGAGCCTTTTCCCAAAAAAATAAGGATAAGAAGAGGGATATTACTAAAAAGAGATGGTTTTTAGCAAAGGAGGGGCAGCAGAGGAAGAGGTTAGCCTTTAGCACTCAAAAGGAGGCAGCACATACTCTACAGGCTGCAAAAGTCTGATCTGTTCCTCATCTCACAAAGCCTTTCTCTGTTTGGCAGAAAGCACTCTCAATCTGGAGAGGAGAAAAAGAAATAAATACAGCAAATACTGAGGGAGTGCAGAGGCCAAGGTTTCCTATATAGGGTTTATAGAGAAACAAAACTTCTTGGTGAAGCTCTTTCAGTTCTCTGTGTTCCTATTCTGTGTGTTTGTGTTTTTTAAGAAGGGTGTTTCTTGTGCTCAGCGTGTGTCCTCGGAAAGGGCAACTACCCAAGGGTTTGGAAAAAAGAAACTGTTAGAGATGAAATGGAATCAAAAGCCCAGATCACAAACAACCAACAAACCTCAGAGGTTTGAGTCCAGATCTGCATTTCAGACAACTGTGGAGAAGGGAAGAATATGAAGCATTGCCTAGGGCACAACTTCCAGCCCTGAGTAGGTGGCATCAGGGTCCAATTTTGCAGCTGATCTTTCTGTCTGAAATTGTCTTAATCACCCTCGTATTGACAGTGAGGAAGTCTGTCTGGGATCACAATTTTTATTCCTTCAGCCCTTGTCAAGGAAATTAAAATGGCAAGATTTGTGCCCTTGGAAATAATCAGGACTATTATCCCTAACCAGAAAGAAGGAATGAGACTCCCCAAATCTGCAGAATGTATCTCCACACAGATACAAGGTGCAGAGCAGTTTTTGAAGACCTGGGAGTACCTGTGCTCAATAAGAGACACAAGAAGTGAGGAAGATGCACAGGTGACTATGGCAGCTGGTAAAATGGTACTCTATTAAGGACTGAGAGAGAGAGAGGGTAGTCTTTCCTAGAATTAGATAATAGGGGGAAAATATAGAAATCATTAGCCCAGGAACTGAGAGCAAAGAGAGAAGAGGACAAGAAAATTATGCTAAATAAAGAGTCAAATTAACTCCTTGTATGTTAAATCACTCCACTCAATGGAAAGTTTCAGGTCTATCATGGATTTGAAGTCCAGGTTTTATAAATGAAAAATCAGCTTCAGTGATTAAAAGTCTCATAAACTTCTGAAAAATCTGGAGTTTATGGTTTTCTCTTTCTACCCTTCTTGAGGTTAAGTGAAGAGCCAAAA
This sequence comes from Climacteris rufus, assembly GCA_013398175.1. NCBI lineage: Eukaryota > Metazoa > Chordata > Aves > Passeriformes > Climacteridae > Climacteris > Climacteris rufus. Next base: position 776,998 of record VZRZ01007595.1, read on the forward strand.
GAGATCACCAGGACGTTCAGCCTTGACAATACTGAAATAAGTAAGCCCAGAAAGTCAAAGGTTCCTTGAGTTGCAAGACTGAAAAGAGCATGCTGTCTGTTTCTAAAGCAGGAAGGTGTAGAGGGTGCACCTCTACACAGACTGCCACAAGAGTAACCATGCTACTAAGATTTGCTTCGTGACACCTCACAGGGAAGTCACCAAGCAGTACAAAACACGGAAGAATGCACACAGATTCCTGCATGCTTGTGATCAGGAAATATGCAGTGTTAGCAGGGGAGGAAGGGAGTGTTAAATACGACCACAGGGTGTAATGGGTAAAACCCCTTAACCAAATGAATATAGTTTGGTTCAGGCTCCAAAGGACGTAAAGGCATAAGCTGAAAATTGACCAAGAACTCCTCTGGTTTCAATCTGCTTTCTGAAAACCCATAAAGGAGCAGAGTTGACCCAGTGAGCAGAGATGCATCCGCTTGGAACACCAATCATGCGATTAACACATGAATAGCAAGTGGCTTTTCCAAGACTCATTTATCAAGGAACAAAGAAAGTTGTGGGTACAAGGAGTCTTATGCATACCTTTACTATCACATATAATTTGACTACAAGCCAACCACGTTATTCTATAAATAAAGGTCTGAGTGAGCCTTCTTTGAGCTCTCCTGGCTAAGCAGCCTGACTTTATGGCAGTGATTTCCCCTTGCACTGTGACAACCCTCAAGGTTGCTCCTCAAAGCAGAGAGAACTTTTACCAGCAGCAGATCTTGGGTAAGTGATTGATACTGCACGTAATCTTGTAGTATGGTAACTGTGATTTGTGCCTTGGTAACATTGATTTTACTTTGATATCTTTGATTTTTTCTTGGTAGTTTTGAATCATTTCTCAAATGATTGTGCCATACAATAACAGAGCAATGTTTACCATCGAACACTAAGTCACATTTTTACAACATCATATTGAAACCCCTTTAACAAACTCTTTGATGGTGATTTTTTAAGTGGTCTAAATCATGCATTCATGACTAACTAGGTGTAGTTGTCAGGATCCTGAATTGAGATTCAGGATAATAGCTGAGACAAACAGAGAGTCCTGTCAATGACGTGACTTGAAAAGTGTGAGGCGAGGGCAGGAGTGGTCAGTGGCAGAGAAAAAGAAAGTTTCTCAGTTGAAAGTGCATTTAAAAGCTTCTTTTGAGTCCCTTCTCTGAGAAGTGAATGCAGAGCAGGTATCTTCTTGGAAGTTTCCAGCTGTGGGTTTATGAGGAGCTTGTGGGAATGTACACTGCACGCTCTAACGTATGACTCACTCCTCCTCAAAGAGCTCCTGGATGGGGTAGCAAGGAAGATGAATGAAATTTAGCTAGGATATAATACAGAGACAGGAATTTTTATTTATATATAGAGGGTTCTGTGCCCAAAGTAGTTGCACAGTACCTTCTAGCATTTCTTATACCACATTTACTCGGACAGGCTGGGCAGGTAAGTAGAATTAAAACAATGTGAACCTCTGGCCTCTTGTAGGAGACAGTTGGAAAAGGCAAGCAGGATTTAAGAAGGCTCTAAGGAGAACTGATCAGTCCCCAGAGTTTTTTGCTTATTCTGAAGCATGATCAGGAGCTCACTCAGCAAAATTGAAAGTGTCTGTAACAGGACTCTCATCCAGCATGTCATCAGCCTGTGGAATTTGCCATCTCCTAGGGCAGGTTAGAAGGTCAAATATTGGAGCGAACAAACATCGAAAAGAGGTTGAGAGGTCCAGTAACAATATTTACAGTTATGCAAGCTAAAAAAGGTACCTTCAAATCCCATAAGCCAATAGCAGGATAAAAATAAATATGCTTTTCAGTTCCCTACAGGCAATGGCACAATTGCTGACCAGACTACAAGTGGTAGCTTGCATTAGAGAAGTTATACACCAGCTCTCCCTAAATGACACCTAGGACTGCTTTCTAACAGCAATAAGTATCTCCCATTAATTCAATTTCTCCCTTACAAAAATTCTCTTGTTCTGTTATTCTACGTTTCAAAGGACTCTGTTTTCCCGTTCTGACTTCTAGGAAGACCAACAAAACCTCAAACTGTGCACAGAGAGATGCAAAAAGGAAATGGTGCTGAAACAGAAAAACATCATAAGACTGTAGAGCAGCCTCACTAGATTTATGTCAGCCAGTCAACTGCTAAGAAAATCAATAAAATTGGAATGAAAATATTTAATTAAAATATTCAATTACTTATTAAAAGATAAAACATATATTAATTTGAATGATGCATTTTTCTTCTCAGACCTTTCTATCTGTGGCTTCCAAGTGAAACTTTCACCTTCCTCTATTAAACACCTGCCATTGACAAGAAACCAGGCAGAGACCAGTACCCTGACAAGGCATAACAGAGTACATCCTGAGATTGCTGGGATCAGAAAAGTATGTTTGGGATGGAAAAAAATAAAACAACCCAAAAAGATCCCATCACCAATTTCCTTTTACTTCAGGAAACACGGATTTCTAAATTCCAAGTATGGCTTTGATAGAAACACACTTTCTGATTTTTCTGCACTTCTTTATGCTATTGCCCACCCTGACTCTCGCCTCCAACCCTTCCATAGAGATTTGCAGGGGGGAGAGAGGGGGAGGGAGCCATACAGGACGGTTCTTTTCAGCAGCAAAAAGCCTGTTAAATCTGTTTAGCTGTGTACATCGGCTGCTGCAGCTCACGGTCTGGCATCTTAACACAACCCTGTTTCATCGGTGATTTGAGCTAATGTCCCAGGCTTTGAAAGGGAACGACTGAGACAAACATCCGTTCCACCACTCCCACCACAGCAGCAGTAACCAGGAAAAACTCTGTAGATGGCTGAAATCAGTAACACACACACATATTGCCACAGCTAAGTCTGTCAGAGCCCCAGATGAATATTGCAGAACAGAGCAAAGACTGGGGCTGATACTAAATGGCTCCACAGTTTTATTAGATGTATATTTTTGTTTTCTTGCATGGATGTTATGTTCTGTACAAATAAGTGTTTAAGGGATGTGTGCCGGATGAAATGTCATCCGTATTCGCATTGCAAATGAGGCTATATAGTGTATGTTGTGTCTTTCTTTTTATAGTTTCTTACTCTTTGGATAAAAAAAATTTACAATCCTCTGGGATGAGAAACAGAAGTAATACCTCACCATTTAGGGAATCATTCATACTTCAAAAGTAAAAAGAGTAAACAGCTAAAATAATCATTCTGGAAAACAGACCCAACACTGAAATTTTTTGGCAGAAGCTGCTTGGTGAATACCTTGAATGGAAAATATATCTGTGGAAATACAGACAGGTTTACAAGTAACTTGCAAGGAAAAAAAGGTTTTAAATAATTACATAGTTTACTTCCAGTGCTCCGTTTTTGACCAGATCTACAGCAGGGAGCTTTTAGACAGGCAGATAAATAGAGTTAGCTATAGGTCTAACAGTGTGGACTTTTCCAAAATGCCCACAAAACAGTTGGAAAGTCCCCCTTACTGCAGTAAATTCCATCTCCCACATCCCACTTTCAGTCTAGACCTGATAAGGGTATGCAGGGAGTGTGTTCACCACTGGGTTAGACTTTCAGTTTTTTTGGTATTTTGTGGTTTTAACTTGTGCCTCAATGTTGTGATGTGCTTACAGGTTCCTGGTTTGGGCATGTATTTGCCTGGTTCTGCAGCAGTCGCAGCCAGCTCATACTTTCTAATGCTCCAGGACCTCTAGTCTCCTTCAGCCATTTCCTAGAATGGTGGCAGTCTTGTATCACCAACGAAGAAAAGTGCCTGCCCCAGTGGACTTCAGTAGTGTTAGCTGGGTTCTGGAATTTGGGCCTGGATAAAGAAAGTCTGAATTGAGAGAGAGAAAGCCTTTCAGAAAGAAAATCTAAAGTGCTTCAGAAAATCCATTTCTGTGACATCCCTGTACGTTGTGTACAACTCAGCCATCAAGAGTCTGAGGCACTTATCTCATTGTGTTTTTAACTAATCTATCTCAGTTATGACAGCCTTTCAAACAGGGTCCCACTCCATCACCTGTGCCATTCATTTGACTCTGGAAAAGCTTCTTCCGAGAGAAATTCAAAGAACGTGAACCACTTTTTGGCAGGGTTAATATTCTGGTTTGCTGTTCTGCAGTGGTTCCTGGGAGGATCACACAAGCGCCAACAACTAGGACTTGATGGCTATGAGAGCATGTAGAGGCAACAGAATCTCTCTTTTCAGGGCAGCTACCCATCACTTCAGATCAGTAAACCGAAGGTCCAAGTCTTGGTGTAGCCAGTGGAAGAAGCAGGGAAGGCCCTAACAATAACAATGATTGCTCTTACTAGTGGATGTCACTCAGACTGCAAGATTTCAGGCTGCTACTTGAGAGTAAAGCCTTTACAGGGCTTGGGCAGAGATTTACTGTGCCCTAGTTGGTCAAAAGACAGGTGTGAAATAGGTTATCACACTTAGCAGCCAGAGTGACCCTATGCAGTTCTTCCCCAGCTGTAGGGATCTGCAAGCCTGCGTAGCATTACCTGTGCTGGTCTCAGAAACCAGCAACACTCACACTAGCAGACAGGCAGTGTGACCACAACATCCTGAGAAGGAGGACACTATTTCTTACAGCCGGAACTAATTGGTCCTTGGTTCTATAGTCAGATGTGGCATTTCTCCTCTCCCCTATACATTCCTCCTGCCCACTCTACCTGGACATGGTCAGCTTTCCCACATAGGGTGAATGTTTACTTATGCCCTTCCCAAATGCAGGGATTGTATTTTTCATCTTGAGGAACTGGACCCTAGGTTTCAAGGTATCTGGGGAAAATGAGGCACATGTGGAGCTAAACATACACTTGGAGTTATTCCGTGGAAATCAGCATCCTTACACCAGTGGTTGATCTGCTTCCTCACACTCCACCTCGCTGAGGAGTGGTGAAATAAAAGTATCAGTGCCTTCTAAGGGAGGGAACCTGGTCCCACACTGTGCACTGGACACGTCTGATGACCACAGCACAGCCAGAGCTCAGGTCATAACTAAAACAATCAAAGTACTGAGGGACAAAAAAAAAGGGCTGTGTAAAAGTAATCTGATGAAGCCCAGACATTTCTGAAGAGAAAATTGAAAGGGAGGGAATGACCTGAGTCAGGGAGTGCTGCCACCTACCCTGAGGTGAGAGAGAGCCCCACAGCAGGAATGTTTATTAAAAATAGCAGAATTTCTTTATAAAGCTTGTACAACTGAAGCAGGGAGAGCAGAGAGGGAGCAAGGTGCAGGGGGCATAGGCTCTCCCTGTGGGAATGGGATGGAGGTGAAGTGGCACAGGGCCTGCAGTGACAAGATGGTGCCTGTGCAGCATGGGGGAGGTTGCAGGGACCCTCAGGGCTTTGTGGGGTAGGGGCCCATGATCCATGGAGAGTGACAGCAAGTCAGCATGGCTATACCCTGTTTGGGGGACAAGGTCAGCCAGCAGCCACTCCAGATCATCCCAGGACAACCCTCCTGCCGCCCCCATGCCACTCCACCAGCTTGGCCTGGCCAGGTCATCGGCCACCAGCGCAACTTCTCTTGTTCCACCACCTCCTCCTCAGCCACAATGCTTAGGGGCACCACGTCTTGCCATGCAGCCGTTTCACACATCAAGATACAGATACACCTCACCCACACTTGCACCTTGCAGAGTTGAGTGCACAAGGAGTGTCTTTTTTAGTGAGTAATCATAAACCTGGTTATGGTGGTGGCAACACTGTTCTCCTGGCTGGCCAATAGCAAAACCTCCCACTGAGACATCTTTGTGAGTGGGTGACCTCTGCAACATGAAGTACCTGTTAAGCCACACCTAAATCGATTTTCACATCTTTTGTCAAATACTTGCTCCCTCTCGGCTTCATTGTAGCCCGTGCCTGAGAGCCAAACCATGCACCTGCTTCTCTTTGTTTTCCCTCAGCTAACACACAGGTACAGCATCTCCACTTATTTGGCCACTAAAAATGGAAGCTTTCAGTCCAAGTCACCATTTCTCCACCTTTCCTGTAAAATATTTATTAATTTGTTATGTTTCTCTTCTGAGAACCAAAAATGGGCCAGTACTACAGGCATAGAAAAACCACACAGAGAAGTATGAGCTTCTCCAAGTACAAAGGGCATTTTCACTGCCATTTCCCTCTCCCTGGCCTGTGAGTCAAATGTCTATAAAACTGTCTCCGAGAAAAGGCAATACAAGAAGTAAGTTCTGCTACTGTAATCTAGACTTCCTCAGGTATGTAAACACATAACAGAAACATTTGAATTGGACACCAGAATGATAGAAGGGCCCATGTGCAGATGCTGCAAGATCCAAATCACTAGTTGCCATATACACCTTGACACACTCCTTTGAACTATGCAAGCTATAATTCCTTGTCAAATTATATGAATCAGATATGTGACTCTGTAATTACAGCTGTGAAAACCATTATACTGAAGATCTTAGAACTTTCTATCCAAAATAACCCTTGGGGAAGAAATTTCTCATGTAGCTGCTTGGGTCAAGGTTCAGTGAGTGCTGGAAATTCTGGGGGAATCCTGTTGGCAGGTTTAGAGAAATGAGAACAAGAAAATGAGATTATGTACTGGTTTGTGGCTTGTTCATGCTCTCTTGGTCTTTTTCTTTATGTTTTCCCCTAATATTTATTCATATTTGCAGGCGTTTTCTCTTTTGCAGTCACATAACTCTGAATAATATTTTGTGAGATTCAAAACAAGGCCCAAATTCGCCACAGAGCTTGGTTATGTGAGAAAAATAACTGCTCCTACCAATCTAACAAGAGCCAAAGGGCAGCCAACCATTATTCTGTAACCTATGTTTCATTGAAGGAATGTTTCTGCAGAAAATAACAGCAGAGCAATACTCTCTCAGGACTTGTGTGAGAGCCAAGTTCTGCTGTCCCTAGTTCTCCAAGAATGTTATAAATATCAGTGAATTTAATTTCCCAATCTCCACATGGAGCAAGAGGTGTTTTCCTGCCTATTTTACAGGTATTAAGTCAAGGCACAGATGGTTAAAGGACCACTGAGGTACCCAAGTGGAAGGTGACAGAAGCAGGAAGGAAAGACTGATCTCTGGTTGGGTGAATTGCCATGGAGCAGCAGTGTTTTCTGTGGTTCCATCTTTGTTCTCACCGGCTAAATTCTTAATCTCCATTAATTTTTGAAGAAACTCTTAAAGATTGTTTTAGTCACCACAGACCACTCTGTTACCCCACAAGATGTAAAGAAGAGCATTAAGTGAAGCTGTCAATAAGAGACCACACATAATTCTTTCCCTGCTAAATGTTAACTTCAACAGCAATTGGAAACAAATTTTGACACACTTGCAAAAGTTCAGGCTCACAGCTGTGTTTGCACCTCTTTCTTGCTGGAGCTAGTCACTCAACCACATTCATGTAGGACGAAACCCCAAAGCCAAAGTGAAACAAGCTGAACTATGTTAAACAGAAATTCTGACTCAGAATGACCATACAGGTTCTTGATGCAACTCTTCAACTTGAACTTTGCACCTCCTTCTGGCTGATTCAAGATGAAATGTTTCTGCAAGTTCCTTTGTGATTTCAGGCTGTGGCCACACATTTTTTGCTGACTGAAGCTGAAGCAGGGAGGAGGTTCATCCTTGTGATCACCATCAATTATTATTGCTGCCTCAATGCAATGCTCAAAGTAATCACTTTATCAAGGCTGTCTGGGCTAAGAAACCTCCATTACTGAGTATCTAAGCTAGCCCACACCATGGTGAAAGAACTTGTTTAGGGAATATGTCTGGACAGAGACAGAAATAGCAGCTCCTTTAGACAGGCCTTCATCCATCTTATTGCAACGGGATAATTGTTTGAATATTTCTGAATATTTCTTGGCTGGTTATGTTAGCTGAAGATCTAGTTATTCTATGATTATCAGATATTGTGATATTCACATATTGTGAAATATACAACCTGGGTTGTCCTTAACTTAGTTGTAAAAAATAAGGAAAATGGTTATCAAATACAAACACAATAAAAACAATTCCTACATAACATAGGCACCTGGGGTTTTTTTCATCTTTTGCCCATGGTGATACCTTAGCTGGCAATTCACAGTGATCAGGGAGACATCCAGCATAGTATTGATATGCTATAAGAAAATATAATATGCTGCTGCTTACTTTTACTGAAACAGATTTGAACTCCATCTTCACATGCTGGATTCTTGGGAGCTGACTCTGGACCAATTCCTTAGCCAGCCTCCATTTTTGGCACGTGGTTGTGAAAAAGTTGCCGAAGGGAGTTGTGTCAAAGGGCTTTTACTTTGCTCTTAATGGCTCCACGTACAGTCTGAAGGAATCTGAAGCGCTCACGAAATGTGGTTTCCCCTCTGGTGTTTGCTGTTCAGCTGGCTCAGCAGCTCAACCATTTAAAACCATTGTGAGTGGATTTAGCACTTGTGAAATAATGCTGGCCTGTTCAGACCCAGAGAGGGATGGGCAAAGTCCACTGGTACAATAAAAGCCCCTCTTACCTCCTTGTATGAGGAGCCAGGAGTTTGAGGGAGAAAACTACTCGTTTCCAGGTGCAGCTGCACAGATTTTGGGTGAAAGAGATATGGGCCTACCAAAATAAAAAAATCTAATGCATGCTCAGAGAAAGCAATAATTTCAGTATCCCAGAAGCAGGGGCGGGGGGGAAAGGAAAAGAAACCACACTAAAACAAACACACCAAAATCCCACTATGTAAGTATAGGGAGCAAATCATGAAGGAGAGGGGAAAAGAAAAGGAGCCCCAGGAGAGAGCTCCAGTGGGGTATGTTTTACAAAATCACAGACTATGAACGCTGGTAAACCAAATGGGGGGAACAGATACAGAGAACTGAGAGGCCTGGAGGTCTCTGTCCCCATAAAACAGAGAAGATGGAGCTCCCCACTTCATCCTAGTCTGAGCTAAGTATAGCAAGAGCTGTGTTTCGTCTCTGAGCTGATCTAATGCCCAATTATTCTGCTGAGACCATTAAAAAAAAAGAGATAACAGGCATGCTGTAGATCTATATCTTTGTGCAGAGATTTAAACTTAGGACCAGGCTCAGACAGGCAACTCAAGAGCAGATGGCAACAGTTCTTGGTGACTACTAATTAGATTACCTTTTGGTTAGCGATGTTGAGTTGAGGAGCCCTCTGATTCACTTCCGAGGCCTCTGATTCACTTCCAACCCCTCTGCACTGCCTTCAGTCACGAGCCTCCAGCCATCATCCTGAGTTACCGGGTCAGTCTCATGGTGTTCACTTTTTTGGTCCATGGCAAAATGGCAGTTCTCTCACAGGTCCTTCCCTGGGTAGGGGATTGGGCTCAGGATTCGGATGAGGGCCAATGTGGTGGTGAACTCAGGTGTTTACGGCCAGGGTGGAGCAGGGCCGTTCCAAAGTGCTTCCTCTTGCCTCACTCACACAACGAACAAACAGGGACATTATCCCTCCTGTGGGAGCAGCTGACTCAGATGCTTGGCCAGATGCAGGGAAAGGTGTCTCTGTCATTGCCAACAGCAAAGAATAGCTAAAAACAAAGAGATGCATCACTCTATGGCTGCAAATGATAACAATACATTCCTCTTTTTCTGATCCAAAACCAATTTTTTTTCTTCCTTTGTTCCCCTCCCTGTTTTTTCCTATGTGATGAGAACTTGTTTCTCAGCTAGGAGTCCAGTCAGTCTGTTGTTGGTGTGCCTAACATAATTTTTATATTCCTCCCATTTTTTTTTGTTTTACATATTATCAAATGACTTATGAAAAATAAAGCTCAGCCAGCTAAACCTCAAAGGAGTTATGCAAGAGCAAGTAGCACAGAACTTTACCACAAGCCCTGCACATTAAACATGTATGTCCATGGGTTGATAAATCCGTTTATGAAGTACATTGTGGGTATATACAGATGCAGATATGGCTGGCAGATGCTATTCCCAGTGGTTATCCTTAAATCAGAAAACACTGTCTGTAGTTCTATTCTTGACCTCTCTGAGAGCTGAGGGACAGTGTCTGGCCGAGTAACTCCTCCAGCTGTATCAGTCAATTCCATATACATGATACAATTCCATACACATGATACATTTGTACCCTCTACACTGACAAAGTACTTCTCTCTTGTTATCGTCTGCTCAGTGGGTGTAACTGTAAGGCTGATTCAGCAGAAATGAGAGCAATACTTGTGGGAAGTTTGTGTCAGGACCAGCAAAATACACAGGCTGAGAGAAGGCTGTGATTTGCTGATCACAATCTTTGTATGGAAGGATCTATGTCCTTTAGAGGCCCTCTTCTTCTTTCAGTGCATTGTGAAGGGCAGGTAGGACTCTCTGACTCCTCTTGCTTGGGCTGTAGATGATACTTCACGGACCCAGAATTGTGGGAGTATTGTATCTGTTACAAAGCAGCATTCAGTCTTCCTTTTGCCCAAGGCACACATGTTACATACACAGTCAAGGCTAACAAGTTGATACCTGTGAGCAGAGGGAAATTCACATTCTGTACTCAAGTGCTGGAGGAGCTGAGGTGTTGAGATGATGTAGGGAGGGCAGAAGGTAGATTACAAGGTGAAAGGTCTTCAAAAACTCAAAGAAAACATAACTATTTGATGCCAGGATAAAGAACTGTGGAGAAAAACTGCAATGATTTCACTAAATATTTCTCTTCCTGACAGGTAGGAATGAATGAACAAATCTTAAAAGTCACTGGTCATAATAATCATATTAATAGGTGGAAAAAAAGTTTATTTTGCCCACTTTCTCTGGTCATGCCAGCAGGATCATCAGAGTGTCACAGTGCCCAAACAGACTATGTGAATATTAAATATGTGAATATGACAATATGTGAATAAGAAAAAAGGGAGACAAACTGACATTTTTTTTTGTTGTGCTTTGTGTTGGCTTTTTTTTTCAACGGAAGAAAAAAAGTACTGTATTGAGTGCACAGAAAGGTGCCACAAAACCCCAGGACTACAGCACAACATATTGACAATAAAGCTGAACTACATGGTCCAGGATTTTTCCTTCCCCTCTCTGTCTCTTTCATCCCTCCTCAAACATTCATGAGTTCATTTGGACACAGCTCTTTGGCTATCCCCTCACAAGAATCTGGTACGCAGCACATACTGAGTGAACCCCACTTGAAATCCAGGGCATTTGTTCTGCATCAGTGGTTTCCACTGCTTTTGTCCCTTGGCCATCTTGAAGAGAGAAACTACAGTATAAACACCAGATACAATGACAAAGGAATCATAAGAAACTTCAGTTCTTGCAAAATCTTGTTTTTCCACTCCAAAAATTCAACATGTTCAGTGTCTGAATGTGAATGTTTTCTGCAGGACAAGACTGTATTTGCAGAATCTGGGCATTCAATTGCCAGAGAAATGGTTATTCTGCTTTGAACTCCTCCCATTCCTATTCTGTCTCTGAGGTATTTGCTTCCCTAACACAGTCTCCCAGGAAGGCCTCATTTGCTACACGCCTTTCCAAAGGTCTCTCAAAGCAACGTCTACTCAGGAGATCTCTGAAAAACACAATTGTCACTATGGGGACTTGGGCCTCCCTCTAAATTCTGCCATGCTGTACTATAGCTCCTCATTATCAAGTTAGCTCTTAAAGGTTCTTTGTCTCTGCAGGGTTGAAAGTTGCTGACTGAATGTCTGGGTCTAATTTTCCACCAGTCTTCCTTTAACTGGCCATTCTCAGCTATGCAAAGCGTTTGCATAATGCTACAAGATCATTCACATCAATCTTATTTTACATTTTGAACCTGTTTTGCGAAGGGGTTAATGAGAAAACAAAACACAACCTGAATAGTAAGTCACCAGAAAAAAATACTATCCTAATCCTTTAATATAGAGCCAGAACAGCAGTTCTTTTCACAGAGGGAAGAGGACTGACGTTTTTCTAATCTGAGAATGTAATTCCCAGGGACAGCATATGAGAAAACAGCAGTAATCTACAGAACACCCAGGAACAGTTGTTGAAAGATTCCCAGGGTGTTACTTTTGGCAGGACATCAGGTTCCAATAAAACCCTCTGAAAACACTAGCCTAACAACAACAATAATAATATTTCACACAGATGAAGTGTCCTTTAAGGCTCACTGCAAATGATGAATGGGCTTCTTGAGGAGGGGTAAATGAAATTGGTGCTTCATAGATGTTGCCATTGATTCACTGATTTAGAAGATAGGGTATTGGCTGCTGAGTGTTAGAGGGTACACAGAAAAGAGTTAACGTGTAGGCAAGCTTGGGAGCATTCTTATAGTGAACTTGCATAGGCATTGTAATGTATTTTTTAATGTTTTCAGTGAATCAACTGCTGACATTCCACATACAGAATTTGAGCACTTGCACACAAACCAGGTAACCAATGATTACACTGCGCAAATGCATAAAGTACTTCATGAGTTCATTCACAGCTACTTGACTCTATTGTGAAATTCTATGTACTGTGCTTCAATTCCTTCTTGGCATCCTCTCATATGTTTTCTGAGACTAGTCTGGACTTTAAATATCTATCTAACCACATGTAAGTGTATGAAAAATTATGGACTAGAAGTAAGAGAGTGGTGTAGGCTGCTTGTGAACTGCCAGAAGTTTTGGATCCATACCTTCACTTTGCCTTGTGAGCCCATCTCTGCAGGGGAACCTTTCCACACTGTGGCTAAAAACAAAACCTGAAATTCTGCATCACTCTGGGCCATATATGAATCTCAGCCTGTATCTCATATGGCATACTGTGAAGATGTTGCTGGTGGTGTTAGAGTGGCAAAACTTGCAGTGAAATACAGTTTCTGCTGCATCATTAGCAATTTTTATAGCTGAATTGGGATATATGACTTTTTGGCACACATATATCATCAAATGTTGCTGCCCTGACCTTACCTAAGCGGCCTTAAGAGGACAACATATATTGAAATAGGTGGCTCCTTTCTTCAGGGTCTCTCGGTGCACGTTTCACATGAGGATTACATCTTGCTCTTTGTAGCCACTTCCAGAGTCAACATCACTCATTTCCCAGCCTGGCACTCTCCTCAGACAGCCAAAGCTGTTGAGCAGTCAGTGTCTGTGCCTGGAGCACACAGACACTCAAATTCCTACTCACTGCTTGCATGAAGGAAATTATGAGAAACAAGTCATATTTCCTCTGTGTCATAAGGGTAGCAACAATAGCAACGAAGGTTTTGTCAAGACACCCCCAGTCTAAGCAGTGACTAAGAACCAGAAAGATTAGATATCAGGATGATCTAATAGCCTGCTACTCCCAAAAGGGGGAAGCCCTGCTCCACTTCAGCCTGTGACCCTTTGCTCTCTCCTTATCTCCTGCTCCTAGGGACACATCCCACCTTGCCCTTGTTCTAGCATTTGACAAACCCTTTTCACAGACAATTCAGCTCATTAAAGCTGAAGAAAATGGTCTGTTTATTTTATTTATTTATTTTAATTTAGCTTAGTTTATTGAGCTGGACTGGCTGAGAACAGGGTCTTAGGAAGGAAAACAAGAGTGCAAGAGAGCACAAGACTCCTAGCAGAAGCGTTTGCTCTGGACTCTCATATAACTATAGCTACAAAGTGTAACCCTAAGAGTTGCGAAGAAGATACTCTGTTGTTGCTAGTTTCACTTTTTTTCTTATTGTTGACCAGAGATACTTTCTGAGATAATTCGGTCAAATCAGGAAGGAGATCAGCAGAATAATTGGTCTAATTCAGAAGCTGCATTCAGCTGCAAATGCAGAAAAGAGAATAATTCTGGCCTCTTAAAGCTGTATTATACAATACCACAAAAGAATGAAGAGGGGCAATCAGAATTGATGACACACAAGTGGAATAGCTCTTGTGGTTGAACATGCAATGATGGCAAGGCATCACAGCCACTGAGAGCTATGTAATACTTTACTCACTATCAGATATACCCACATGGCTTCCCTGTGGCTTGAAACAGCATCTATCACTAGACCAAAACACCGAGAAGCTCACCAAGCATCATGAGTCACTGCAGCACTCAAGTCCATTTTCTCTGTCCAGTTTTGCTTGCCCCAGCCCTGGAGGGCACCTTGTCAGAATCCTTAGAGCAGCTTCAACACCAGCATTACTGGAGGGTCTTTGCCTCCCCAGAAATGCATGTGCACTTTCAGCACTCCGTTTCTGCACAGAGGTGGCAGATGTGGAACTGCTATTAGACACAGGTCAAAAGTTTACAAACTGGTCTTAGCAGCTGTATTTGGAAGCTAAGTTCTGAGAAAGTGAACTGCTCCCATCCTTCCAGATTTTGCTTTTGAACAGCCCTATAGTTATGGTCAGAGATTAGAGAGATTTTTGTGGTGTTAAAAGAATGTTTTGGAATTTTTTGTCCAGCCATCTGCCCTCAAAACTGAGCAGATGACTCACTAGCACTCACCTCCATTTGTTACTGAGCTAAAACTTTTATCCCCTCAGCTTCTTGTGAAGTTCCACTCTGTATCTTTTCAGGGGCAGAGCCTGTTCTAATACGAAAGAACAAACAACGTGGGAAATGCAATGCAGAATTCAAGTTTTCAAACGCTCTCATGTTAAATTCCCCCTGAGCTCATGTGCACGTATTCATGGAGGCATTTGCACACATAAATCACTGCTTGCTTACATCTGGCACACGCAAAGAGCACGCTGCTTGGCACACTGTTTAAATGTGTTTCAACTACTGACTGCAGTCAGGTCTGCAGATAAGTTTGAAGAAGTTCCTTTGTAGTCAGTAGACACAAAACCTTACAGAGTATTTCACTGATATCCTTCATATATCAGGCTCGCTGTTGCCTGCCACTTCCTGATGAAGCTTCTGCAGCCTTGCACCCACACAATTATCAAAAGAGGTGCTTTTCACTCTTGGGAAGTAGAAGAGATATTTCTGTAGACCAGATGTTAGTTTACCTTGCACAGGTTTGAAGCAGTTCCTTTAAGTGATCAAAATTTGACCAAGCTTTAATTTCAAGAAAAGCAGCTATCTAAAGCAACAAATACCATCTTACCCAGACCACACCATCCTATCCAGACTGCATAGTTTATTGCAGTCTCACAGAAGCAGCTCACAATTTTCATTGCTTATTCAACACCAAATATAGAAGATATGGCCAGAGAAATTCAAGCTAAAAATACAAATCTGGTGCCATACCTAGGTTACTCTTACCACCTAGTACCAGAAGAAGTGCATATCGAGTGAAATTTTTAGAGTGACTTGTGAAATTCCTTTGTAGTACAACATTGATCATATCTCTTTCAACTGTAATGTTTTTTTCCCCCCTGCAAGTGGGTCAGATTCTTTCTGGGTCCTAAACAGCAGCTTTTGAAAAAGGAATATTTATTTTACTCTTAACCTGGAAATTTACAATCTGGTCAGAACTGTTTTTATGTTATGCAAGTCCAGATCTGTACTTTTTTCATAATTGCCTACCATGGTAACAAAGAGGGCAGTGCCATGTCTGGTCCCTCAAGCTCTGTACTTGTGCCAAAGATAACCAGTTATACTGGCATAATTAATTTTGATGCATTAATAGCACAGCAGTTTTTGTCCTTAGCAGCCAGAATATTTGCCAGTAGGATTTGGCAAACATAATTTAACAAAATTCTTTCCTCTGTTAAGAGGGAGAACAGTCCCTGATTTTAAAGAACAGGGGAGGACTCTTCAGTTAGGGATTAATCATCACTTTATAACTCCTGCAAAATTCACACTCCAGGCTCTGATTTAGTTATACACAATAACTGTGGATTGCTAATTAAGAATAACATGGGTATTAGCCTTTCTTCTTTTAGGTTTTTAAATTGCTGATTTAAAACTTCTCTCAGTGTGAGAAGAATTTGTAAGTATCTGAAGTGTAAAACAGCAAGGACATTTGCATCTCCAGCCAAACCCACAGGGGCTGGAAAGAAAGGCATGATTTACATTCAGTACCTCCACCTATAACCTGGAGGACATCTGGAACTCTTCAACCTCCACTTTGTGAGAAAGGGACTTCTCTCCTGTGGGTACGAAGCAGATTCACATTTTGACTCTATTTGTTGTCACTGAGGGGGCTTGAGCTTGAAATTATCAACTCCCTACTATGACTTGTATATAAGACAAAACAAGAAATACTCCAGAGACACAGGGAGCTGACACTTATAAAGCCTTTCTTGGTCTTTCACTTGAGTTCTTAACAAGTACCCTGCTTTCAGCTCACGCAGGCTTTCCCAGATGTGCTGAGACACACTCTATTTATTGTGAACTGAAATGAAAAGAATGGTTTCTCCATCTTACTTAAGACAGAAAAAAAGTAGATTTCAATGAGTCTCACTTATGCCTCCTAATAAAGTTACTCTTATGGTAGGAATAAGATGATTTACAAGGGTCAGTCTACCACATCTGCTGGATATTAGTCTAGTCCTTTACAAGAGGAGTTTGATAGCTCTGCTGAATGGCAGGGGTGATAACTCAACCTCATGAAGACAACATTTCTTCTAATACCTTTTTATTTAACTTTGACTTCAGTACTCTGTAGAGATTTATCATTTTCCTGATTCCTTTGAGCCTGATTCGATAGCAGTTTGGAATTATGAATTTTGATGCCAACTTTGATTCAGTTGCACCAATAGCCTTTTTTTCCCCCCACACTTTCAGTTTGTTCACTCCTTTATGCTACCAAGACTTGCTAATCCCTTTTTACCTGGAGAATTTCTTCCTAATAATAATAATAACAATAGTAACAAAGCAGCACACAAGATTACTTGTTGTACCCAAGCTCTCAAGAATACATGGCAACATGGAAAACACGTCAAGATGTGAGTAAGAGGAGGTGGATGAGATGGATGATAAGCCTGGAGGCAGTGGCAGAGTGAAGCATGGGCACAAGGAGCACAGGAGCAGGGCCAGGCCTGGAGGCAGCCATTAGGCAAACAAGGCACGTGCAACCATGTCCCCATCATGAGGGGTTCCACAGGGAGCCACGTGACTCTTTTCTGATTGACTTTGATGAAGGGATGCTGGAAGTAAATAGTTAAATCATTTCAGCTGGGCCATCCTCAAGACACAGTAAACATTCCCCCTGGAATGGTCTACTCTTCCTGGGTCCTCAGTGTCAAGACGCAACAGGACGTGGACTGAAAACTCGTTCTAAAGATGATTGTGGTATGTGGGGTCATGGGGGGGAAACGGTGGTGGGGCAGCACCCCGAGCTCTTTGCTACTCTGGAACTTTCAAACACATCTGTAAGCTTTGCACATTGTATAACCTCCTGCCATAGTTGCAGAAACTGTGTGTGGGGGGGGTCTCTGAAGTGGAAAGAAGTGAATAGAATGAAAACCATTTGTACTGGACACTACTATTAGATTTCATTATGGTCTGTCTTTCTATGGGAGCCCACATTCCCAAAGGAAAAAAATTGCCAGGAAGGTCCTTTCTCTGCATTTTCCCAGGTAGCTGCAATAATTTCTTTCATATGGAGATGTCATTTTCATGAGGCAGTGATTTCTCAGTCAATTCAAGATTATATTCCTGAGAGTGCAGACTTGCAAGCTGTCCAGAAATACAAGGTAGTCCAAATGGGGCTGCTTGTTCATTTAACTGTCAAATATATGGCTGATGTAAGAAGTGCTTTCTCCATTTTCCCCTCCATTGCTAGGTGTACTCCAAGGGATTAAATGCAGTTTTAAAAGTACTTATGCTCTGTTTGCAGTAGTAGCCATCTTTTACCCTAACTGCAGCTGGAAAAGCTGAGATCCACTGCAGTGATTTTGCTAACATTCCAGCAGCCTGACTATCCACAGGGACAGGGTATTTTTGATAGCAAGCCCTTAATTCTTCATTCTGTAGACCCAGCTGGTCCACAGAGGCTGACATCATTTGACCACAAAATATAAGATGTTAACCACCAAGTTTTTGCCAGAATATAATTGGATAGCTGAACACATTAAAATTTCTTTTGGAATCAGTGTCCACTATATATGCTATTATTCATCAGTGGCGTGCATTTAATGTCTCTATGCAATCAGCCAGTAGTTTTTTTCCTTCAGATAGATTTGCCAAGATGAAAAACAAGAAAAAATTTAAACAATTTCCAGCATGCTTCCAACTGCTGAACTATGTTTTCTGAACCACATTGTTGAGTTGTGATCTAAATTAACGAATATTCTCCTGAGAAGCTGCTATTCAATCAGTTATTCTCCATTTTCTTTTTTGATTATGATTTGTAGACCATTGAACATGAATGTTATCAGGTGGGGCTACACATATGGACAATTTGGGTTCATAACAAAGCAAGCCATAAGGGAAGTTACTTCTTCCCCTCTAGTCTGGAATGATTTTATTGTCTTTTTTGGAATGAAGATTAGTTTTGAAACAAAAAAAAAGTCCATCTTTCCAAATATATGCTGGTATTGCTATTGCCAGTTTGACAACTGTGACATATGAACATTTCACAGGAAATTTGGGTTTTTTTTCGGTTTTGTATTTTTCCCCCCTGGGCAGCTCAGTGTTCTGAAAGAGCTGCTGATGAAATATTGAACAAGCGTTGTCAACATCTACTTGCAGCAGTATAACAGCTCAGCTATAAGTTTCAGTCGGAATAAAATCTTGATATGAAATCATTTTCCATTGGAAAAAGTTCTAATAAATCTCTTTGAAACTGCACTGAGAATACCAAAATTCATGAAAGTTTTCCATCTAAGTGTTTCAGAATGAAACAGGAAAACTTTTCACTTTGAAATAGCTCTTTATTTTGTATTTGACTGCTCCAGTATTTTATGTCACAAAAAGCTTAAAATATTTTTGGAGCAGTTGAAACATTTTCTCTCAACATACTATAGACATTTTTTTCCCCACTTTAACTTTTCTTTCCCAGACAATTCTGAAGCACTTAGCATCATCCTTCCAGATCAGAGCAAAATAAAGCGAATGTAACCAAGTAATGAGTGCATATTACACACTCTCCCCTGGATCTGAGCCACCCAAGGTCTGGATCAGTTACAGCTTTCTGCTGAAAAGCTTGGCTCTTCACCTCAGGCTGCAGGGACTCACATGATCAGCTTTGGACATTCTCTAGTTAAGGCTTCAGTGTCAAAGCACTGGCTATCACAACAGTATCTCACTCACTAGATTCTGTAATTCTAGTACTGTAAGACCCACTGAGTGTGTGGTCTCAGTAAACACAGAGCAGATTCCAAACTCTGTAGCAAGATGTCTTGAATAAACACTTTGTACCTATCATACACTGATTAATAAAGTAGAAGAGTTCAGATTTTATGAGACTGTTCTGTGGAGGATTGATATTTTCTGCATAAAATGTTTCCCTTTCTTGATCTTGAAAAACTGAGGAAGATCTAAAAGCAGTTAGCTATCTCCTATAAATATTGATTATATGTAACTCTAGGATGAGAAACAAGTTTTTTCCAGCTGAACAGAACAATTTTAATTACACTACAAGAAATTCAGTGATGGTTGCTAGAGCATATAATTGAGGTTGTTACAGGTAAACGCTAGCAAGGGTTGGATATTTACCAGCCACCGCACACAGAGTTTCAGTACTTACTAACAATCAACCCCTTTCTAATCTGTTCTCTTCACAGAATGGTTAGGGTTTGAAACCCCCCAGCCATGGGCAGGGGCTCATCCCACTAGACCAGGTTACATCCAGCCTGGCCTTGAACATTTCCAGGGATGGAGAATTCACAACTCCTTTGGGCAACCTGTCCCAGTGCCTCACCACTCTAAAAGTAAAGAACTTTTTTCTCATATCTACTGTAAACCTGCCCTCCTTCCGCTTAAGACCGTTCCCCCTTGCCCTATCCCTGTATGCCCTTGGGAAATGCCCTTCGGCAGCTCTCTTACAGGCCCCCTTTAAGTATTGGAAGGTGCTCAAGAGTGCCCAGAACCTTCTCTTCTCCAGGCTGAACAACCCCAGCTCTCTCAGGCTGTCTCCATAGCAGAGCTCCAGCCCTGTGGTCAACTCCGTGGCCTCCTCTGGACTCATTCCAACAGGTCAACACCTTGCTGTGCTGGGGGCCCTGGAGTTGGATGCAGTGCTCCTGCTGGGCTCTCAAAAGAGTATTGGCTCCAACGCAGAAGAGTGAAGCAGAGGATTGTGTAAGTTCAGGATTTGACTCAGACAGTGACCATGTCTCTGCTGCTGTGTTTTTATGTTTCTCCCAGCTATGCAGATATCTCCATAGATATTTGTAATCTACAGTTTGGCAGGGCAGGCTTAGCTGCAGCACAGCAGCCAGTTGTGTTCTGTCAAAGTAACCATGACAGAAAAAGAAAAATCAAGCAGATCCTCCAGGTGGTTCAATACCCACCCAGTTTGTCATGCATCTGCAGTAGTATTAGAAAGTTTCACAGCATTTTCAAAGGACCTAATTAAGCTTTGCATAATCCTGCTGACCAACCATTTGCATCTTTGGGGTTTCACTATAGCTAAGTGAATCCATTCAACAAAAGAAACTTTTGATGTCAGGACATAACCAGATCTGCATGATGCACTGCCTTTACTGTCTATTTAACTCTACAATTTATTATCTTTTAAAGCCATGCTAGATTATTTATGGAGAGGAAAGTAATAAAAGAGGCAGATAAATGGCAGAGATTTTGGAATGCTTGCTGTTCTCTGGCAGGAAGCTACACAAAAGCAGAGAAGTCACTGCAGGAAAAATACAGCTTCCCTAAAAAAAATAATCCAATATTAAGAGAAATGCACTTTGTCATCACCACATGGCAAGGTCCTTATAAGCACCCTCGATTTTGGAATCTCTGAAATGTACACTTTTTGGCATCAATATTCTGATCCCAGAGACCTGTTTGAACAAATATTAAATAGGTTACTCGATTAAACTGAAGAATTGACTAAGTCTAACTTTACCTGCAGTGCAATAGGTTGCTAGAATAGCCGCTAAATCAGCACCAAAGCTGACTCCAGTTTACCAGTGCACAGCAATACATTTCAAAAGTTTAGGAAGAGAAACAGATACTCATGAGTCCTTGGGGATCACTGAATTATTCAGTGTTGCCTTCTGAGTAAGGCTGATGCTGCATCACTTGGCTGCTCCTGTACTGAATCCAGTAATTGGTATTTGACTGGAGCATATGAAGGTGTCACATCTTGATTTAAAGATTTCCAGAGATGGCGAATTTACCCCCTCTCTTGGCAAGTTACCTCTCTGTCTTCATTTTCAATTATCTCTCTGTCTTAATTTTCAATTTAAACTTACTTCAATTCAGCTTTCTGTTGGAGGTGGGTTTATATGCATTCTCCAGCAAAGTTACAAAGTTGGTTTAGTACTTGATAGACTTTGCTACTTATTAAATCTGAATTCAGCTTTCTTTTAAACCGGTCAGTTG
This sequence comes from Climacteris rufus, assembly GCA_013398175.1. NCBI lineage: Eukaryota > Metazoa > Chordata > Aves > Passeriformes > Climacteridae > Climacteris > Climacteris rufus. The sequence goes on from VZRZ01007595.1 coordinate 798,350, forward strand.
GATCTCTTTCAGTTTCCCATTGCAGGGCATTTTATAGTATTTTGATAATTTGTGTGGGTTTTTTCCTGTGCAGTCTCCAGATTTTATGGGTTTCTCAGCTGTGAGCAAGTTTCTCATGTCATTGTGATATTAAACAAATTAATCTTATGAACACCACTCTGCTCCTGTCATCACTGCAGAAATACCATGTCGCACAGCAAGCTCATGTTCAGCGCTATTTCCATTAGGATCCATTTCTGAAACACTGCTTTCCAGTTGTATGCTTCTTACTGCTCATAAGCTGTATTTCACATGTATTGTACATAGCAATTTTTAGAAAGACCAGATATGAACAATAGTTACAATAACCCTTATTATTTGATGCCATATCAATGCAAACTGGCCTGGCTAAATTATCTGGCACAAGGCCATGTCAAGTTACTCATTCATGTTGGCTCAGCTGAGGCTGGTTTGACTTTGTGACACACAGAGCTAAATGACCCCCTCTTGTCTTCCTTATCTCCACAAATCAATATGAATAGATTTTTGTTAAATAGTATTAGTTTCACTTGCTCCCTTAACCATATTTGCAACCTCATGGCCCACATGTCCTCTGTCACAGGCTGCCTTTCACATATTCTGTTCTCCAGACCTGCAAGGGTCTTTAAAACACTTACTTTAAGCCAGCTTTGGGCTCAAGAAATGACACAGATAAAAATACTGAACTGCCTCAGCAGCAGTCAACACATCTATCCTGGCTTGGATGGTTCCAGCTCCAGCACTCAACATCTGTGCCAAATCCAGCTACAGTACCAACTAATTCTGGCCAACAGAGCACCTCACTGGGGCTGATAAAGGGCTGCAAAGGGCAGTAACACTGACAGGATTTCATATAATGCAGCGAATATTTTCAAATAGTATTTTCTGAAATAAAAAAATAATGCTAAAAATTCCAAACCTCACTTTATACTGGGCACAATATGGTCTGTTCCTTTTCCTGCTTTACTAGGTGAATCCCATATCAAGCTTTCTCAGTATGTGCCCTCTCCTAACAAAGAAGCTGAGCCAGGATTATCGAGGTCATCTTCCTTTTCCTCTCTCTGAGTGAACTCCCCTCTAGACTCGAAAGTTTCCTTATTGCTCAAAGACTTATTACAAGTTAGCAAAAGAAAGCTGTGCACCTCACACAGCTATTTTGCTTATCTGATGGTGTTTAGGCACTCTGGGGTTTATTTTTTGATTCTTTATGGTTGCTGGTTTTCATCTTTCATGGCTACTTGCGAGAGTTAGAAGGTACTTCTGCATTCCTGTGATGCCTGATTACATCATCCTGATTGTCTTTAAACTCGAAAGAGAACTACAGAGTATTTCTGCTGTTCCTGAATCATTAAGACTTTCACCATCTTCTGCTAAGCAAGTGAGCCATACTATTGTTAGAAATTATTCTATTGCTCTTATCCTTTCAAATGCCTTACTGTCCTTAGGCTGCAAGGTAGAGGTTTCTTTTGCTCCCTTTCAAGTCTTTCCTTTCTTTATATTTCCACAGGCTCTAATTTACATAATTGCTGCCTCCTTCCTCTTTCTTCTCCTCTTCCCCATGTATCTGATATATTTTTAATAGCTGCCTTTACTTCCTCACTTAATAAGGAGGTGCTGCTAACCAAAGATGTCCTTGTTCGCAATTATGAAATTCTGGGTTTTAGTCATCTAGTAAACTTTCCTAGAATAATTTCCAAATTTCATTCACATTTTCCTGTCTAAATCTTGCAACTTGTGTCCGAGTTTCTCTTCCCAAACACATTCATTCATCATTTTCCTGGTCACTTTGTGAAATAGGCCATTGGGAGCATCAGTTACATGACTAGACAGAGATGTAGAAAACAGATTAGAAAGTAAATCTTGTGTGTTTCCTCAGAAAAGTTAGAAGCAAGATGGAAAGTTCTTCATCTAAAATCCTAACAAGAAAAATGAGATTATTTTCAATGTCTCTTCAGAATATTCTGGACTACGGTTCAGTTCCTGTTCTCATTTAGTCTAATTACAGAGTAATTACCAAGAATTACTAAGCTTGCACAGACAGTCTCTTTTCTAGGAATTAACCATCTCTACTCAGTTTGAAAATTATTGGAAATCAGTTTTAAGCATTATTACTGAAGAAATGAGAGGCTACTGGGAAAATTAGATTTAAAAGTTTAGAGGCTTAAAGAAGAACTAAATACTGAGTGCTTGATTACTCATTCCTATTAAACTTTCCAGAAGCTTGTGTTTTATTAACAGCAGTGGTAATTAAGTGTGCTGTTAATGAGCAGTGTTGGATTTTGGAGTCCTGGGGGAAAACATCAAGGCATAACATTAGCTTCCCAGATTTTTAGGAGTGCCTTGCTGAAAGATGCAAAATGTGTAGTGTCCCCCAAAAACCTAGGAACAGATGAATGAAGTTGCCTTGTTGATGTTCCTCCTTCCTGTTAGATGCTGGGTTTGAAAGTTATGAGGAAGCAAAGGGCAAGTGTATGTGATGATACAGAAGCTTACCAGAACTGAAAGGGCTCGTGATTATGAAATTAGAGTCTTGATTACAACTGAGCAGTGATTTAGCAAAAATGTGGCAGGAATATAAATCTAATTGTTTGCAAGACTTTTTTTTTGGTTTGAGGGCAAGTATGATAATACACGACAAAAGGAGCATCCAGCCAAATATAAGCATAAATAGCTTATCTGGTTTTGTTCGTTTGGGTGGTGAGACTTTTTTGTTTGGTTGGTTGCCTTTTTTCTTTACTCCTTGAATGAAATCCATTGCAATAGCATGAGGGAAGAGGCAAAAAAAAAAAAAAAAGAAAGTTTTGGGAAATTAGGTTTTCTAATAAGCATAAAGTAAATTTTGCTCTAATATTATAGCTACTTGAGGAAATTAAATAGAGCAGGAAACAGGTAAAAATGGCTAGAGCCAGGAAGAATTAAAAACATAGCAGAAGGATNCTGATAAGCATAATATAAATTTTGCTCCAATATTATAGCTACTTACTTGAGGAAATTAAATAGAGCAGGAAACAGGTAAAAATGGCTAGAGCCAAGAAGAATTAAAAACATAGCAGAAGGATCCAGGACTTTGGGGTATGCAGTAGACAGGGATCTGTCAGGAGTAAAATGACAATTGTCAGCCTCAGGAAAAGACTTCTTTATCCCAGGCATGCTACAGGCACTTCAGGCCATATAACTGTTGCAAGGGCTGAGTTTTGTGCTTCATGTATAATACAACAGGAGAAGTAATTCCAGTGCAGGAATAAAAAAGTTGATTGTTTTCCATCAACCCAGCCTCCTCTCTTAGCTCATTTTAAAGTTTTAAATCTCTTTCCAGACTAAAATAACACCCACATAGTCCTATATCCACTGGAGTTCAATTTAGCTATCTTGGAAACCTGATGATGAAATGATACTGCAAATATTTCTCAGTTATGGTGAAACCAAGAAAGTTTTATTAAAAAAAAAAAAAAGGAAAAAAAGAAAGAAAATGTTTAACTGGGGCAGTGAATAGAACTAGCTACTAAATATTTTACTACAGAAAAAGATCTGGAACATACAAAATTTGGTGCAGCAGATTTGGCTTTCTGTGCTATTGGCAATTCTTTTTTAAAAATTAGGTCACTTTTTTAAGGAAACATTAGTAACTGGCATATGTAGAGATTATACACTGCAGCTTGAAAGCAATGGGCTTTTTAACAGTAGCATTTCCCATCCTATGTCTATTGTTTTTCAGCATACAACAGAAGATTTGTCAAATTGGAGAGGCTGTATTTAGTCTCATGTTTACACTTCTCTACAGTTGAATGCTAAATTAGAATTGTCATATTGTTATAATTCTCTATGTTTAGCTGTTTCATTTTTTTTTTTCTACTCACTGTTCCTTTACACATTCCTTCAAATCATGGGAAAAAATTACTTTGAACATAATTTCTTGACTTTTTTCTGGGAAAAACTCTCTTCTACTTCAGAAAACTTACATGTAGAGATATATAGAGATACTTACACAAAGTATGTTTATTGATTCTTATAAACCAAAACACCAAAAACAGGTACTGTGGCTGACTGTAGAACACTTACTGTCTACCCAGTCTAATACAGATTTATCCTTATTTAACCTTTGACATTCATCTTTAAAATACATCTTGGAGACCTCTAAGAAAAAAATAAATCTCTGGCGGTGGTCAAACTCTGCTGTAGGTGGCTCAGAGAGGTTCTGGAGTCTCCATCCATTTAACACTTCATATGATCCCAAGGAACCTCAGGTACCTTCACACTTGGCCTAGTTTTGAGCAGAGGGTTGGACCAGGTGACTGCTTTAGTACCAGGAGCAATAATAGATCACATTTCCATTTGAGTTCCACTGGCAAGTGCAAAGTGGTGCACCCTTGTGCTGGGATCAGGCACCCTGGAGCGACTGGGAATGACGCCTGGAGTGACCGTGGAGCTTGGCAAGGTCAGGACTAACAGCATGAGTGCCAGGAGAGCTCATGTGGAAGGCAGTGCTGATGGATGCTGGTGCTGAAAGCTTCAAATATGCATGCTGCTGCTTTGAGTGGAGGATTGCTCTTCCATGAGACTGGCCACAGAGGCGGCTTCCCCTCGACAGAAATACTGTTCTTGAGTACATGAAATAATTATGAGATGAATATGAATTGAAAGTGCACTTCCTCTTGACCTACTTCCCAGGCAGGGAGGCACAGCTTGATGCCCTCCTGTTTGGAGAGGTAAAATTATCTCTGCATTCCCTAGGCTCTGCACAAGCCTCTATTGTTTGGTACCAACCACATGGCTCATTATCGTGCCTACTACGCAGTATCTCATAACGATTTCCTTCCATCTCCTGTCAACACCCAGCTGACTAACCAAACTGGTTTCTGGGGAGAGAAGTGTGCCTGTTTACCCCGTCAATAAATACACCTCTTTTTTGTTTGTACTGGGAAAGTAAATGTGCACAACGACAGTGTAAGCTGCCTTTGGGAAAGTGGCTGGTCATTCTGAGGTGCTCCAGGACTGTGTGCATCAGACTCCTTCCTTGTTAAGGGAACAGACCTTTCTTTACTCACAAGACTGTAGGATGCATCTTTTTACTTCACCACAAAATCAATTACATGTTCCATTAATGGCAGTGGAGTCTGGCTGGGCCCTGAGCCTTCACGGATAAGTTCCACAGCAGCCCAAGGCTTAGAACAGGACAGTGGTGCCCCTTCTGTGACAATCTCCCTGAACAAAGCCTGTAAGGTCCAGAAATAGAGCTTTTGACACATGGGCCTTCCTGTCCCTTCAGAGAAGTCTGTGGCTCTTATTCAGGTGTCTAAGAAGCACAGCGGATGCCCCAGCACAAGCTCTTGCTGGCATTTCAAAGCCACCAACTGTGCTGGCACTCCATGGTTCTTTCATCAAAAGTAACTGTTTGAAAAGGGAGAAGCTGCTGGGATTTTCTGCCCTGGACAAGCTTTAAAAAAAAAAAAAATCTCATTGCTGATACCTAAAAAAAAAAACCTGAACTGTAACTGTTGTAACTGATATCTTGCTGTACCATGTCCAGGCTGAGATGCAAGCACCAAAAGTATAGAGAAAAGAAAGCTCAGCAATACAGCAGAGAGCAGGTTGTGGAGATCCCCAAATCAGCACTGAGCCAAGTCAGTAAGCCTGTGCAGCCCCACATAGTGTCATGCAGCTGTACCAAGGTGTACTGGAAGCAGCAGAGAGCAGGGTGTCACTAAATCATTGCTTGGTTAATCCATAACCTGAATAAACCACATGGAGATAAGTGATAGGATGGTAAATTGCCAGAACAAAATCTCCATTCCAGCTTCCCAGGCAGAAGTCTGTAGGTCACAATGAAGAAAACTTTTGCTAGGAAAGAATCTGATCATGGGTTGTGTTTTTATTCACATGTACATGACACCCAGGATAATAGCTTTTTCTGCAAACTTCACCCAGGATGAGTTGTGAATCAGGGCACATGAATCACCTGCCAAACCCTCCAGTGCGTCAGTGATAAGGGAATTCAAAAGTGCAGGTGCCATATCAGCAGCTGGAGGGGAGCTGACAGCACAGCTAGAGACAATGACCATTCCTGAATTCCTTCCTGGCCACACTTCGAATGTTTCATCTCACTTTCCACATTAAGATGTGACACATCTGAGTGATGTGACCTCTATGACAGATCTGGGTGCCCATCTGAGCTCTCTTGGCTTGTCAGCAGTGATAATTTCGTTCAGTTTGGGCGTCCACTGTTGCTGCTATAATTTTAACCATCACTAATCTTCCCACAACTACCAGGTGTGTCCAGTAACTAAGTACTAGTTCTAGATTTATCTTATCTCAGAGGGGTCTGGGGGATTTTTTACCACCAACGTACTGATGTAACACTCTTCCTCCAGAAGACAATTCTGTTGTCAGCAAGGATACTGACCAGGGAAACTCCTTTCTTGAGATTAATTAACAGGAAACTGATTCAAAGGCATTGTTATAGTTGTCAAAGCAAGCACTGCTTCAGCTGAACTGGGCTCCAATTCTCTTAATTTATTTTTACAGCCTAATTAAATTAATCTTAATTAATTAATTACACTGGAGAAGATTGCCTCAAATCCTCACAAATGCTGAAAGTGTGCCAAATGCAAAGCCAATAGGAGTTATTAATCAGCACCCTTGGACAGACAGCTACACCCAAAGGCTGCCCACTGAATTCCAGCTCCTATTTCCCCCAAGGGATCAGTGGATCTTTCTTTCCCACAGCTTTGATAGGAGCACAGCTGGCCATTGAGACAGGTACACATCAAACAGGTCCCTGGCTGAAAAGAACTTGGGGCACAGGGCCATCCTGTAGCCATTTGCTTAAATGTTGCTTTGGCTTCCCCGATGCAAAGCACTTCCTGTGACACTTCCCAACATCAGCATAATGAAGCTTGGAGTTATTTCCACCCACCTCTTTTCAAGTGACTAGAAAGACCTCAGAGAGTATAATCTTTCAGAGGGCAGTGTTTTCCTGTACTGTTGCCTGGAACAGCTGCCTAAGCAAAGTATTGTGCCTGAGAAATTCCCACAGGTTATATCAGAAGTTCCAGCCCTGTTAGGCTCATTGAAAGCAACAACATTTAGCCTAATGGTTAGGAGAGACAACTATTAATTCTGAAGTGGGGGATTTATAAATCAGTTATTGCTTCCATGAGTCTGGAACGCTGGATGGGTAACAGCAACAAGGTCTGGTGTCCTCCTGCTGTGATCAGAGACAAACCCATCCAGGACACCGTGCCTCCACTGGCCAGCCAAAAACCAGCCACCAGATCTTCCTCCCCACACATCTGCTCACTGCAAAGCCTTCTCACAAGCACAGCTTCAGCCACAAGAGCTTTCATAGTAGCCCATGAATGCTTACTAACTCATTTCTACTCAATAATCTAGGAAGTCCTCAACACTTTTCTAAGCATCAAGCCCCATTCTCTGCTCACTTAAACTGCCTGGTTTTTGAGATGTGGTTCTCTCAGCCTTTTTGTCTATGATTTGGAGTAGAAAGTGATGGTGTATGTTCCTTCTCCTGCCACATCTGAGACAAGCAGCCCTTCACCATCTAAGGCTATACAGGAACACTCTTTTCACAGCACAATTGCTCTAGATAATTGTTTTAAAAACTGAAATAGGAGAATGAAGTTTATGCTTGCTTGCATTCTGTGCACTATCAGTAAGTGAGGTTGCACAGAATTTAAGGCCAATTTTATTCCTAAACCACTCTCTAATCTCATCTTTAGTATTCCTTTTACATAAAACTGAACAGCCACAGTATCAGTTGCATGAGAAACTGAGCCCAAAACACAATGCTTCTCCAAGCCCTACTGCAGTGTCCTTCCTGCAGTGCAGGGAAGAAAAATTGAAGACTTCAGGAGGCCATTATTGGCATTCAGGACATGTAGTGTTAAAGCAGGAGAGACAGTTTTAACTGAGGAGAAATTTTATGGGAAGAATGTTTGTCATGTGGTTTGTATCCAGTATTCAAAGGAACGCAATCTAGGGCTACAACGACCTTTATCAAAATATATCAGATTTAATAAGGGCCAGCTTTACATGCTTGACCAACTTCTGAAGTAGCTCTTTTTACAGTTCCCCTCCCGAGTTTTCTTGTAAACATTACTCACTGTTACCATCCAGTCACAACCTAAGCCAGGGGTTTGTGTATTATTTTAACACAATATAAAAGCATAAAATTAACTCTAAAATAAATTATTAATAGAGGAAAAAGGAGGGAGGGAGCTCTACAGTTTCTGCATTTTTTACTGTCTGGATTCTTGCGGCACTATCCTAAATGAGTTACTTTAGCATCTTTGAAGACCAAAGAATTATGCTTTCTGATCTCTTTGCCCTTAGATTTTAATCCCTGCTGTGCAGCTGGTCAGAGAAGCTTCCAAATTATTCAATGCACTTTTGCAATACCTTCGAACCTAGGACTGTCTAGAAGGCATATAACCCTTTTTAGTCATATCCAAATCCATAATCCACTGGAAAAAATTTGCTAGTATATTAGCAGAGGCACCAGATAGCAAAGTATCTTAATGGTAATGCTTTCAGGGTCATGCTTTTGGAGTATAATTTAACTTAACATTATGAACTTAAGATGAGATGGCCAAAGCTGAGTGTTTTAATTGTTTAACTTCTATTAACTTCAGTGGAAGTCGGGCACGGGAGCCCCAGTACTATTTTTCCAAAGTGGGAGCTATTACTGCCCACCAGCTGTTTGACTTTTCGTCCCTGTCTAACAGTAATTCACAATTTCTGCTTAAAATACTGCATCAATGACCATTTTTATAACCCATTATATCACTGCCCTGAGCTTAGCATGCTAGCCTTTACAGCACCATCAAGCTGGAGAGGAGGATGGGAAGAAAAAGCAAAAATAATCTCATCCTATGAATCCTTCTGTCAATATAGCAAACTATAAACCCAAACAACAGAATGACCCCACCCTTGAAAGAACTCCAGGAAGACAAGGGGAAGCCAAACTTAATATTTTTAATTACCAAGGAAAACCTTCCATTCTATAACCACCTTAAATCTCCTTAATTAACTTTACTGGACTGTATCCTAAAAGCAGGGCCTTGGCCCAGCCTTCAAACTACTAAGCTCATATAAAGCAACAGGACACTAAATCTGCTGATTTTAGATAGTCCTCGTGTACCCAGGGGTTTGAGTGCATGTTGTGTTGCATCTTTCCTTTGCTCTGAACATAGGAAGGGCTCCCTTGGTGATCCAGTCAACAGTTAATATGTCTCTTCCAACCATTTCTCTAACTAAATAATTCGTCCACCCATTTTTTTTTTTTAGTTTAACGGGCTATTCTTACAGCTCCAGTTTTACAAACTAGAAGCTTTTTTCTTTTCTTTTTTTTTTTTTAATGTGTGCCTTTTGATGTGAGGCACTTCCATCTCAGGGTTTTCTCTCCTTCAGGTTTCTGTCACATACGGCCTAAAAAACAGGTTCTGGCACAAAACTCACCCTAACCCTGTCTGGATTTTCCTGTTAGTTCAGATTCATGTAACTTCAGCTAACTGCAGCAAGACTGCAGGGAGGCCTGAACACTTTGTGTGCAGTATCATCCCCAAATCGATGTCTATATCCTCCCAAACAAAAGACACTGGATGTACCAATGAACGAGGAAAATTGGAAAGGAAGACCCAGAGTGTGGGATTATTTGGTTCCAACAACAAGCAAGAACTCAGCAAGATGCAGTTTGCAGGAAGAGAAGTAAAGCTGCATCTGTCAGAAATCTAGATCAGATTCTGGGTTACTTCTGTTGCAGGCTGCCTGTGTGCTCCTAAGCAAGTTTGTGCCTGTCATAACAGGACACCCATGATGTGATGAGGTGTCTGGGTGCCACTTGAATCCGAAAATAGAAGCATCCCCTCCTTGTGGGACACATCCCATGCCTCTGCAACTGAGGTAACTCCTCCTTGACTTGAACTACATTGATAGTTTTTCCTGACAGATGAGAGGAGCAAAAAGCCATCATATTCATTTGCTTGGAAGGGAACACCTCTAGGCCTCTAAGACATTTCACGGAGTGTTTTCCATTGCTTTATAACTGAACGTGTAAATGTTTCCCACCAGATTGGCAGACCCTTTCAGAGCTAACAGTTACATATTCAAGAGCTGTCTTGCATAGGTGAGTTCACTCTTCTTAGTTTTCTTTTGAGAATGCCCAAGAAGGAGATGTAGCTCCTTTCCATGGCCCCTCTCCATGGCAGGTGGTGTGTGTGGCATGTGAGAGACCAAAACCCCTGAGTTCCACTGTTTTATGGGTGCAATGTCATCAGCCCTGTCTAAACTCTCAGTCCATGTTCTTCCCTCTTTCCACCTGGATTCCCACAGCTTCCTTTCTGTGGAGAGCCCTGAGAATTCAAAGGGTGGCCAGGGGCATGCAAAGGTCAAAATCTGCAGATGAACCTGAACTCCAGTGCCTTGGAGTGAGGTTTATGTGGGAAATGCTGCAAGATATCAGCCCCTCTGGGGATAAGGAAATCACCTACCTAATTTCATCAGCTTCAGTGGCTTCCCTGCATGATGAATTCAGTCCAGGTTGATTATGTGCACGACAAAGGCACATATTGCACTTCTCCAGGAGATCCTACCCATCCCTCTCTCCCTACACATCACCTGCATGAGCATTCCTATTAATTTACAGATGGGGAAAACTAAAAACCCAAGAGAGCAGGAAGGATGCCCTGAGCCACATGGCAAAAGCAACATCAGGCCAGGGCTGGGTCAGTTCTAAATACAGTTACAGGTCACAGGGGACCACTGCTATATGCTTGTCCCAGTCTAAGATTTTTCTCTTCCCTTCCTCAAGCATCTGCTACAAAGCACAGTCAGAGGGGAGCTGGACTTTTGGTCTGATCCAGTACAGCTGTTCCTATGTTCCCTTAGTTTTAGAAATCAACCTGACCCCTCAGCATTGCATAGAAACACCCTTAGACTTGGAAAGAATTCAATTTTAGGACCTTGCTTTATGAATGTTTTGTACTAAAATGGTTTATATGAACACATTTGCTCTTCAGATCTGGCAGCAGCCTGCGATCAAGCCCAGCTTTTCTTAATATTTTGGGCCATAAGCCATCCAGCTTGGGGATTTATTCATCTTAACGTGTTTAGCTTTGTAAGCACAATGCAGTAGTTACTGTTGTGCCTCCCGGCTGCTCCTCCATTTTTTATAAACTCATTTTCTCTGCTAACCTACTTTGAATTTTTTCTTGTAAAGCTGTTTTTAGTCTTCCTCTGCCCCGTTTTTTTTTTTTCCCTCCCCCAAAACACTGGGATAAAACACTAGTGACTTGAATAGGCTCCAGCTTCTATATCCTGACTTTGGAAATAATTGTTCCCACTAATCCTTTTGAGTGCACTCCCAATTCCATATATTCAAAGAGCTGTCCCCCCCCACACATACACACCCGATTGCTTCTGTTCAACAGAGATCATGCATCAGCACATTGTAATTGCTGGTGCCAAGCAGATTTTGAGCCCCAAACCCACAAAAAGCTCCTAAGCTATGGATGGAGGCTCCTCCACCACCGTCACCACCCTTCCCGCCTTCTCTTCATCCCGGCCACCTGGAAAAAAAAAAATTATCTTCTATTCCAGCTCAGCCCTGCAGCCTGCCAGTTGATTCCTGGATCCCTTCAATTCAGTATCATAAATACACTTAACGAGGGAGTTTAATATAGATTTGGTAAGACAGTTATTTGAGCGATACATAATTTATGCTGCCCTGTAGCATAGGAAGCCTTGAGTGGTGTCAGAGCGAACAGATTCAAGAAACTTGCCAGACAGCAGCACAGAGCGCCAAAGGGGGAGAGGATTGGGGAGAACAAGGAGACAGCAACCCAGGGAAGGAGGTGCACGAAGCAGAGGAGCTTGATAGCAGGAAAAGCGTGAAAGACAGACAGGGTAAAAGGCTCAGGGTGAGAAAGGAACGCAGAATGAGAGAATAGATGAGAGAGGAGGAGCTGAACAGAAGATGCAGACGGGGGCAGAGAGGGTCAGCAGGATGAATAAGAGATGAGAAGCAGCTTGGAAAGGCAGAAATGAAGAGCAGAGCATGCACACTGGATGCGACAAGCAGGTCTCTGCAGGCTGCGAGTGCCGCAGCCGGGCGGGGAGCGGAGCCGAGCGCCGTGAGAGCCGCAGGGCAAGGGCACCGAGAGGCGCCCCGACTCTCCCGGGGCTCCGCTGCCCCCTGAGCAACCCCGCTGCCCCTGCCAGCCACAGCCGGGGCCTGCCCGGCTTCCCTACACACTCCCAACCCTTCAGCTCCACGCCCTGTCAGGTTTTGCTGTTAGCATCCCGCTCTCATTCCAGGAGCTGTGGTGAGAATACGAGGCAGCCTTTCAGCTGGGTAAATTGGAGAGGCTCTGCCGGCAGTGCCACCCAACTGCACTTTCATCCTTGAGTGACAGTAGTGTCCTACTTTGGCACCCCTTAGCTCAAGGATGAGGGCACTAAATGCTGCTCTGTGCTGACATCTCTGGCCAAGAGTCCTCACCAAGCCTGCTTACAGGTACGAGATGAGACACAGGAGGCAGACAAAGGAAATGCAGGGAGTTTGGTAGACCAGAGAATAGGAACAGTGCTTGTCAAGCACTCAGGATCTGTGCCTGCCATTTCCCTAAGCTTCCACTTCTGAAGAGGCACTGGCTCTCAGCTCCTGGAAGGCACTTTTTGTTTGGAGAGCTCTCATCTAAAGAGCTGGTGTCAATGAACTCTCTGTTAAACTCAGAAGTGTAAGAACACCTCAGAGATAGATCTCCACAAGGACCTGTGTGGTACATGGAAAGACATACTAGGAAAGCACGTCTGATTTATTTTCTGGGATTTATGCAATATGAACGGAAGGCAACCCAACCACTTGGCTCTGAACAGGACCCCTAGTGAGCAGAACAGATGGCTATATTAAAAGGAAAAAAACCCTAAACACTACTGGACTAGCCAAGAGCCTCCACAGAGGCTAAAGAAGGGGGACTGGCCCTGAACACTCCGTCTTGCTTTTGCCTGCAGTATCCATGATGAGGTTTAACATTACTCCTGTTTGTGGAAAGCAGCCAGGATACTTGCTGTTGTGCCAAATTGGAGAAAAACAGCCTTTGCCTCACCAAGTTTACAGTATAGTTAGTGAACACCAAAGAGTTCCTTGTGTGCCCCTTCTCTTGCACGTGTGCAGCTGCTGCTGCTTCCTTACCCAGGAGCCGACACGCAGAACTCGGCAAGAGAATCCCAGCACCTCAGGTGAGCAGGCATGTGGTCATCACTGCTCTTCCCTGTGCCTGGCATGTAGGCCAAAAGTATTCAAATTTGCTGCCTTCATCCCAAGTGAAGTGGTCAGGAGCTGCAGGGTGTGGTAAAGGAGAGCAGCTAATAACTGTGCCCTTAGAAGCAGAAGCACTGACTGAGAGCCAGGCCTTCAATCCCTCTGCTTTCTGCCCACAGAAAGGGGACTGTGCTCCTCTCCTACCCTGCGAGACGCTGGTGACTCTCAGTGTGCTTCAACCTTCACCAGCCGATGTTTACAGAGCGTTTCTAAAGCTGCCGACTGGCCAATCCTGTGGAAACGCTGCCGGGGTTTTCCCTGGTGCCTGGTGCTGTGTGTGGCTGTTCTCAGGCCGGGATCCCTGCGGTGGCCGTCTCTGTGCTTACCCCTCTGAGTGCACGGCCTCCACTCGTGCCTGTTTTCTTTGGCATTCTCCAGCATTTCCCTTGGAACCCATGGCCAAAAACACAGTTCCTACTCAGACATCCCCCTCTGACAGAGTGCTCCTATAAAGATTATCGTTCTCATACTTGTGAGCCTCATGCTGTTCCACTGCCTCTTTCAGGCTGTTCTACCCTAGGGACAGGATCACAAAATCCACAAAGTACACAGAGATTTGCAATTAGATCTGCTCTCTAATTTTTTTCCCCCTAATCTGAAAAATGTGACAAGTAAAACTGCAGGTTTTGTAGAAATTGTCCAGGAAAGTTTAGGAAAGCTTTGTGCTCCCCTTGACCCAAAATCTGCCAGCTTTGAAAGAAATATTTAGATGAAACCCCTCCAAAAGTTTACAGAAGAAAGTGGCTATTTCTTGGAAAAATAAATGCATGAAAAACCCCACAGTATTTCTCCCAAAAACTAACTTTAGTAGAAATTTTTCAGGTAGTTTCAGTGAGCTGTGGAGCTCAGCACACCCTCTCGATGCTAGAGCCAGTTGTCACAGGCCCAGGGACCTGACTCTCTACAGCAAAACCAGAGGTCAAGTTTTAAAAGAAATTTATTTTAAAAGCCCTTCTTTTCTCATCACCGGTTGTGGTGATAGTCATCTTTCTTTCTACAAGAATTCCTATAATAATTAAAAATAACAATTGAAGTGAGAGTTAAATATTTGTGAGTGTGTGTGTATGCTTTGAGTAAGAATTAAGCCTCTGACTTAGAAAATACAGATGGGTGCCCCACAGTCCCTGTAGTGATCTGTATCACTGTGCCACATTTACACAAGAGAAAAAGGAAAGGAAATTTGCGTGAGGTCAGACTGAAGCTAGGAGAGTCTTTGCAGAAAAAGAGGCTGTCTCATACGGAAAGATAAAACATCCAGAAATGGGACACAGGAAAGTAGCTCTAGCACCAGTTCACCCAGCACTGTTGTATGACTGGGATGGAACTTTTCAGGTCCTAATTCCCCTACTCTTAGAAAGTGGCAATAGTGGTGGAGCCCCATCTTAGGAAAGGGCTCTTTCCAGCAGACATGCTGGCTCTGCAACAATGCTTTTAAGATGAACTTGGTGTCTGACTGCCAGATCCAGCTCTTGACACATTACAGAGAAGAAGAGGCAATGATCTCCACTTTCCTAAGGGAAACTCTTTCAAAGTGACTAGAAAGGCACCAGCGCTAGCCTGATGCCATAAATCACTTTAGGGAGCCTTCAGGTATGTCCTGGGATTCGACTTAGGATGCCGTTTGCCAAAAGGGAATAATTTCATCTCCTCAGTGATACCACATAACCTCCCACAGCTGTCTGGGCAATCCTCCTACAGGGAAACCCAAGTTGCTTGTGAATCAGCTTCTGAGCTGTAGCAGTTTACAGGACTGAACGTATAAAAAAAACAAAAGCAGAAAAGGTCTTTGGAAAGCTGTGCATGCTCAAAAAGCGTCACAGCCATGCGTTCACACCCCACAAACAGCAGTTCACTGGTGACACTTATGGCACAGGCATCCCAAGCAAATCCATCTCCAAGCATAATCCAAATGCCAGACTCCTGGTTTGTTTAAGGCTCTCCTTATTTGAGACATCAGGCTTCCATTCATAGCTGCTGGACTAGACAGAACACTGACGGCCAAGTCCATAGAAAACCTGGAATTCTCTAACTTTTCTTTGCATCATAAACAGTCATGTGCCACGTGCTGGAGTGTGTCAACAGAAGAGCAATGAAGCTGATGAAAGGACTGGAGGACAAGTCCTGTGAGGAGCAGCTGAGGAAGCTGGGGGTGTTCAGCTTGGAGAAGAGGAGGCTCAGAAGGGACCTTACTGCTCTCTTCGACTGCCTGAAAGGAGGGTGTGACCAGGAGGGTGCTGGGGAACAACTCATCACAAATCTGAAGCTACCCAATTCAGTGTTAGTGTCCAACTTTCATCATCCATTAGCCTTTTGTAGATCTTTCTGGATCCGCCTGGACTGCCAGACCTTTGAAACTGGAGTCACACCTCTTCCATTGTGAAGGTGTTCCAGTTAGTCCACACAGGCGAGGAGTACCTGCCTGTGTTTTCATATCCCAAAGGGGAACGTGCCATCATGCTCATCCATATGAGGAAAGCCCACTTAAAAGCTGTTTATTTTCCCTGCCTCATCATCTGGGAGTCAGAGCTCAGGGCGTTGCAACTCTGACCCATTTTACACTCCACGTAAAGCAACATGGGGGCAACTCAAAAGGAGGGTGTATTTTCATTCAGCACGAGCTTCTGACTTGCTTTATTTGTCTCCACAAAAGCAACCAGAAACAGATGTCTCAGCCTTCTTGTACCAGTCACTCATTTAACAACAGCTCTGTCCTGTCTGTACAGCGCCCTTGTTCTCGCACCCTTAACTCATCATTACGCAGAGATAAACTATCAATGCTCAGCCTTGTGATGCTGCAAGGAGGGCTGTTTCTTCAGCAATAAGGAAAACAGCACATGAAAGAAATCAAATCACAAACCTTGCACCATTTGGTGTTGGTTCCTCTCTGTTTCAACAGGATCACATGCTTTTAAGCCATCTGAGAAGGAGCAGCCCCTCAATATAGGTTTTTAAAATGTGTTCACAGGACCTGACTTTTCACAGGCCTCCTTTCTTCACAATGCCTCTATGCTGCCCCTGACACCACAATATAATGTTAAAGTCCTGAGCACCCACACACTACCTTAGAGTTCTTATCAGTTCTTTAGACTTCTACTTTCACCTCCTTCCAGTATCTTTTACCTTTCACAGCAACAAACACAGGCTTTGCACAGGAGCTACTTAACCACAGTAACTTCACTATCAGAAACTGCAAGAATTACATGCTTTAAGGTATTATATAAAAAATAGAACAGACAATCCTCAAAAGCCCTTTCCTACCCCTAGCTAGCCCCTTCTTAGGGATCACAGTTCAAAAACAGACACAGTCTTTCCTCTTCACTTTTCCATACATGTCTTTGCCACAGGAGGGTGACCACTAGACTGGAGCCACAGCCCACTACAAAATTCAGCTCCAATTTCAGCATCAGACACACCCACACAAACAGTGCTCTCCCAGGAGCACTGTCTTTGCTCACACTCTCCTGACACAAAGAAAGCCACCCTTGCCCAGGGATGCACAAAGAGACCTGAGCATAACACACAAGGAATGACCCTTCCCTAGTGATCTGCCTAGAGCATGGAGGAAAGATTACATCTTCTACTTCATCTGGTACAAAAGGAACAAAATAGGACTTACCATTTGATGTAGGCACTTATAGCATGCACCTCAAGAAATCTCTCCTGCCAGTCTGAGCAAAAAGGAGCAGCTTAGTTGGTTTTAAAGGGTTACCCATCAGGCAGTGCTGAGGGCAAGACCTTCACTGCAGCTGGCAGGAGGCTGATTACTCAGAACTGAAGCCTCTCTGCTATGTGGAAGTGTTGTTTTTCTTTCTTTTTAAGAAAAAATAGCATAGCTTATTTCAGATACATCCAAATCTTTTGTAACTGTTGTATTTGCTGCTGATTTATTATCAGCTTATGACACTCTGAGTGAAAACTATCACCCACTTCCCTAACTTGTTTTATTTTTCCCCATCACTTGGGTCAAGACAGTAACAGGTGAATTCATGTAACAATGGATGTCTAAAAGCAGCCAAATTACCCACACCTTCCAATTAGGTTAAGGGCAAACAGATGATTCGGCTCTTGTAAATAGCTGTTTGTTTCCACTTCCAAAAAAATGTGCATGAATGATTAATTAAGGTTAGGTATGATGGATCCCTCCCCTGATCTCATTGCATTTCAGTGCCTGATCTTTTGAAGAAATAGTGCTCTTTGTTTCAGAAACAAAAACATGGATCATCCCCTGTGCTCTAGCATCTTGTCTAAGACAGAAACCAGCAAATATTGTTCAGAGATAAAAAGCCCAGCCACTGACAGTCATAGAATCATAGAATTGTTTAGGCTGTAAAAGGCCTTTAAGATCATCAAGCCCCTCTATTAACCTTGTACTTCCAAGGCCACCACTAAACCATGTCCATCAGTGCCACATCTACATCTCTTCCAAATTTCTCCAGGGATGGTGACCCAACCACCCCCCTGGGCATTTTCAGTGCCTGACAAGCCTTTTCTTGAGGAAATTATTTTCCTAATATCCAATCTACACCTCCCCTTGAGTGCAACTTGAGGCCGTTTCTTCTTGTTCTATTGCTTGTTACTTGGGAAAAGAGACAGACCCCCACCTGGCTACACCCTCCTTTCAGGAAGTTGTAGAGAAGTCCCTCATGAGCCTCCTCTTCTCCAGGTTAAGCACTGCCTGATCATTCAGCTGTTCTTCATATAACTTACTCTCTGGACCCTTCACCAGCTCCATTGCCCTTCTCTGGACTCCTCCAGTCCTTCTTGACAGTGAAGGGATGAAAACTGAAGCCAGGATTTGAGGTGTGGCCTCACCAGTGCCGAGTACAGGGGGACAATCACTGTCCTGGTCCTGCTGGTCACACTATTCCTGATACAGGCCAGGATGCCACTGGCCTTCTTGGCCACCTGGGCACACTGACAGCTCACGTTCAGACAGCACCACCAGGTTGTTTTCTGCCAGGCAGCTTTCCAGCCTCTCTTTCCCAAGTGTGTAGCACTGCACGTTGTTGTGACCCAGGTGCAGGACCCAGCTTGTTGAATCTCAAACAAGGGTCCACTGATCCAGACTCTGCAGATCCTTCTGCAGAGTCTTCCTGCACCCCAGCAGATCAACTCTCCCATCCAGCTTGGTGTTGTCTGCAAACTGAGGGTGCGCTCAATGCCCTCATCCAGATCACTGGTAATGATATTAAATACCACACCCAACCTAAAAAGATATCTCTCTAATCCCCTGTAAGTTTGAGGCTTGTCTGTGTCCTGAAGGAAGAGAATTCAATATTCCTTGCAAAATCCCTGGCTTTTGGATAATCTACATTATTGTAACTCTGAACAAGCCTGTTTTCCACAAAAATACCCAATGTTTTTTTAACCTCGCTGAGCTCTTGATCACCGTAAGTATCTTGTCCCTGTTAATACCAGGAGGCGACTGTGAGGGGAAACTGGGTACTCTCCACACATTTAAAACACACAACTTTGACTTCTTCCCAGGCTTTCTAGAAAAAACCCTAAGGAGGAGGCAGCATCCTGTTGGACACAGAGGTGTCTGTGGGTTCAGCAATTCATGTGATTCCTCCTGTCCCCCAGGGCGTGAACCCTCACCTCCGCATTAACGGGCCGATGAACATCAACCACTACGCGACGAAGAAGAGCGTGGCAGAGAGCATGCTGGACGTGGCACTCTTCATGGCCAACGTCACCCAGCTCAAGGCTGTGCTGGAGCAGGGGACATCCTTCCACTACTATGCCACCCTCATCGTGCTCATCAGCGTCTCCCTCTTCTTCCAGGTGATGATTGGGATTCTCCTTATCATCACTGGTAAGATGGCAACCAAGGCGTGTGTGCCCTTGCAGGGGGCTGCAGGGGCAGGGTACCCCACGGCTGGGCTGGCATGGGGGTGGAAAAGAGAAACCTCTTTCCCCCAAACCATTCCCTTCTGGCTCCATCCAGGGCTGTGGGAGGGTTGAAGGCAGCTCAATGGGGGTGGTAGGGAGGTCTGTGTTGCCACTTCTCAAAGTGGTAAGTGGGTTGTTTTTCGCTCAAACACCTCTGAGCACATCTCTCCCTTTACTTTCCCACTGCTGACCCCCTGTCCCAGTGAAAGAACTGGGGTTTTGGCAAGATGGGCCTCTTGCTGCCCCTACTATGTGCTCCTCCGTGCAGCTCTTGCAGACACTACCTTTTAGCTGTATTTTGCATCTCACTTGAGTTGGGACTTAACAGTTTAGGCAGAGGTATTCCCTGTATTAACCCCACATTTAACCAATCCCACAGTTCTCATAGTGCCCTACAGACGGTACCTTAACACCAGAATTTCAGACAGGCTCCATCTGATACACGAGTTGCTGTATTTCAGTCTCCAGTATTAAAAACCTGCAGAATGCTGCATTTTCCTGTATATCCTATATAAGTTTTTATGGGGACAGAAGATTAGAGGCTACGGGAAATCCTGTGATGTGCTTCTTCCCCTGCAGCACATGCCACAGCCCTCATCCTGGGGGCAGCTGTGATGGCTGGAGCCAGCTGGGAGGAGAAGGGGGACAGGGGACCACAAGTGAGGACAGGGAGCTCCAAGGCTGCTGTTTGCATGGCTTACAGGCCAGACAGCCCCAGTAACCGAGTATTCCTTTGTCTGAAGGGATCAATGCCCACCAGCCAGGGCTCATCCCATTCATGTACTCAGATAGCTCCCAGTCTGAAGGTGAGGAGGGGGTTGATAGCTGTGTCAGCACACATTTGGGATCTGAGTGTCAGGAGGAACTGGCCTCCTAACACAAGTAGAGCATTCTTGCACTTGTGTCCCACATCCCACAGCCTTCCCTCACCATGTCCCATGGCCATGCAGTGGGAGGGACCATGGCATATGTCTGACTAGTGTGCAGCAACTTGCCTCTTCAGGGTTGACCCATTCCAGGGCCATGGCACCCCCATGGCAAAACAAAGATGTCACATAAAAAAAATGGGTTTTTCTCTGCTCTATCCTTCTTTGTCATCCTAGAGCAAGCTGTGGCTCCTGTAAAATTCCTGGGACTATTCCTTCCCCCATGTGGCCTCAGCGCCCAGGGGAACCATGGACATTCACCAGGCAGGGAAAGCTTACAGACTGGGGACTTGGAGTCAGCCTGCAAACCCCCTCTTTTTTTGCATTGTATTGCACAGCTCGTTTGAACCTGAATGATATTGCAAAGCAACCCCGCCTGAATATACTCAACAACGCTGCCACAGCTCTCATCTTCATCACAGTCATCCTCAATATCTTCATCACAGCTTTTGGGGTGCAGAAGACTGGCCTCTACCCTACCAGGAATTTTGGACCTTATTAATTCATGAGGCAATGGACTCAGGTAAGAAAGGGTGAAATCCCATCACTGCCAGCCCCTGGGAAGGCTCTAAATATCAGAAAACATCACTGCAAGGTGGAGAAGGCAAAGCTGCACGTATTAAAAAAGCCTTTCCAGAGGCACGTTGCTGTCCCACAAAAACCTGTGGCCATTTAAGAAATTCTCTGAGGAGGAGGATTTCTCCTTGCTTGTCTTTAAAGAAAGAACACCAATTTGCTGGGATTTATCAGCAGCAAGTGGTTTTTGGAAGGCTGCAGATTTCATGTTAGATACAAATAGCAGTTGTGGATGGGATCTAAATTTGGGAAAGACAGCTAGGTATGTTCTGGGACGAATCCAAAGATGGAAGTGCTATCTGAGCAGAAGAAAAGGAAGGTGCTGGGCAAGACAGGGGTGAAAGAGCTCTTCACAACAGCCAGTGTGGCTTGGCAGGGACTCTTTTAAGAACCTAATGCTCATTTTCAAGGAAAAATTAGAATTAGAAACTCTAATTCCTGTGAATTAGCATTCATCAAAATGGTTGGGGTTCCCATGCCACGTCAATGAGGGAATGACATGTTCTTAGATCAAAAGCACTTTAGGTCAAGAAGCAAAGCTCACATTTCTTTGCATGACCTGCAAAATGTAAACACCGCTTAAATGCAACATCCCATGGCAACAGCCAACAAGAAAGCTCAATAGACACGTGCTATGATGAGGAAGGAGGCAAAGGCCAAAAGCCTCTATAGAAACACTGCTGGTCTGGGATCCAGAAGGGTGCAAGGGCTGAAGAGCAGCACCCCACACGTGTAGGGGCAGTTGTGGTGTCGAGTGACCTTGTGGCTGTGACTGCTCCTCTCTGGCCCCGCAGCACAGAGGAGCCTGGGGTGACCTTACCGGCGTTTCCTGTCTTCCCTGCAGGATCTGAGCAGTGCAGCTGGAAGGGAAAGCTCTCCTGAAACACTCTGAAAGTGCTCACTGACCTCAGCAGGAGCCCATCAACGAAGCCAGGAAACTGGGTTAAACTTCAAAACTCTCTGTGTGTCATAGTATACTGGCCCCTTACTGTAATGCTTTTGCAGTTCTGAGGGGTGGGAACATTGCCTCTCCAAGCTAGAGCAAATTTTTCAAGAGAAAACTCAAGGAACAGCAGCAGGTACACATTTTAAAAGTGCAGTTCTGTAAATCTCTTTTCTTATTTTAGCTGCCTGCTTCACATATTCAATATTGGCTCATTTGGTAGAGAAGACTGAATGATTTACTTTGTAGGCTAAAGAAATAAGAAAAGTCCAGCTTTTTTTTTGGTCTCAAACATAAGTTGATACACTTAAGGCAATTCTATCTAATAGTTTAACCTCCCAAATGTTGCAATGGATTTCTCAAACAAAAAAGGAAATTATTCTGGGAGGACAGAATTGTGTATGTACATCAACATAGCTGAAACCAGTTCAAATGTTTTCCTAGTAGTTTAAAATTAAATGTGACACAGCTAAGAAAACAATCAGGTATTTCCAGCATTGGAATATTAACAATGATAGAAAATAGTTATTGGGATCCAATGTCATCATTGGGGACCTATCAAGAATTATGTCAGAATAGCCTGACAATATTTAATAGAAAATGAAGAAAAATTATACATAAGGAGACAGCCTAGGCTTATTGCCACAATGAAATATTAGAGCTGTATAATGTACCACTTTATTAAAAAATCACCATTATAATTTAAGGTCTTATCACTAATATAAATTTTAAAAAATATATTTGGTTTATATTGACAATTCTGGGAATTCTCTTGTACTGGAACAATTTGTTTACTTAAAAAAAATCCTTTGAATTAATGAGTTTTCAGATTTTTATGAAAGCAAAAATTTTCAATTCTAAATTTTTAACTCTGTAGTCACACTAAAAAATGGTATTTTAATAGCCTCATGTAAGCCTATTTAAATAATTACATGCTCTTCTGATTATTAAATGATTTTTTCCATTGTACTGCAGAATCAGAGTTCAATATGGACTTTTCCCTTTGCGTATCCTTTCTACACGAGAGACGAACATGTTGAAAGCCTCCTTACACTGGTCTTCAGAAGCTCCTGGGAGTGTATGACACTTAGATACAGACAGATTTAATTTGTATCCTGTATTTGACTTTACAGAACCAAATTTCTGTGTCAGTCACAGGTGGTGCTTTTTTCTGAGAGGGTGTGAATGATCTGGTTCACTTAAGGTGGTGGGTAAGGCCAGGGCTCAGCATCAGCCTAGTACCTGCAAGCAAGAGTGGCTTTTTTGAGCTGAAGGAAAGTTGCATAAAGAGAGTAGGGTGGAAAATACCAGTTATGTATTTACCAGAATTTAAAGTGGCAAAGCTGAGCACAGTCTGGGATCTGTTTGGAGAAACAGGCAAAGACTTGTCCTCCACTTCTTTCAGGGAATGACAGGTCTGGAGTGACTCTGAGTTTGCTGCTTAACTTGGTCCTCAGTCTGCTGTGACTGACAGCAAATAAGGGTGGGTATTTCTGGGAGGCCTGTTATCCCACTCTCCTCTAAAAAAAAGCTTCACTGTGGAGGTAGCAAAAGGAGTTGCAGGCAAAGCAAAACCACAAGCTCAGGGCTCTCAGCCACTACTGCCATCCTGGGTTCATATAAAGGTAAAGAGTTACGCATCCCGCAGCTCTCAAACCTGAGGACTCATTGCTTCATGGAGCAGGAGGCAAAGCAATTAGCATTGATGACTGAATGTAAAGAGAGAGAAAAAAAGAAAAGATTCAGTTGGGAAAGGAGCAGTGAGGGGAATTTCATTACCAGATCTTTGCTTCATCATTGTTTTAGAGAGCTGCTAGACGAGGTATGGCAGCATGTGAGGCCTCCCAGAGCAGAGAGGGCTTCTTGTCACTCATCCCAGGCAAGCAAAAGACTGGCAGCACACTGGCATGCTTCCTCCCCAACACCTTTAATAATAATAATTTCTCGCTATTATGAAATCACACTCATTAGCAACCTTGGCTGCCTTCTCCTATCTTCACATCTGACTCCCATTGCTGCCAACTTCTGATACTGAAAGAAGGCACAGTTGCAGCAAAAACAGGCCAAAATTGCATCTAAAGAAGCAGTTGCTGTGAAAGAGCTGACCTCCCATTTGTGTAGGCTGTGCCAAGTACCAAGCTTGGGTCTAGGCTCTCACCTGTGGTCTTCTCCAGGAAGTGTCCTCTGCATACAGGGAGGACCACTTTGTTTTTGCACATTCTCTCATCACATCACACCCACGCTTTGCTGGAATGTGTATTTGTCCACTGTTTCCACCTTGTTTCACTTCATAAACCCAGGTAGACAGGAGAAAAACTGTTTTCTTGCCCTCCCCTTTTCTGCAGCCTTAGAGGGGACTGAAGGAGGTCTTGCTCCTGGCTAACCTTGCTCACTGAACCTCCCACCCACCTCTTGCTGCAGAGCTTTTCCTGGCTTGGGCAGAGTGATCTGTCTCTCTGGTATTGGATGCGCTTTCAGTTAATGAAAACCAAGGAACACCACCTGGTTTCTAATCCCTGCTGTATGGTGGTGTGGGTGTGAGTAACACACAGACAGAAGAAAGCTCTTGTAGGAAGACAATGTATTTATAAAACATGAAGGAGAATCTGTATATCCCCCAGCTCCAACAGAGAGGTGGCCCAGGAGTCGTCTTGAAGGCACAGAGCCACTTTAAGGCAGGTAGTTCAACTGAGATTTTCAACACAAGACATCTGTAGCTAAAAAACAATCAATTTCAGACATTTGTAGGCAATGAGGAGAGATGTTCATACTGGGCAAACATGAAGACAATGATGAAACAAATCAAATTCTAATTTTCACACAATACATTTTGCTCAGAATAGAAGTCAGCCCTTCCTCATTCCCTTTGCTGACCTGCAAAGCAAGCTTGAGCCCCACAATTCAGTCCTAAAGACAGACAGAGTCACCTTTGAAGGCAGAGGCCCCTTGCCCTGCACTTCACACTTGGTGACCCAGACTCCCCAGCCTGGTCACATTCTACCCCAGGGAAGGTCTCTTTTGCAGCCTGGCTCATCATCTCCTCAGCCAGAGCTTCTGAAGCAGCTCGCTCCTGCCTGATGCAAGGAAAATCCCATGCAACTGACTTCCTCCTGCTGTCCAGGCAGGACACAGCCAGGATGCACATGAAGGCCAGAAACTCAGGCATAGCTTCCTAAAAGGATCCTGGTGACAGAAATGTGAACAGCTGGTGAGGGGAGTCAGTTTCCTGGCCATGTCCTTTCCCTGCATGGCTGAAGGACCTGTTCCTGCTGTACTTCCTGCTCTCCCCTTCCTTGTGACTCTGTCTGGGGAGAAAAACTGCAGATTGTTTTGGAAGAGGGGCAGCAGCCTCAGAGGGAAGGCTGGCACTCTCCTGCAAGGTTTGCTGCTGGCCAGTGAACTGGGGAGTGGGCAGCCCCTTCCCTCCCTACAGCCTTCAGTGAGGTCTCTGAGCATGTGGGCTGGAAAGCACCTTTGTCTCCACAGGCTCTCCAAGCTCCTCCATGGAGGCTGCCAGCTAGTGCAAATTCGTATTAATCACTAATTAAACAATGCTTAAATACCAACTGAGAATCCCCACTGAAAGGGAAGAACATTTGAGATGGCAGCTTTGGCAGTGGGGGCACTGGCCATCAGGAATCTGGACTGAAAACCTGCAACTCCTTACATCTCCACCACGGAGTCCTCACGAGGTAGTTCTGCTTGCTACTGGCCTGGGTTACAAGGTGTGAAGGAGCACAGTCACAGGGAGCAAAATCCTCAAATCCTGCCGGCAGTGTTGCAGTCAGGGCTGCACCCTACTTTCCAGTCCACTCTTTGCTGACTGTCCTCTCTGATGGGCAAGGGGGGCTGCTCATGCAATTTAAGCCAAGTGAGTTACCTTCTGGATGCACTTAATTCTTGTCAGTGTCTGCAGATGAAGGCCAGCTGCTAACTTTAGGTGTTGCAGACCACATCAACAGCCAGATGTGAAAGCACATGGCACAAATAACTCTTCCTCCCCACATTTGACTTATGGCTGCCACCATAAGCAGCAGCTCTCCACGTGCAAAATGGGCACCACGCTGTTTTCAGAGTGATGGGGCCAGACAGCTGGTTCTGCTAACGCCTCGCCATGTCCCAGCACTCGCCCTCCCGACAGCCTCTCCCCATTCCACAGGGATTGCGTGACAGAGCCAGCCTGGACAGGCTGTGGAGGTGCAGTCCTGGAGCCTGGAAAGCAGCTCCCCTTTACACTCGTGGAGTTGTGCCTGTGTCTGACTGAAGCACAGGCTCTGACATGCACCAAGAGCATGACTGACACTGCACATTCCAGGCAGAAACAGAGCTTATTGCAACACTGCATCACAGCACTCTGGTCTCCCAACCTCCTGTAATACTTAAAAAAAAATAAATTAAAAAGTGTTGACTGTTGTCAGTCTCTTCCCTCTAACCCCAACTGCAGTGATTTAATTTCTTAGTATCTACATGTGTAAAGTATTTTCCCTCAATAGGAAGACAATTGTGGCTTGGGCAGATGGCTACGGCTGCCTTTTCTGGGATATGCAGTGTCTCTATTCTGGCAAAGGCTCCATGGGCTCAGAGACTCAGCCATCTCTTGTCTACTTCTCACCATGGCTGCACACTGCACAGCAGAACTTTCTGGTACCTGGCTGGCTTTTTCTAACTCCATCAGTCACAAACCCCAGACTGATGCAAGCAGATGATTTGACAAGATTTCTATCTCACGTGCCAGAACTTGCATGTTCAGTTTTCTACTGCAGTAGTGGAACTTGATGGACTTGTCAAGCACCACAGACCCAGTAATAAATGAACACCTAGTCTGAATCGGCATCTACTCCATCAGCAAGAGGAGAAAAATCTAGTACCATGTCAGCATTGCCTGTATTCTGCATACCTCCATTACTCACTTCTCAGCAACTCCCCACAGAACTGGGCACCATGGGCAGCATCCTATGTCACACTGTCCCCTCAAGCCTGAGACCAGTAGCCTTTTCAGCATAGTATGGGGACGTGAAGCTCCAGTGTAAAGCACTGAGTGTGCTTGGATTTCTGGTTGTATACGGTCTTCTAAAATGGTCAGAGGATAAAAAATAAATCTTGCCTTACATTAATAGGAGTTTTAGGGGATGGGATTAGACTTTCCTGTAGCATCAGGCCAGCTCTCAGAGCCAGGGCTCTTTCCACAGTTCTTGCATCAATGACAGCATAGGTTTGCCCATCCTTTTATTCACTCAACCCTCTTCTGTCCTCACTGTTCTTTACACCCAGTGTAAAGTGCCAAGACCTGAGGCCACCTCCTCTGTATCAGACCAGAGTTCCCAGGACTGTTCCAGAGATGAAGCAAGAACAGCTGTGCTGGTTCTTCAACCAAGAAGCCTTCTCTTTACATAAGAGTCAAACTATGACAAGACACAACTCTGAGATCATAACTTATTAAATTAACTTTTAGATACTGCAAAAATGTACAGGATTTTGAGAGCAGAAGATTCTGTCTCCTCTTCTTCTGACAAATCACAATATTTCAACTAATAAAATATTGCCACTTCTTCCCTGCTAGGGTTTCCCTGATAGTGTTAGGACAAACACATGTCTGTCAGATAAGGCTGCAAAGTTCCTCCTGAGATGCCCCGCTAGCTTCCCTGTATAGCCCCTCCACTACCCTCAGGCAGTGGATCGATAATTTAGGTGGAATTGTAACATCACCCTTGCCAGCTCGCCCAGCTACAGGCAAACGTGGCTCTTGTAAGGGAAATGTGTTTGCACCTCCATCCATGGCCCACAAGTTGCTGAACATGAGTACAATTTTTCATAATGACTAAAGCGAAAAGCACAGAGAAACGTCTAAGCACCAGCAGCCTAAAGTGCCTATCAGCTCCTCCACATCCAGATTTCCCTGGGTCAGCACACGGGCATGTGGATGCAATACTGTTCAGAGAACTTTGGTCCCCTGTACAAAATCATGGATACTGGAGAGATGGCAGAGGAGAGGAAATGGGGACGGTTGCGGATTTTTGTTTCATGGGTTTTTTTTTCCTTTTCATTCAAGTATTGAAAGAGAAGCTGCGTTGCTCTAAATAAACCATTCTGGGCTTAGCTGGGATTTGTCTTTGCTTGGTGCAAGACTCAACAGGAAATCCAGCAACTCTCCCACTGCACCATCCACTAGACTGCATGGCAGGAATGACAAGTCCTTCACTTGTCAACATCTCCCCCGCACGCCTTCCCAGCCAGACATGGATCCCCTATCTTGGATACGATGGCTCACAAGAGAAGCTCCCACTCCACTAGCTTGGCCATCCCTTCCTCCGCTGTGCCATTCCATCAGAGGGCTCTGGAGGCAGAGGGAGAGTTTGTGTGCTCGGCTCTGTGCCCCAGTAAAGCGCACATCTGGGTGAGATGGTGGACGATGCTGCCAAACAGCTTTGGGGTTGAAGGCTACAGTGTCTTCAGCTGCCGTCGGTTCCACATGCCCCGCTTTGAGTGAAACCAGTGGAAAAAGTTCCTCAGGGAGAGACGCTCCACTTCCAGCCCAGCCTGTAATATCCTGCCAGAAAGAGGAACAGACTTAGGGAAAACTTCATCACAAACACACGGAAGGGCTCGGTCCCAGGAAAACTCTTTACGTTCTGCTGTTGACAAGAGATTGCAAGTAAATCAGAGTCCAGAACAGTTCAGGGGTAGCCCGTATCCAAAAACAGGCATCTAATGACACTTTCTGAGTGTTTATGCACCCTTGAGGGCAGGACTGGTCAGCAGTGCAGCACAGGGCAGGGTAAGAGAAAAGACAGCTGGCAGCAAGGGATTGCAGTCAGCTGACAGAAAAGATAGGACAGGGCCCAAACCCTACAACTAGAACCTAGAGGCCCAGCATTTGTGCAGCAGGGATCCCTCATCACAAACTCCTCAGAAATTGTAACTGTACCTCATGTTTTTTAAATGTCACTGCAACAGTCTCTCTTCTGGGCAATTGCTAAATGTTTGTTTAACATGCTAAATGGGAAGTCTGAAGGGCCCAGACTGTGCAGTGCACTGCTTGAAGAGAACAAAGTCTTCACAATCACCAGTGCCTGACCTGCATGAGACCAATGAGCAGTGTTGGCTGGAAAGCACCAGAAAGTGGCTCTTCCTAGCGGCTGCAGTAAAATGTGTCTCCTCACCTATTGTGTTTGAGGTCAGGACATGCTCAAAGAGTCTCCCTCACTGACCAGGCTTAAGGTGGCAGCAGTCATCTCAATCTCCTTAGATCCCCACTCCTGTGGTCATTGATACACCAGGATCCAAAGGATTTCCCCTCCTGAGCACTTGAACAATGACAGTGGATGCCTACCTGTCCAGAAGTTCCCAGTCCTCTCCTCCCCAGCGGTCCCGAAACTCTTTTGTGTTCATGCCTCCGATCTTGTCCAGGTCAGACTTGTATATGCCCAGGAGACCAAACCCATTCACCTCCCAGTAGCCTGAGGAGAGCACAGAAGAGGCACAGCTATGTTGGTGCTTTGAACCATTGAGGGCTCCAGCAGAGCTGCTGGAGTGAGACTTAAGTTACTCCTGGCACGGTGTTGACACTAGGGAGTAAAGTCAGCACCAGACTTTACTAAAGGCAGAGCCAGCCATGCCAACCAGCTTTGGGAAGTGAGAAAGGCTTGTGGACAGACAGCATGCTCTGTTCAACTTGTTAGTAGAGCCTCTCACATCTCCTGTCTGGCAACATAGTTCTTGGACTGTCCCAGCTTCCCAGGGTTGTCCCTGTGCAGGGATGGCTCAGTATGGCCACCTCTGACTAAAGGAAATCCTCTGCTAAGATGATCTACACCACTTTTCTGTGTCTGACTTGGGTTGGTTTCCCCCATCCTTGGTCTACCAGGTCTCCTCAGGACAGGTTGACCTAAAAAGAGAGATATGGACAGAAAGGAATAAAGGAGGGTTTTTCCAAGGTCCTTAAATCAATAAAGAACCCCAGGAGACAACCAGGAGAAACATTATATAAAGGGCTCTGCTAGCTTCTTGATCTCAAATTCCAGCTACCTGATGCTGTTGAACCCCATCCTATGTCTAACACACATTCACCTAGTGAACCTGGAAGTACCTCAAGCTCCAGACCTTGACAACACCAGAGGAACAAATCTAGAGGAGGCAGGCACCTTCCTTCTTTCCCCATTCCCCAAAGTCCGAGCCGAAGAGGCTCTGCTCCCTCTTACCATCAGGCCACTGTGGGGACATTCCACAGTGCAGCCTCATGACCATGGGTGCGAAGGCCATCTTGCCTTCCACGCAGTGCTTCCTGATTGAATCAATGACTCCAGCCGGGAAGTGGATGTGCAGGTCGCACAGGAAGACGATGCTGTGTGGGTCCTGAAACCAACCACACCGGTTGGGAAAAAAATAGGTTGGCTTTCATTAAGTCTTTCTTGAGGGGCAGGAAGACAGAGATACAGGAGTGAACTAAAAAGCCATTCTTTGCTGCATCAGAAACTGAGATCCCAGGGCTGGCAAAATGGCCACTGAGTGGCTGTTCAACAATGAGTGTGAAACACCATGACTACGTCCTGGCGGAGCCAGCATCACAAAGCTGCTACTGCTCATTTCCCTCCTGCCTGACAGTCCCAGCAGGTGGCCGAGAATCAAACAGACCACAGGCTCCTCAGAATAAGGAGACCCTTACTCTGGAAGGACAGGAAACACATCTATCTTTCATCTGGCCCACTAGACTACTCCCTTCCCTAAAAACCAGCATGTTCAGTACCAAAGGCAGTGGTTGCAGCAGGCACATACTCTAACCATCCCTGTCCAGCCCAAGGGCCCCCAGACTCACCGTCACGAGGTCTATCCCCGCCTGCAGCCCAGCAGAACGCTCGAAATTCCCTGTCAGCTTCAGGTACCGATAGCTGGGGGTCAGATGGGAAAGGGAGGTCAGTGCTGGGTGCCAGTGGCACAGGAAGCACCACAGGCAGCGCTACACCAGCTCTGGGCTGTGGAGCCATCCTTGCCCCACGCACCCTCTGAAGCGGGGGGAAACCTTTGCTGGGGGAGCACACAAGCTCAGCACTGCTCCAGGTCCCAGCATGCCCTGAGAGTCTTCCCCCTTGTGCAGCAAGGAGAGGGCAGTGCCTAGCAAAAGTCTTCTCAGCTCTAGTCCAGCCCTGTCCTAGGACTAGATCTGGAAATCCCTGGCACGTAAACGAAATGACCAGACAAAGCTGTTTCAGATCAGAGTAGGGTAAGCCAGACAGTTATTCCAGCAAGCAGAGGTCTGCACACTCTCTGTCCCATTTCTCACAGCTTTCTTGTCTTTTCTGTCCTCCTTTTGCCCCATCACTGTGAGACTTGCTTTCTCTTCTCTCTTGCAAACTTGAAAGAAGAGACAAATTCAACAAATTTGGCTGAAAGACTACACCAAGTACTGCCTTACAATTTTCTAACACTGTTCCATGCAGTATATGTGTATGCACATCATAGCAACAGCATATTCATGTACATGTGCAAGGTCTGGATGGATTTGTCTTTGGTTTTCCAGCTGCAGCAGGCTGTGGCTGGTCAATACACAGAGACTGGCAGATGTGCTGTTTACAGGCATATGTCTGTGAGCATTTTTTGTGACCAAGCAGTACTCTCACCTGTGCAAGGTAGACCTTTTCAGAGCTTTCTCTACATCCATGTCATCACTGCTGTAGTCTGTGATGATGACACTGAAGTAGGGATCCTTAGTGACTCGGAGTAACTCTTCCATGTCAGAGATGAACTGCAGCACCCAACGTGCCTGGTTTTTCACTGGTTGTAGGTTGTATTGCAAGAGGGAGAGAGTCAAAGCAAACTGATTTCAATTATGGTGACTTTTCTCAACAGACAAGGCTTCTGGTCTCCTGTCAAACCCCAACAACCTTGCAGGGATGATAAAATAGTCTCAGGCTGAAAACCCGGTCCAAAGAGCCAAGAGATCAGAGTGGGTTCTTTCTCACCATGTGACAGGGGTTTCCCTGAGCTTACATGCCATGGGTGTTTAGGCCCTATTGTATTTCTGAGAGTGTTTAACTTGGAGAGAACAGAAATTGGAAGTGACCCAACTAAGGCAATTGAGACTGGCTCAAACCCACTGTCCAGGACCGCCCTCACGGGAACCTCCCACTGTGCCATTCCTGATGCCCTGGGGAGGCAGGTCCCCCTCACCTGGCACCACGAAGTGAACCACTGCCCGGTGGTTCCAGGAGAATCCCTGGGGCCAGCAGAGCTCCGGCTCGTTCGGCGCAGCCATCAGGTGCCGCCGGCGCCCCCACGCCAGGTTCCTCATCCTCCTCTCGTCCTCGTCGTCGCCGCCGCCCTGCCAGCCCCGCGCGAAGACGTACTCGGAGAGGCGCACGAGGCGCCCGCCCTGCTCCAGCAGCTCCAGCTCCAGCAGGTAGCGGCTGCCCCGCATGCGGTCCTGCCGCTTCTCCACGTTCACAATGCGCCGCAGCTGGAAGCGCCTGCAGGAGGGACAGCTGGCGTGGGCACGTCCCTGGACTCCGGCCCCTCTCCCACCTCCAGCCCTTCAGCTCTGCTGGCCTCCTTCCTCCTGGCCAGTACAAACCTTTTTGTCCCCAGCTTCCCCCTGCTTTGCTGCACTGCTTCCCAAGTCCCATGGGAACGTTTA
This sequence comes from Climacteris rufus, assembly GCA_013398175.1. Taxonomy (NCBI): domain Eukaryota; kingdom Metazoa; phylum Chordata; class Aves; order Passeriformes; family Climacteridae; genus Climacteris; species Climacteris rufus. The sequence goes on from VZRZ01007595.1 coordinate 830,665, forward strand.
GCACCTGTTTCCTAAATCCACAAGCATGTGGGATTAGACCTGGGATTCCAGCCAAGGGAAAATATTTGGCAAGAGAAATGAAATAAAGGTGACACAGAAAATAACAAATGTGTCTGAATGATTGTGTAGGTCTGGTAATAGTGACTGTGTTCAACACCACCTACAACGATCTTGGCACAAGGAGTATGTTTGGGCTAGTGAAACTGGCTCGTGACAGCTTATCAGACAAGAACATGAAGTAGTATGAGCAATCATACAATAAAAACTGGCATCAGGTGTAGATCCAGAACAGCCAAACCTGGATGAAATGCCAGGTCATGCCCTTTCAAATCACAGCAAGAGTGTCTGCTATAAAATAGATGCTCATCAGTTAAAAATTCTGAGAAAAGCTTGTGTGTACTGATCAGTTACACCTGACCGTGCCTGATGTGACCCTGAAAAGCAAATGTGATCTTAATACACAGCATTAGGCCTACTTCCAGCAGGGATTAGACATTAGTAATACCCATTCTGTAAAACATCCAGGATACTGGTCACTTATGTACAGTAAGATTAACCCCAACTGAAACCTGCATGAAGGAGGACTGGTAAGAAACTTACAAAAACTAAGGCCAGCACAACAAAAGTGTCAGGACCTGTACTGTTTAGCTTATGCAGGCTCAGAGGAAGTGTGTCTGTTCACTAGAATGGACGTTAGGTGTTGAAAAGAAAAAGAACCATATCAAGACCATGTAAAAACAGAGTACCAGCAAAGGCTGGTGCCATTTCTAAGGCAAAAGAGGTACATTTAAAGTCCAGTGTTTTACACAGATTCCTTGCCTGAAATCTTGTTTCCCACATCTAGTTTATCCTCTGATTCTCAGCAGTTACTCACATGATAGGTATTCCCTGTGCAGCATGGTAAATCAGCTCTGGGACACTGCCCGTCGGTTTTCTCACTGTGCCTTACCCTTTACTCCTCTGGTTGAGCTTCCTCAGGAAGACACGTGTAACTTCCAGGGCCTCCCTTTCTCTTAGCAGCAGATTTCCTGAGGTGTTGCATTTCAGGTCAATCCAGTCTGTGCGCAGCATGTGGAAGTCCAGGTTGCTCATGCTGAAGGTCTGCTCCCAGTTCACTGCCTGGTCAAACACGGGTACGTAATCGAAATCCTCCTCATCTTCCTCCTCTGGCTCCCGATCCACCACTTCCTCTTCCTCTTCTGCTGCCACAGGATCAGACTTGCCCTTCACAGGAGATGCCACCTGTGCCTCTTCTTTGTCCACATCCCCATTGTTGGCTGCCTTCTGCTCAGCAATGTAGGACTCCACCTGGCTGAGCCACTGTGGCAGCCCAGGCCGCTGGCTGGGGCTGGCAGCGCTCACCATGGGTCTTCCGGCTCTGCCAGAGACTGGGCCTCCTTTCCCAGCTGGCACGGTGCCTGCTGGCTGCAGACTGTCCTTAGTGGTGCTGAGATTTCCTCGAGGTCTCACCCCTTGGGGAATTGTGACCCCTGAGTCCCTTGGGTGGCCAAGAGACTGCTGCCTTTGAGACACAGTCCTAGAAGGAGAGTGTGTCCTTCTGACAGGCACTCTCCCCTGGATGGCCCTGGCATGCTGTGGAGGGCTCCTGGAATTGTCTTTCACGCCAGCTTTTAAGCGGGGTCTCTTTGTTACTGGGTTTCCCTCTAGGCCAGTCAGGCTGAGGCTTTGGTTGGTAGAGGTCAGCATGGCTGATTTAACACCAGACCTTTTTGTCCTTCTCCTCCGTGTCCCCTCTCCTGCGTTGCCGCCCATCACGGAGAGGAGCCGCCGCCGCTCCCGTTGGGAATAGTCATCGTGAATATTATCACTGCCCAACATGCTGCTGAGAGCATTGCCTGCTGGCTCTGCCCTCCCTGTGCCAGCGTGCTCAGGGGCACTGGTGCTCTCCATGTCCTGCTCCTCATACTGCAGGTCATCCAGGTTCCCCTCCTGGGAGCCTGCAGGATGAATCCAAGTTACACCTCTGGCATTGTCCCACTGCCTTCCCTGCCCTGACCCAGGCACCCACCGTGAGCTACTTCTCACCTCCTTTCAGCACTGCCTCTCCTGCTCAGAGAGACAGGGATGCTCTCACACACAGGAGCCATGCTCTTGCTAGTACCAACCTCTTCAGCACCCATCATCCACCACTGCCCAAGGCTGTGGAGCTGTCTGGCTTTGTCCTTGGCTGTCAAACAGGTGTAAGCACAGGCTACCACGCTGCACACCTTTGGCTGTGTTGCTCCTGCCCATGTTTTTGCTAGAATTGCACCTCAGATAAGCTGGGGGCCTGAGAGTTGGTTGTCATGTTGTCTACTGCAGCCCACTGTTCGGTGACCTCCCAACCCGCCCTTGAGAGAAGTAACAGCAGCAGCAAAAGTCTCCTCTCAGACACAGAAATCTGGCATGGAAAGGCTGTGACTTGCTTGGTATGGAAAGCCAAGAGCTTCTTTCAGCTGGAAGACCACACACAAAAGTCACAGATGAAAGGATCCCTCTGGGTTCTGACAGTAGGGTCCCTACCTGGCTGCTCTGTCTTTTCTCCAGAGTCCAGGCTCTTCTCTGGTCGATCCATTTTCATGTACTTGTAGAATCCAAATCTGAAGAGGAAAAAGCAAAACACAAGTTTGATGAAAGTTACTTTGTCCCTTCCTGAAAGGAGGAAGAAGATGCTGAGCACAGGGAGGCAATCATCGGTTATCTCACTGGTAAAGTGACTCTCCTTATCCTGAAAAAAGTCCTCCTGAATGGACAGGAATCCTTATACAAGGTGTCTGACTGTTGCAGGGAGGGAGTGTGCAAGTGGCAGCTCCCTTGTGGGGCCACCACTGGGATCTGGGCACCAGTAAAGATGATTGACATGCACTTCTTCCCCCAGAGAGAGGCCTGGTGGTGAACACGGTTTGGTTTTCATGGTGACAGCTATCAGGAGGCTCCAGCCACTGGCAGGCAAAGCTTGCTGGGAATACACTCCCTGATGTAGAGGAACAAACATGCTCTGACCCAGCTACTGGGTTAATAGTGCAAGAAAAGCAGTGGTAGTTTCCCCATAAGATTTAAACATATTTTCACTTAAGTTATCAAAAGAAACTATAAATGCTGTAATGTGATGCAAGGCTTAGGCAATCTTTAAGAATTAAGAGAGTCCTACAAAAGTGAGTATGAAATTCCACACCAATTCCAGCCTTCAAATTCCTCCCCTCCCTGCTAGCAAACCCTCATCTGCAGCATCCTACCTTTCCAAATAATAAGGGTTTTCCTGATAGAAGCATTTGTTGTCTTTCTCCATGTGACTCAGGCGGCTGTAATCATTTGGGTAAACAAAGGATAAATGAACCTGGGAAGAAGGGAGAAAGACAAAGTAAAACCCTCATAAAAGCCAGACATCAGTCACAAAGTGACCCAGACATAGTTGCAGGGTGACCAGCTCTTTTTAGAGGGAGCAGGAGCTGCTCACTAACTCTTTGCCTCTCCAGCAGCAGGCTGTGACAACGGAAAACAGAAGGAAGTAGGCTAGGGTATGTGCATGGGTGTGCCTTTTTCTCTCTCAGCATCTGTCCACCTCTGTAACTGTGAGCTTCAGTCCTACAACACAGCAAAAACTAAGTGGGAAAGAGGTGGGCAAGCCCTCCTGAAGATACGTCTGGGGCTTTAGCCATCCACACATATTACAGTCCATTGCATGGAGAATGAAATCCTCAGCCCTTGTGAGGCTCCATGTGAAGGCAAGCTCAGGCCCCATGGCTAATGGGATCTCTCTCCTCCCTCCTCGTGTACCCCTGGGCATTAAGAAATCCAACTCACGAACTGCAGTCCCTGGTAGCGCTGCAGAGGAAACCCGTTCACCAGGTAGCTGGGCTTGTACGGGCAGTCCGGCAGCGCTCGGCGCACACGAGACTTGCTGAGCAGAGGCACTGGGAAGAAGAAACACAGACAAGAGCTGCAGGAGGAGCCCTGTTGCAACCCCTGCTGCAACCCACGCAGCAGCTTAGCTAATTCTGTCCCTGGGTTTTATTTATCCATCTATTTATCCATATTAAGAAATACATTAAACAAACCTTCTTGCACAGCTTCTCTCTTTACGTTCCTCTAAGGCACTTACACAAAAATATGCCTGGAAATGTTGTCAGCTAGATACCAAGGAAGAGGAGCTGGGTTTAATCTGTGCTTGCTCCCCTACAGTGACTGATACTGTAGTGCCCCTCTCTTCTGCACCAGGGATAAAAAAACATGGCCTTGGTAACAGCGGTGTAGGAGGACAATCCTTCCCAGCTGGTGCCACTGCACAGGCTGCAGTTACCTCCCCAGCTGCTTTGCAAGTCTTACCTTCATAGAGAGTGTCCCGGGGGTCAGGCTTCAACATGTCAGCTGGGTGTGCCCTGCTGCCTGCGCTGTCAGCGGGCCGGCTCCTGCGACTGGCCAGCGTCTGCGGGATGTGCCCAACCTCATCCATCTTTAAAAGCGTCTCATCTAGAAACCAGAGAGAGAACACAAGGGGGAGGAAGGGCTGATTTGTCCCTTGTCCCTGAAAGTACCACTCTCCTTTCCTAATGGCACTGCATCCATTGCATTAATGCTGCCTGTGGCATAGGCAAAGACACCGTGGGAAGGAAAGGCTTTGAGCCACAAAGGTGGAAATATAAAAGCTGTGGGGTAGGAACATGGCCATCACTGAAAGCAAACACACACAGTGATGAGTAATGGAGGAGAATGACCTCTTGCCTTGGAAACACCAGCACTGGTGTGCTGAATAAGCCCCATGCTGGCAGGAACTACTGGACACCCCTGTATTATTAGTATTAAATGTCTTCTAAAAAGACATTAAAAAAGACAAATGGGAGAGGAAACTAGGAGCTGAGCTTTTGCCTGTGCTGGAAAAGGATGAGGACCCTGGGGCAAGACCTTCAGTGGCTGAGGAGGATGTTACTTCAGAATGGGAATTAAGCCCCACAGTAAGCCAGGAGACAGGAAGCTCAAACTCTAGACTGTGTATTGGTTACATTTTCCCTTGGGTGCTGCTGTCAGAGGACTTCATGTCTCCATGGATCTTACTCTGACACAAGGGGAATTGAACAAACATCCATGAGGGAAAAGCAACATGCTGCCATGGGCATTGGTGTGCAACTTTTGGGTAGTGAACTACCTGGGAACACAAAAGGAATGGGGTGACAGAGCCAAAGGCTAATATGAAAGAGGGAAAAGCTGTATGGGCAGAAGGTGACAAATAAAAATGAGACTGCAACACTGTACCTAATCACAAAGGGACCTGATGGGATGCCAGTCTTCTATGCTACAGGGAATTAATAAAAAGAAAAGAGCAGAAGGAGAAAGGATGAAGATGGAAGCCCTAATGGAAAGCCTAGTCCTGGCCAAATGGCAGGTTTCAGAAAATACAGCAGCAGTTGCAATCCAAGACACCAAACAGATGTCTTGATGACATCAGGGAGTCTTCCATGCACAGAAGTGCTGGCATGGAAAAAAGCCCAGAAACATTGGAAGGCAACAGTAGTAGATATGGAAAGGGGGAATGCTGGCAGAGGAAAGTGATACTGACAAAGCTAGGTAAGGGTAAACAGGACTAAGGAGCTTCTTAACTGATAAAGGCACCACTTGAAGTGCTAAGAAGGGTTTACAAAACAGGAGGGACTGGACTGATGTGTTTGCTGCAACCCAGCACCAACATGAAGAGACTTGAGGCAGGTACAGAAGAAAGCAGCATTCCCCAACATAGCCAGTGTATCCTGTTGTGTTCAGGACCCAGAGTGAAATCTCCTAGAAGTGCCACAGCAGCCCCTACTCTCTGGTTGTGGTCAGCTGGCAGCACCCCCACAGCTCCCATGTTAGAGGCCTCATATTCCCCTGACTCTTGGCAAATAAGCTCCTTTCTGTGTTATCCTCAATCTTGAGCACTTCTCTCTCTTCCCTTGCAGAAGGGACCCTGCCTTTCCTCATTACCTCCAGACTTCCTGAAATAATGTTCCTATCTTACTTCTGATTCTCCTGTATTTAATAAGTCACACCCTTGTCCAGAAGTCTTTCTCCTGACCTGTCTCCAGCTTTTTCTTCTAATGATGTGTATGCCTGGTATTTGCCTGGCTAGACTGTGATTAATGGTGAAACACTGGGGATGCTGATACATTTAGGAAGAATGAGGAGGTGCTCAGGAAAACCTGGGATGAAGATACTTACTAGCAAAAAGGGAGAGGTATTGGGAGTCAATGACTTTGAACTTCGCTTCTGGGTCATTCAGCCTCCACTGGAACAGAGAAACACATTAAAATGAAGTGCTTATGGAGTTAACCAAGTCTGAACAAAAGGAACATGTACCAGATGTTAGTTCACCAGATGGGCATACAGCTTCCTTTTTCTCCCTACTAGGACCGAATTTATCTAGCAGCAAAAGACTGGGAATGAACTGAGATACCCCAGGACACATCCTAAACAGGAAAGGACAAAAAGCTGCAACAGAGACAGAAGAAGGCAGGACTATCCCAAGCAAGCAGAGGAAAGGGTCCTGACACATGGCCAGGACTATCTAACAGGGAAGTTAAGGGCTCTGGAAGGGATTAGATACATCTCATGCAATGAGGAGCTGAGGCCTGGGAAAAGAGAGAAATCCTTGCAAACATCATTCCCAAGCTCTGTGGGGATACACATACAGCACTGCCATTTCCACAGAATTTCCACTCACTGCTACTTCCACATGGTCCGTTCCTCTGTCATCCTGCTTGTGCAGCACCTCAAAATAGTACCTGCCTGCCGCTGACAACCTGTGAAGAACAACGTGTCTGTCACCAGGAGCCATTAAGGAACATTTCTTAGCTTGTCAGCAGACAATGAGTGCAGAGCAACCACACCCAAGAAACAACCTAATTCTCAGGGTAAGCAGGGTTAGGGCTGCCAAGAAAATCCAGATGCTGACAGTGAGATAGGTAGCTTTCCCTATGCACCTGGATCGCTCCAGACCCTTCTCAGTTAATTCTGAGTAAGTCCCTTTCAGTCTTGCCTGCTGGGTTTTGGCCTCTGGGAAACCTGGCCACTTCCAAGACAGGAAGCTTGGGATACAGTTCATTTAGAAGAGCCTGGATGTGCTGGTGGCTGATTCCTCCAGGGAAGAAAAATTCAGTGTTGCATTCCTGCAGTAAATCAGCAAAGTTTTGGCAATACCCCAGAGTAATCCCTTTCTCTGTATTGCTAAATTGTTCAGGAGAAGCCTGGGTTCCTTTTCCTTGTCTTCTTGATTTCCTGGCCATGTGCAGAAGTGGCTGGGAGCGAGGGACTTTGCCCACTCACCTCACCATCTTTGACTGCTGGCTGTGAAATTTCCCAAACTCTCCTGGTGCAGTCCACTCCTTCCCTGTCTGTGAAGAGACAGAAGACAGCTCTAGTTAGGATGAATTTCTTCCCTTGTTACTGCACTGACAATGATAAACAGGGAAAATTGAGCTCCCTCTTCTCTCCAGTTCCTCCTGGGAAGTCATCTGTGAAATCCATAACCTGTGGACAGATTTAAGTCCCTTTGTCATGAACAGGGGGCTCCCAATAGCACTACCAATATGTTGCTGGCTTAAGGTATCACATGTCATACCCAAGTGGCATCTGTGGTGAGGTTGTCTGTAGCTGGGCAGGGAAAGAAACTCAGGTAGTCTGAGAAAGTAGTAAGTCAGGAAGGTCTCCATCCCCACAGAAACATGAAAGCCTCGATGGAAGAAGCTGTGCAGCATGCACTGTACCTTGCCCACACTGGCCAGCAGCTGGAGACCAGAGGTCTTTTCATCTGGACTCAGCCAGAACTCAGCATTGTCATCCGCAGCAATGGCAAACTGAAACTCCCCTGTAGAGACACGGAGGGAGTAAGTAGGGCTTAGGGGTAAAGGCCTGTGCACAGAACAGATCCTGCTCCTCAAAAATACTGTCTTTGCCCTTTTTTCTGGTGGGACCACTCCTTCCCTCTTGATATTTCACCCCCTTGAACCTCTCCGAATTTTCTTAACTCTGCTGTGACTGAAAACAAAACTTCAGGGATGTGACTGGTTCACTATCCCTCCCACACTGGCTTCATCTGACATCTAACCTGGAAAGCTAAGAACTCTGTGCAAAGTCTCCCTGAGACCCCTTTTGTTTCCAGAGCAAATTTTTGTGTGAGACAGTGTGTTTGGATGGAGGAACGAGCACATGGAGCCACAAAGGGAGACAGAGGTGTTTGAGGCTCACTGTTTGTCTGGGTCACAGGGATGGCAGCTGCAGGCCAGGGCCCGTGACAGAGGGTGAGTGCCAGCAGGCTGCTCGGGGCAGAGGCATGCAGCTGGGGGATACAGATGTCAGCTGCTGTCAGATGGCATTCATGCAGCCAGGGAGCAGCAGGGACATCAGTGATGTCATGTACAGCCCCGGCCACGCGAGGGAGGGAGGAAAAGCTCAGGGATTGTTCGTGCCCACATACGTGCCATGGGGCTGTGCATTCACAACAGCACTGTTATTTATCTAGCATTTCCCATCTCTTTTTTTCTGTGCTTTTCCCTTCCACCCCACGAGGGAGGCAGATGTGTTTCCAGCCACGCCAAGGCCACGGCCAGTCACGCACACCACCCACGTCAGGGACCAGGTGCTGGGCTTGGAGGGTGAGGGCACCAGTGGTTCAGCACCAGGAGGGGAGGGAGGGGAAGGTGACAAGAGACGTGAGTGGCGACACAGCAGCCTCAGAACCCTCACCACTGGTGAAAGGATGTAGGTAGCCAAATATCCGGAGACCATAGTTGGTCCATTTTGGAGACACAGCCAACTTCTTCAGCGTAGTTCGTGTCTGAAGCAGAGGAGAAAAAAATTTTAAAATATAGTTTTAGATGTGACAAGAACAAGGGGAGATACAAAAACCCTGGGACAGGTAGGCAAAGGAAGTATGAGGTTTGCTCTGAGAGGAGGATGGGGTACAGTATCTGATGAAGGCAGAGGGAAAAAGCAGGGCAAATAAATGGAGTGCAGCAGGTGCTGCTGCAGAGGGAAGAGCTGCAGAGGGGATGCCATTCAGATAGTGGGGACAGGACATGGCATTTGTGAGCCACTTGGAAGGGGAGCACCAAACACAGCTCCTCCAACCCATGTCTGAGCCCTGGCAGGCCAGCATATGCAAAATGAGCCTCCCCTGTGCAGCAGAAAAGCTGGCACCCTCAAACCCCTTTGAAAGCTTCCTGCTCCCTCAGCAGGATAAAGGAGGCATTTGAGAGGGAGGTGATGGATTTTAACAAACAGCAGGACACAGAGATGATGGAGGGAGATAGAGACAGGATGTGAAGGGAGCAGAGGTGATCCACCTGGGAGGCAGAGCTGGGAAGTGCAGGACAGTGAGTGTCATGGTCTTACTCACATGAGGGAAGAGGGGGAAGTGGAGGTTCTTCCTGAGCTGCTCAATGGAGCTGCCACACCAGTCCTCAAACACGTGCAGATTGGCCTGGCCCTGGAACTAGGAGGCAGAAGTGAGGCACCATGAATTGTTGTATCCATCCTGTGTTCCTCCCCTGTTCTGACAGCCTTAGCTATGGCTCTGGTACTGGGGCGCTTGTGAGAGTGAAGGAAGATGCTGGTGTGCAGGAGACATGGGTCCATGTTTCTCACCTGCTGAGGGTGTGGGGTTGGCACACGGGACTGAATGGCACCAGGGAACTGTGCTAATGTTTGGGACACCTCAGTTAGGTGCCTGGGGTTCACCCTCCATGAAGCAGCAAAGAAACTGTGACATCTTACATTCTCCAAGAAGGTGTTTTGGACTCCCTCACCATCTCAGGGTTATTTTCCTGACCTGAGGAAGAGGGGATGCCCTAGGGAGGGGAGATGGCAGATCACCTTCTCAAAGCATGACTTAGAGGTAAAGCTCATGGAGGACAGTGGGGACAGGGGGATGGAGGCCCAGCAGGGTGGGGAGCAGCAGCACAGGCAGGTCAGCAGGCAGCATGGCCTCCATGTGTCTGCAGAGACACAGAAACACTGAGGGGAGCAGGGGTCCCACCCCAGACAGCACAGGAGGGTGTGCAGTGTGAGTACAGAGGCTGTCAGTGTCCAGGGGGACCTAGAGCACACCTTTGCTGGGAAAACCTTGCTGGACACTATGGGACTTCAGCAATACGCTCCTCAAAGGACAGACTTGAATTTTGTCAGAGCCATTCAGAAGGGAATCACTGCCTGCCCCCCAGCAAAGTCCAAGCTTTCTGCCTGCAATCAGTGCAGCTGGATGCTGAAACCCACCTCACAGGACTGGCATCCAACACTGAAGAATAAATAAGCTGGAGACAGTATAAGCTACCTTAGATGGTGAAATGCTGAAGAAAGGAATAGGTTGCCTTGGGACCAGGGAGGTTTTGCTGTGGCTGTCTTGCCTATATAAGGGCTGTGGGAGCAGAGCTGGGGAAACAGCCTGAACAGCACCCAAATGTCTACAGATGGCAGCAAATTCTTAGTTTTCGCTGGGGAGACTCTAACAGGCCTGAAGCAGCACGGTGGAGGAGGGTCCACCCTCTCTGTGCACTCCAGGCAGAGAAACTTCTTCATGGAGTTATTTTTCCCAGGATGGTGGGTTGTGGGTGTGTTTTGAAATAAACTGTGGTTTGAAGGAAGGCCGTGAAGCAGATTTGGCTCAGCACCAGTAACGCTCTTTGCGAGCCATGGACTTGCACGTGAAAGCCATTTCTGTGTGCAGGCAAAGCACATTCACAAACACTGCTGTTCTAGAGTGGTCTCTCATCAGCCCTCTCTCACTGGTATCCTCACTGCCAGGGCCTGACAGATGTCAGCAAGCCCATGATGCCCCCCACCAACATCTCCTCCTCTTCCCTCCTCTGCTGACATCCCTCAGCCTGGATTCTACGCACCAGACAAGAGGAAAAGCAGCAAGACAAAATGGATGTAATTCCCCAGAGCAGTGCACAAAATCAGAGTGGAGACAGACAGAGGGCTCAGGGCAATGGATGCAGCCAAGAGAAACCTGGGACTCTGCACGAACTTGTGATACAAATAAATCATTGCAAGTGTGACAAACACTGAATTGGAATTTAATTGCTGTGCAGTCCCATGCCCCTTGGCCCAATCCAGGTTCACACCCAAGGGTCTTACACTGCTTTTCTCAGCCAGATCAAATAATGACAACTGCTGTTTCTTGTGGAACATGAAGTGAACAGGCTGGGCTCCCAGAGTGAGCCACTGCCAGAAATTGCTATGGAAGTCTGCTGCTACCCACAAGTGATGCTGGTTTTTCTTCTTAGAGAATTGCTTGCACACTGCAGACAGCAGGCTCAGAGCTCTATGAAACACAGCACAACACTCCCACACTGTGGACAGGCTGGCACTGCAGTCTACTCCTGCCAAAGACAGACACACAGGATGCTCCCAAAGCTCAGGACTGCAATGGAGCTGGGCTGGCTTTGGCAGGGGTTAGCTCAAATGCAAAACCAGGTATTTATGAGGGAAATCCCAAAAGACTGGCTAGACTTGCTCAAATGTTTGCAGAGGAAAGCTTGGGCCAGTCCCATTGCAATACAACACTTTCCTGCAGAGTTTGGCAGTATTAGGGAATGGACAGCCTAAAAACTAAGGCAAGACACCACTCTACTAGGTGCACTATTCATGCTTAAAAAGATGGTTCCTGAGATTTCTAGCCTGACACTCCTGCCTCCAAAGTCTTCACAAAGCCTCCTGAGAGGAGATTCTGGCAGGAGTTAATCAGATCTTTCCTGCACTCACAGCTACTAGAAATAATTAACTGGTAAATAAGTATTTCTTGAATGCAATTTTAGATTTTTTTCTAAATCAACAGATTTTCTCCTGAGTTACACCAGCTTAACTTACTTTCTGCTTCCTCTGAAAGGGAAAAGAACATTATTGACAGATAAGTGCTGGCTGCCCAAAGTGCTGCTCTGGGACTGAAAACTGAGCTAGGCTTTAATTTTAGACCCTCACAAGTCATCAGTATAGCAGCTGTTTTGAAACCCTATCACCTCTGTCCCTCCAACTTAATTCATGGCTGCCCATTGCAGGCAGCTGAGGAATTCCTCCTTTTGCTATATGAGTCTCCTCTGGAACATGCTGTAAAAATCTCCTGCTTGGGGCTTTTGCAGATTGCAGTCACAGACAAACATCACCACCATTCCCAATACATGCCCACAGAAATGTCAATGGATTTTCTAAAACATGGTTTTCAAAACATGGCTCTAAAATATGGTTCTAAAACACGGTTACTGTGTTTGACTTTCCAGCTTGGAACTACCTGGGTGTGTTCTTCAAAGGACTGGAAATTTAGGACCTGGCAAGCAACAAGTTAAGTTTCCCTTCATCCCCTAAAAACATCTGCTTTCAAAATTCTGTGTAGACTGACTTGGCCAGAACCAGGAATAGAAGCCATGAGTCTGAACTTTCAGTGGGAGCTGGTTTCCTGTGACCTGTGTCTTCCCATTTAGAGGACTCCTCCTGTCCCTCACCTTTCTCCCTGTCCCAATACTACTTCCCAGTTGCTTATCACCCTGCTGAAATAGCAGCAGTGTAAGAACCCAGCTCAGATCCAAAACAGGCACAGGTCACACACCAAGGGCACTGTCAGCACAGTGTGAGTGTGCCCAGGAGCACATCCACAAGAGTTCTTCTGCCCAAGGAGGCCTGGGCAGGCTGACACCCTCCTGAGCACAATGCCACGGGCACAAAAAGACAGTGCTGTGCCAGCAAGGGAGAGCTGAACTCTTACAAGTGCAGGAGGGGAGGACTGGCACAGGCCCTTGCTTTGGCACTGATGCAGCAGCCTCCAGGGCTGGCTTGAGCCCCTGCGCTGCCCCTCCCCACTGAGCACGCTGAAATAATGCCTGCCTGCAGCCCTGGCTTTGCATGAAAACACTTCAGTATTTCCACTTCCTTCTAGTGAGAAATTTTAGATTATCAGCCCCTGCTAGAAAAACAGACCATAGAGGAGGCTCAAGAACACCGAGAGCCCAGACCTCTGCCTAGCCCAAAACACCTGGGGGGTGGCACCGCACACCCAGGGGCTCCTGGTGAGCACGGAGGCCAGGGAAGGAAGGTCAGGGCAAGCAGCAAAGCTGGGAGGTTTGCAGCAGCAGAGATATGACCTGCTGCCCTGTAACTGGAGCAGGATGGAGAAGAGAAGGCTTTCCTAATTTAATCCCGGGTGGCTTTGGCATCACAGAGGCAAATCAGCTGCGTAGCTGCACACAGCCCAGGGAATGATAAACAGGGCACAGAGAGGGCCTGAGCCAGGGAAGAAAGGCGACATTGTGCTGCCAACTAGAAACTCCTGAATTTATAAGACTCTTCTGTCTCCTCAGAGTGGCTGTGGCCCCTCCTCCTGCCTGGCCCAGCTCCCCTGACTGGGTGACATTCAGCAGCCAGCAGCTGGGCTTGGCTGCACGCTCTGCTGTGCGGGGCATTTGTGGGAATCCATCAAGACAAGTTAGTACCACATGGTACTACAAGTTAGTACTACAAGTTAGTAGCCCCCATGTCTGGATGGGCACGAGTAGACAAGGAAGGGACATCAACAGGGACAGAGAGAGCAGCAATAGCTTTGTCTTTCAGTCCTCTAAGGAAGGATGGTTCCTCTTAGGGCAGGTTTGGTAGCAGGACAATATTCCAGCACAATGCTTTGGTTTTGTGCAGCACCTATGCAGGTGTACAGGTGTTGCCTGCAAGGGGCTGTGCTCCTGGACATCTCTCACACCTCCCTTCAGACAGAAAGAAGTCCTGAGGCTGCACAGACACGAAGGAGGGAAGGACGTTTTAAACGCACCCAGCGGTGCCCAGACCTTTCTCCTCTCAGAGCTGAGCAGATGCTTTTGCAGAGGTAAATGAGAACAATCTGGCTAACCAGTCACTTCTCTGGAAGTTCTCCCCCACACCTACTGCAGTGTCAAACTGTGACACTCATAATCCCACAGTACAGGTTCACCCTGACAATAGCCAGGCACATTTCTGAATTAAGAAAATAAAACACCCCACATCTCTCCAGCCCGAGGAGGCAGTAAGTGATGCTGGGAGCTGGAAGACTTTGCTCTGGTGTCTGGAAGTGACAGTAAGGGTAGGGATCATCATGTGCACGGGCACCTTAAGGAACCCAGGAGCAAGGCTGCACCCTGCTTTGCCCAGATGCCAGAGCAAAACTTCATTAGGGACTTCCTATGCACACACTTTCCCACCATATTATCCAGGCTGAAGACTTAAACTGCCTATCTCATATCCTGAAACTGAGAGATGAAAATTGAAACGTGTCCTTTTTTGGCCATGCTGGCTGCCAGCTCACCCTGCAACCCTGTTAATTATTTATGCTTGTCAGGAATATGCCTCACTATTCAAACCAAGCCCAGCTCCCTGACCTGTGTGAGGCAATCTAGTATCCCTTGCCCCAGGAATCAGGCTGCAATTAAGTTATTAGAGATGCTGTGGGAAGGGCACAATGGGATTACAGACCCTGGCTAATTAATTTGGGCAGAGTCACAGGAAAACTTAATCCCCAGGCTGGGAGAAATTTCAGTCACTGGTTAAGAGGACAGCAAGCGCCTCTACACAGAGTTGCATCCATAGATCCCTCTCCACCTCCTGCAGCTGGTACTGGTGAACCACTGGCCTCTGTTTGCAGCCAGGGTGACTCTGCTGACACTCTGGGTACAGACACTGCTGCAGCAAAGGCAGGAAATTTTCCTTTATAGAGCCAAACACAAAAGTGGCCAGGCTGTAGTGGGCCTCACCAGCTGCATCTCTAACCTGGTAAAGGCTCACTGCACACCACAGTTGGCCACTTTTGAGGTTCACATGCTTTTGAGAAATCCCTGGAGAGGACATCTGACAGGAGGCAAAGTCTCAGAGGAGCCAGGGATGCCATGCAGAGCCTGCATCACCAGGTGCCATGGGAGAGGGGAGCAGCAAATGCTTGGTGTCATCCCTGGGCACAGCAGCAGCCCTGAGGTCCCACTGGCTCTTGGCCAGCAGCTGCTCATCTGGAGGCAGCCCTGCCCACACTGCCTGCAAGGCCCTGCAGCCAGAGGAAGACCTCAGGCTCCAGCTGGGACCAGCACACCAGAGCTGATGCAGAACACATCAATGGTCTGCTCTGGTTCTGGGCACTGGAGGGTGACTGGTGCTGGCTGCTTCCAGGAAAGCTCATGCTGCAGGGACCTGAACTGCTCATTGCTATGGCTGGAGGGACGGACTCTCCCTCCACCACCAGCGAGCATCTGGAGTCCTGAGTGCCTGAGCCCAGCAGCCTGCTCCCTCCCCAGGGGAGCCACAGAGCCCTTTCATTTGTGCAGGTCTCTAATCACCTTGAGGAATTTAGTGAGCTGGCTCCATTAACTAAATGCCCCCTGGCTGGTGTCCCTCTCATTAGAAGCAGGCTGCATTGCTCCCTTATCTGAAGAGGAATGATGAGATAAGGGAACAGGGGAGGAAATAATGGAGGCATGAAGGAAACAAAGGGAATGTTTACTCCAGTCTGCAAGGATCACCAGAGAGGGTCTCTGTTCATCCAAGCGCCACTGAAGTGGAGAAATCGCGATGTATGACACACAGGGGGGTTGGATGGCAAAAGCCAGAGCAAGAGCAGAGCGTGACACTTCTGTGTGCCACAGTCATGTATTGCCTGTTGAATGCTTGGCCCTACACACCCCAGCCCTGAATAAACTGCACATTTCAGGACGGTAGTGGGCTGCTTGCTCTCAGGGAATTGTGGGTGGCTGCTTGGTGCCCCACCCACTGGTGGAGACACCAAATTATCTGGAATCTGGACACTCCTGTCTTTCCAGATGATTACTCAGGTCTCTAAGTGTCATTAAGCAGGGAGAGGGTGAGAGGGAACGGACTTCCAGTACAGTGAATTAAATTCCAGGCAGTGGTCCCTGCCTTCCACTCTTGCTGTACAGGTCTCTAGCAATATCTCCCTCACATAAAATGATGGAGAGAAAGGCACCCACCTCTGGCATCCATGGGACAGGGTTGTCCACAGCTGCATAATTCGATTTATTCCTGCTACCTCTTTGCAGCTCTTGGATCTGAAATACAAGTAGAGGAAAGTCAAAATAAACTTAAAAATGACACAGCACTGACCTCTATACAAGAGGGCTCAAACCTGGTCACGATAACATAGGAGAAAATAAAAGAAGTTCTGAAGCTTCCTTTCCAAAGGACTGGCCAGTAATAGGATGAAAACATTCCCTGGGTTTTTTGACAGCACTTTTCCATGGTGAGCTACTCAGGTAAAAGGATACCAGTATTTTATAACTGCTTGCTAGCACAGAGTTAAAACGTAGCTCATCCTCTGGGGGTTCTTCCCCCCCATCTGTGTTCCAAAACTATTCAAGCAATAGTTCTTCTAGCACTGCCTTCAGTCAACAGTACTGAGATGTGCTTCACTGGAGAGCAACAAACTCTCCCCTGACCTTTCACTTCTGCTTCTATCTTGCCTTCCTGTGCCACAAACCCAGCGAGTTCCAACCCACTGCTGCGGCTTAGTACATCTAAAATAACTTAATTGACTACAGTGGAGTCATTGTACGTTCACATTGCTGTGAGTCAGCTCAGATTTTGCCCTGTGGCAAGCTCTCTTTCCTGTGTGAAGAGAGAGCTGTCTCTTCACAGCATCAGAAAGGAAGGTCTGCCCTTCCAAACGTTCAGAAGGCAGCCCAAGCCTCCTCACCTGGTGTCCCAGCTTCTGTGCATAGTCAAACTGAAGGCTTGGCTCCCCAGCTGGGACGTTCGTGTCTGACAGAACCTTAGCAAGCTCCCTCCAGCTTTCGTATCCTGTATCGAGGAAGTAGAAAGAGGTGTCAGAGAACAGGCTAAAAAAAGGAAACCACAGCAGTCACCAGAATAAACTGGTCTTTTACAAGGCTTAGAGACCTCTAACACTCTGGAACGGTCCAGCAGAAACCAAGAGTTGTTTATGTTACTTGGAGTTGGCAGATGGACACAGAGAGAGAAATTGCCTTTATCTTCCTTAAAAGCTTTCCCCTCCTTCTTATTAATTTAATACTTACATTAAGGATTCATCATAGTTCTAAAATATATGTCAGAGATTTCATTAATCACCATAGGACTGGGAACTTCTCTTTAGATCACTCAGATAATCCCAGTGATCAAACTAAAGAACATCCATTTTTATCAGCTAGTAATGCCAAAGAAAAAGAAGACAATAACTAGATTATTAAATAATTTAGCCATTATTCTTATATGCACCTATTTTCACAATAAAAGCTTTCAATTTTCTTTTCTTGAAGGAAATTATGGCAAAGAATGCACCTGCTGGGACATTCAGCTGCAATGCCTAAAATATTGGCAGTGATGCAGCCGAGGACATGGTTATTCAAGCAAAGTCATCTTCCATGTTCAAAGCAACTTTATTTGAAACCCCTTTTCCTCCCAGTCTGCTCAATCCAAAAGTCAGGATCAATTCTGATTTCCTTCTGCAACTCCAGTGATCTCCTGGGCTTAGAAGGAACACAGACAAGCAGATGCAGCACAACCTCATAGCTCTCCATGCCTACTGCCACCATTACTAATGAGACAGTGCTGGTGAGCAGAGCTCAGACCTCCCAGCAGCGCTACAGTGGCTCACACTGTGTGGTTTTCAGATCTGATAAACATTTTGGCACTTAGTCAGCAACTAAGCAGCCTGCCAGCAGCTCAGTGCTGTGCCCACACTGCACGATAGCTCCAGCGTGAGGGGCAAGTGCCAAAATCTCTGTAAACCCTGGCTTCTCCCAGCCTGGTGCCAGATCAGCTCAATATCCACATACCAGGGAGCAGAGCCAGGCTTTTTACCCATTTTCTTTAAAACTGCAAATCATCCCCAAAGCTCTAGGAGGTCCAAAGGAGTTGGCTGCCTTCTTATAGAAAGGGAACCCTCCCGACCTTTTCAAGTCTGAGTGTTTAGCTGAATGGTCTGAGCCCTCTACACTACCCCTACAGCCAAAAGTGGCAGGAACATGCTCTGAGGGGGAAGAACAGCCCACTGCTGGGGAAACATCTGCTCTGTTGTAGCCAGCATACTCATCTTCACCCAACCACCTATCTACACCCTGCCCATCCAACCCAGCCGCACAGGAGACTCACTGTGCCTTAAGCAGGAGCATGCTCAATCCATTTGCTTTGGAGGGGGTTTTTACAAGCCACATGACTTGGATCATCCCCCAAATATCTCTGAGCTATGCAGAGGCCAAGGCAAACCCCAAACCACCCCAGGAACTAGAATTCACAAAGGACCCCCCTCTGTGTCTGTGCTAAGCTCTTGGCTTGTTACTGTAACTATAAAAAGGGTTGAAAAACTCTGTCTCTACTTGCTCTTGAATCTGGGTCCCTCAGGCTCTGGCAGAGGTGAGCAGAAAGAGATGTTGAAGCTGTTTCCTATGATGTGGTGATCAAAGGGGACAATTAATGAAAAGAAAGTGCAAGAAATGTGAAAAACATGAAAGTAGTCAAGAGATTCAACTGAGAGACAAGGCTCAGAGGCAACTAGGGTGTCTTGATTTCCTGATGTGGATTTCATTCAGGCCCTGTTAGATGCTGAACAGTCACAAATTTCTGATCTAGATCTTCCCACACAGATTTGAAGCTATGTGTTTAAGTTTATGACTATAGATATCAAGGTCAGTATTTATCTTCTGTAGAAGATTTTTCAGTCAGACACTGGGTGAGTAACCTACTGATTAATGCAGCTAAGCACATCTTGTGCTTCAGTGACTGGCTATCATAGGAAAAAAGGAGAAATCCCCACGTTTTTACATAATTTTATGTGTAATGCTGAGTCTCCCCTCTTGTTCAGAGCAAGGAGGCAGGAATCCATGTTTGTGAGTGTCCTGCAATTGGACACATTGGCCACCGAAACAGACTTTGTAGTTCATGTGAAATTCAGCATTTGCTATTCTGAAGGCTCCTCATACAAGTGAGAGGGGATAGCAGGCTTTTTTTTTTTCCCAGAGGATAGACCCAGAATCATAAGATACCCTGAGCTGGAAGGGATCTGCAAGCATCACTGAAGTCCAACTGGCTAAATTAGAGAAGAACCAAGAAAACCAAGAGAAAAATAGAACAATGGCAACAGAAGTCAGTTCATCCCTGGGGATTCGCTGAGAGAGAACACCAAGAGAAGAAGGTTTTTTTCTTTTGTGCAGCAGGGAGAGTTTATTTGGTTTCATTGTTGACCTCAGCACTTCACTGCTCTGTGTGGAATAAGCTCAGAATGAAGCATCAGTAACCTGCCTCTTCTGGGAAGGGGATGCTGGGCACCAGAGCCAGCCACTCTGGCTGTTCCATGGCTGGCACGGAGCCTGCCTCCCAGCAAACACAGAAGCCTGGCTGCACAGAAGTGCCAATGGCTGACATTTCTTTGACCCTTGGAAAAGAGAAGAAAGGGAGGCAATTCTCTGTGTTGTACAAATATTTACCTAACACACCAGCCAAGCACAGAACAGACAAAAGAGCTATGAATTAATCTGGAGGCAGTGATTTCCTTGCTGGGTAATTTGTGCTTTGGCAAGCCAATTCCCCAACGTGGTAGGAAATGATTTTCAGGATATAATAGGATCTACACTCCCCTCTGAGAAAATTCTTGGCACACTAGTTCCTTCTGAAAAGATAGGCTTTTCCTTGGGGATCTCCATGAGACACCCTTGGAGAAGGACCTGGTTTTGCCCATGCTTTCCTCACGAAACGGAGGGAACTACAGAAAAGGGAATGATCTCCTCCAGCTTCCTGCAGTCAGAACGCCTCCCGAGGCCAACAGCTTACCAAGGTTTACTCCCCAGCACACATCACACGATTCAAGACGTGGCCTTGCAGGATCCACTCCTGTGGGACAGCTGAAGAGCAGAGCCCTGAGGCCACATCCACTGCCCTGTCTCAAGAGCACCTGAGCAAGGTGATTTACCACCACAAGTTCAGCCTGTCCTCAGGCTCTCCACAAGCACTGCTCTGCTGGCTTCAGCACTCTCCTGATGGCTACTTCAAGTCAACAAGAATGTGCCTGGAAAAAGGCAGTAGTCAAGAACTAAAGTACCTCAGCAAACACTTCACGTTGCTAAGGAGGAATGTCAGAACTATTAGCTTTGATGGTTTTGCTCCAGTCCCTCTACAAAACCAGTTCTGGCTAGGATGTGGAAAGGCAAAAAAACCCCATGAAGGCAGAAATCAAAGTCTTGGGAAAAGCCTGTCTCACAGCCAGGTGAGGATGTTGGCCCAGCTTTGTTGCCATTAGCCTGTCAGACAGATGCACTAGCCAGCTCCTCACCTTTCTCTCTTCTGGACATCACTTCCCAAAGCATTTCCCATCATTTCCCGAAGCACACCAGTTGTTTTCCAAGGCTATTTTTTCACCCCAAACATCTCCAAGAAAGGCAGCACTGATGCAGGCACAGCTTGCCAGAAGCAGCAGCCAGCATTGCTGTCTCATAGTCCCTCTCCTTGGCATCAGTCCAACCTGTTTTCTACAAGAAGAGGTCCATCCTTCTTTCTACTTTTGTGCTCCAGTGGTCCAAGGTTCCAGTCTCACAGGGATCAGCCACTGCCCAGAAACATGAAGGTGGTTCTACTTCAGGGAAAAGTGGTCCTTTTTGTCCCTATTCCCATCAGGCAGGCTGGCAGATGCCTGCTGAGGATCCAAATGCCCAGAGCCAACCCTCAGCTGCCCCTCTGGATTCAAGATGGAAAGCCCTCAGCACTTCAGCTTCCTGGAAACAGAGGCAGGTAAATGCAAAGAAAAGGCAAAGAAGCTGAAGAGGAGGTTGAGACAGATGCTGCATCCTACAGCAGAAACCCCCAGAAGAGGCAGCCAGTCTGGAGCCAGTTGCCCACCAATCCAGTGAATCAATTGTTAGAGACAGAAAAGCTGTAGCAAAAGAAAATAAAATGAAGATGATTCTTGCCTAGGGTCTGGTCAGGGCCGAGGGTCATGTCTGCTTCTTCTCAGCCATGCCTTTTACTGCTCTCAGGGTAAAAGTCAGTGAAGGAAGCTGGGAGTGGAGATGGAGAGATCTCACCCAACGACTCTGCCAGAGCAGTGCACTTGAAACCCAGCTCAAGAGGGGAAAAAAAAAAATCATTAAAAAAGCAGAAAGCCACAGCCAGAGATAACAGGCAGCAGTACCCAGGGAGCTATCAGGCCTGGGGGCAGGAGTGTGACCAGAGCTGCTCTGTGTGTTCAGAGATTAGATCCATTCACTGCCATGCCCCGGCCCCAGACAGCACTCAATGTTTCAATTAGCCTGTGAAGATACCTGGCAGTCGTGCAAAGGAAATCCCAGACCCACTCAGGTGATCAACTTCCCCTCTGAAGGATGAGATTTGATTACTCTGCTGTTGTTGCTGCTGCTTACATAGCTGCAAATGCTATTAACGCCTGCATGCTACCCAGCCCTTTTGCAACCCTGCTAAATGATGACACTCAGCAGCCTCAGGAAAGAGCAGGCCCACAGGCTGTGTTGCACAAAAGCATTTTCCTTCTTATCATAGACCCTTCTCCTCTTTTTTTGTTCCAAGGATGGGGCCAGTGCCACACTGCAGGGGAAGCAACATCCACCTCCCGGCCTATCAGACACGCCAACACAGCCCCACAAAATCATGGAGATGAGCTGTTAACTGACCTTCTAGAAACAGAGATGTGGGTGAAGGATACAGGGAAAAGGGACAGCCAACAGCTGCTGGACATAAGGGTGAATGAAGTCATGAATCACAGACAGGGCCAGGGAAACTACAAAAAAAACCCATTCAAGGGTAGGGCCAGGCCAAGACAGTCTCTTTGGTTACTTATTTAAGTCAATAAAAAGCACAGACAGAAAAGAGTGAACTCCTTGTCCTCAGGTCAAGATCAGAACAACACTCCTGCAGTTAAAAGGATTCAAGGAGCATGCAACCTGGTGTTATAGATGGAGTCCTGTAAATCTTTCCCATTTCTGGTTTGTGCAGAACCTGCAAATAAGAATGCTGACCTCCCACAGGGACAAAGCTCAAGTCAGGCACCTTGTGTGCAGAAATAAATTACTCCATTCTTCCTCCAGGTACAACTCTGATTCACTGCTGTGTGAATGGCTTTGCAAACTGACAATAAGCTACAGAACATTAGAAGTACTTGAAGTATGATGGAGGAAAAGGTAGAACACTGGACTTGGGAAGGAGAGGAAAACAAGTGGACATTAACTACCCAGGGCACTAATGCAGTCTCTCTGCCAGACTCACCCCCCAAACAATACCTTGCTGCTGCTGCTGTTCCCCTCAAGGCATAGGAAATACATTTCATGCAGCAAATGAGGAACTGATAAGCAATGGCTGGGACACTAACTGGTTTTGTGGAAAATGTAATTCAAATCTTGCTTCTGCCACTAAAACTTTTCATTGAACTAGTTAAATCATTAAAGCCACCCATGCCACGAGATTATCTAGCAAATATTGCCTGCTGTCTGAAAGCTCAGAGGGGATGTGCACATGGAGATGCAGTGCTGGATTTGAGTGAGAAAGCCCATGATGTTGCTGCACTACCCTTCAAAATTACAGGGCTGAGCTCCTAAATCAGCTCCAAAAATGCCATTGTTTCAACACAGTGTGTACTAGAGCAAAACAATTGCAGACTCTTGCTTATCTGCACTTGCCCTGCTGAAGGCAGAAGGAGGTTCAGGAGTTCATGCCAGCATGGAAGGGTGGCTGTGACCTGCAGCCAGCTGAGGTGCCCAGCCAGAAGCCCAGCTTTGGCTGGGCAGTTTAATCCCCTGCTGGAGACAATTGCTGGCAACAAGAGCCCTGTGTCCTCTCTTGCCCATCCTCACTTCTCCACCCATGCAACTTAATCCCTCCTCATCTTCCTCTCTTCTGCCTCTGCAAACCTGCACTAAGGAGTTCTGAAGGATTAGACTGGGGAAGGGGAAAGAACAGAGCACTCTGTTTTTCAGGGGAAGGAGGTAACATTCACTCAAATGATGACTGAGCAGAAGAGCACCCGCTGCTGCTTTCAGGAACACAAGATAAAAGCCCATGATCTTGGCACTGTTTACTTCCACAGCAAAGCAGGGAGAAATGCTTTATAGTTCACGGCCAATCTTAACCACAGAAAACACATACAGAAGATTTTAAATCATAAAATGTATTTTCAACATTATGGCCATGATAGCTGTGCAGTTAAAATCCTTAATTTACAGAATGCTTGGAAATTGTGCTGCAATGATGGTGTGCTTGTCCCTGAGACACTGTGCTGCACACAGGCTGCCTCTTTGTACAATACTGCCATCAAAAGCAGTCTCTCTGTTTTTACAGTCTTCATGCACAGCTGTAGATTTCTCAAAATAGCTACAGCCAGTGTCAAAAAGGGTTGATTCCAGTCATACCAAGAGTAAGGGTATTGGAGTACTTCTCATCATGGAATCACACCAAGCCAGACTTTTGCCAGTCATCGTCTTTAAAACATGGGATTTTCATCAGAACATTTACTGGTGTGAGATTTGGCTTGCTTGAACTTCAACACCTGCAGTGCTTGGAAAAAACCAGCAAGTTGTAAGAAGAACACAGAGTCAGGTGTTTTTTATACGAGGCTAGGTTTTGATTTTCATTCCTAGGTAAAAATAATTTGCTGCTTTGTTGGTGAACTGTAACATTAGGCATTATTTTTCATTTCAAAACTACCTTTAATCCCGGAACATTTGCATGAGTTTCTACCAATTCACTCCCAGTGACCACATCTTCAACTGATGACTCACACTCTGCAGTATGCCTTATTTTATTTTTAATAAAAATAATAATAACAACTTAAAAAATTCCTATCTAAACCTCAAGGTCATTAGCGTGAAAAGCAGATGTTCCACCTGGTTTTGATCACTGCAAGTGGTATTCCTGGCACTTGCCCCTTCATTTGGAGGCACTGGTGAAGCCATGCCCTTTCAGACAGGGGAGGCAATAAAGGCCTGTTCCACTGAGGTAACAAGTTATTTCAAGCTAAAGTTTGCCTCCATTTATCCTCAGTGCAACAACTCATAGGCACTGCACTTGGACACAGATCTGGCAGGCTTCCTGCCTGCTTTAATTCATTGTACTGCATCATCACTGACAGCGTTATGGAGTTATTCTGCAAAGAGATGCACATTACTAAATGCTTTCAACCACCAGCAGATCTGCTCCTTTGATGCCCACAGTATCTGAATAAATACAATTAATAAGAAGCAACACATGTAGGCAGCTTCCCTCCCCTGAGCACAAGGAGGTAGAAAAATAAAGAAAGAAAATGGCAATTTTATGCTTAACAGTCTTTGCCATATGTTTTTCTTTCTGCAACAGGACTGTGCCCAAGAGAGCTCAACAAGGTCATTCACAAAGCTTTCAGAAAGCTTTGGTAAGTGCATTTTTCTCAGTTGATCCAAACACTGCAGCACTCAGACTTCTCAAATGGCTTTCCAAGACTTTTTTTTTTAAATACAGGAGCTGTCTAGGATGTGAAGCTGAACATCAATTAAGCAAGTCAACATTTGTTACTGCTTTACCAAACATAACTAATGCATTATTTTTTTAAGTTGGGTGGGGATTTTCCTGAAGACTCAACAGCTTGCCACTTGCATGTGGATATAGCATTCTCAAAATACCTTCTTGCAGCTTGATTTTCAATCAAGTTCTGTGGAACTCTGTGCTGCAGAAGATGTCCACTGTAGATGATGTCCACTGTTTCCATGAGGAAAAACCCCACACCTTACTTACTTCTCTACTTGTCATTTTGCTCAAAGCTGCTGTAGCCATTTTCTTCCCTCGAATTCACCTCAGAGGCAGTAACCCACTCCTGCTGAAATGTATTGTTTCCATGGTCTCTGTGAGCATTGCAACAAAATTATTACCCTATGCTACCAGTGGTGACTGGAGGCAGCCTAGAAACATGATTAGAGGGAGAGAAAAATTAGGGTAAAGAAGAGGCTGGACAAACATTTGCCAGAAATGGTGCAGGTTGGGTTGACCTGACCTCAAGGCAAGGCAGGGAGCTAAACCAACACTCTTGCAGGCCACTCCAAAAATGTCTTATGATTTGTTTAAATTACCTTCACTTGCCTATGCTCTTGAGGGTAGCAGAATGACTGCTCACCAAACAAAGCCCTAAAGACAGAGACACCTCTAACTGTGGGACAACACAACAGAGCTCTCCAACAGCTGTGCTGAGGAGGAATCAGCAGCAGGCATGCTGATGAGTATCAAACCCAGAGGAATTTAACAAGTCTTCTCAATAACAAAGAGGAGCTGACAGTGCAGTGGTTGAGGTACTGCTTTGGTATTGCTCTCTAGATATTAGATTAGTCAGATTAGAAACAATTTGATGACTTCATTTTGAGTCAGATGAAGCTCTTCTACTAGAGTTAATGGGGTTTGGATGACGCTCTAAAATTACTCCAAGAATCTCAGGAACCTGGATGCAATCCCTGGACAAGTTTACTTCCACAATTCTGATTCAAAATTTGAAACTACAACTTCTGGTTCAAACTTACATATCAAAGAATGGTTTGTTTTGGAAGGGACCTTCAAGATCATCCAGTTCCAACCTCTCTGCCATAGAAAGGAACATCTTCCAATTAGACCAGGCAGGTCAAAGCCCCTGGTCACATCCAGCCAGGCCTTAAACACTTCCAAGAATGGGGCATCCACCACTGCTCTAGGCAACCTGTAGCAGTGTCTCACCACCCTCACAGTAAAGAATTTCTTCCTACAATCTAATCGAAACCTGCCCTCTTACAGTGTAAAGCCATTCCCCCTGTCCTATCACTACATGTCCTTGTCAAAAGTTCCTTGCCAGAAGGTCCTTTCCAGCTTTCTTGTAGACCCTTTTAGGTACTGGAAGGCAGCTATAAATATGATCAAACATTAATAAAAATGGCGGTAAAAAACAACTGGAATATCAGGACATTCTTCAAAAATGTCTGAAATTTCTCATCAGATGCTGACAACACCAAACCTAGGCTCAAAGCTTTATCTGATCTCTAAGGCTAAATGCCAGCCTTCATCTGTCTTTGTAGAGGAATTGTGCGTGCAACCCAACACCAGCATCTCTATTTAGCAAAGGTGAGACTTGTAACACTGATTTGCTCTAAATCACTATCAAATACCAGCTGCTAGTCAGGGCAGGCAAACATGCAACACAGACTAAAGTTTTGATGAGTTATGGAATATCCTGTACACCTATTAAAAACCATCTCAAGCCTCAGAGTACTAAGAGGGCAAGAGTATGCCTGAGCTCATCCATGACACAGGCTCAAAATTCACATGGACAAAACAAGCTGCAGTCCTCCCTTCAAGCATCCTGCCTCCAAGCAAATGCATGCTGTGCAACGGGATGGACTGCAAAGCACAGGCACTGGCTTCTGAACAGCTTTATTTACACAACATGGGTTGCTATGAGGAAAAATCACGGTTGTGTAAACTCTTTTTTATAGAGCTCTTACCCAATGACATAATTCCAAAATATGAACTTCTGAAATATTGCTTCTTCTCTTTCTTGACCAAATCCCACATCAGTCTCCTGCTTTGGGTCTCAAACCAGTCTGTGCAACACACTTGACAAAAATAATTAAGGAAGTGGGAAAGAGTTCACAGATGCTACTTTTTGTCCCATAGAATCATAGAATATTCTGAGTAGGAAAGGACCCACAAGGAACATCAAGTCCAACTCCTGGATCTGCATAGGACAATCCCAAGAATCCCTGAGAGCCTTGTCCAAATGGTCCTTGAGCTCTGGCAGGCTTGGAGCTGTGACTACTTCCATGGGGAGCCTGTTCCAGTGCCTGACCAATCTTTGGATAAAGAACCTTTTGCTAATATTCAACCTAAACTTCCACAAAGGAAAAAAAAAAAAAAAAGCCTGTATTTACAGTTACCCTGATTTGCTAAAACACTCGAGGCTAAGTACTGTCTCTGAGAGCATTTGGCATAACTTGACGAGTTTGCTGAATATTTTCAGTCTGCTAAACCGGGACAGACTCCACTCTCACTTGGGACTATTTTTTTTAACGTGGTGTGTTTCAATTAAAACTTTCTAAAGAACATTTAAGAGACACCATGCAAGAAGAAGCAAGAAGAACAATTTTAGTTTGCTCTGTAAATCTTATCTTAAAAGTCCATCGGTTTTGAGCGTCACTGGGCTTCTCTCAGTCCCTCTGCAAAACCAGAGCCTAACTCTTCCCTTAAGATCCTGGAAACTCACCAGAGCAGGAAGAAGGATGATGAAGAAGGAAACCAGCTCTGCTGGGAGGACCCCTGGACCATCCCTGCCTTCGTTGCAGGACTGTGCCGAGGGGCCCTGGGGCGCCAGCAGCCCCCAAACCCCGCGCAGGGCCCGGGCACAGCCGGCGGGACCGGCACGGCTCCTTTCCACATCTCCCACCGGCCCCATCCGGCTCTGCCATCCTGCTCCTGCATGGAACACGATCCTTGAACTTTCCTCCAAAGATTCCAGCGTGCTGCAATCAGCTGCTCGCAATGAGCACATCTGCAGATGTGCAGACATATAATTGTAGGAAGTACAAATAAGACCCCTGTGTACAGCACAGCACAGCTGAGAACCAGGGAGGTTTATGACTGAAGGAGTTTAAAAGACATTTTTTAAGAGCTGATGAAGATTCAGTTTGCTTTAGGAAAGTGCATGCAATAACAATACATGCACTTAGCACAGAAAGAGAAGAAACAAAGCAACTATTCTGCTCTTAGTTGATCCACAGGCATATCCATCACTGAGAGGGATTTTGAAGATGATGAAGATCTTTCTAATCTAAAGTGCCAAGGATTCTTGAACTGCATCAGTTATTTTTAGCTTTTTCCAAGCGTGGATGCTTCTGAAGACCGAGTGGAAGGAGATCGACATTCTTAGGGAAAAAAACCCTTATACACTCTCTCCCCTGTCATTCTCTCCCTATGTAAGGCGTTTCAGTATTTGCAGATTGATGGTGGTTTTTTCATTGTGATGCAGTTTAAATACGTATTATTATTTTATTATTATTAAGATGGAAGTTGGAAATGCAAATTCAAATTATTTAACAGTTGAAATACAATCGTAAAATTGTCCCATTGCTGCAGTTTGTGAATGACATTCAAGCTCTATTATAAATTTAAGTAATTTCTGTGTTACCTTCTGTATTAATAAAACCTGTGTGACAGGTCTAGAGTTTTTTCACACTGCCCTAAATTTCACAAAATTAGGGGAACCATTTCTACTGCTCTTTCAGAACTTCCAGGGAACTGAAAATTTAGTTAGTGGGAAATTTCTGGTTTGAGTCCTGCTAAGCTTCTGTCCCAGACAGAAGAAACTCAGAGCTATTCACAAGCTGAGATGCAGCTGAACTTTTCAGAGCCCAGACTGCAGGGGCCAGCCAAATGCTGCTGCAGGGCCCCTGTTTTCCACAAGCAATCCCTGCCACCAGCAGGCATTCCTGAGGGCTTCCAGGAGGTGATCCTTCACCCAGCAGGAGACTGCCGGGTTAGTTGCCTTGGAGCTGGGCCAGCATGCCTTACAGAGCTATCCTGTTTCAGTGGAATATTTAACTGTGCTGGAGCTTTCTACCAGAGCACTAAAACCGCCCTTCCAACTGCTTAAGGTGGCTTGCAAGGACTGATTGCAAAATTATCATTTTTCTTTCCAACACACTGGAAATTTCCATAAGCCAAGGAAGAGGGCTTCCTACAGACCAGGCAAATGCCTGATGAACTTCAGGCCAAATGAAACCCTAACAAACTGTCCAATCTGCCTCTTGTGTAATTCAGTACAGGAAACTCACACAGTAATTCCTGTACTGGCTCCAGAATAAATATCCAATGAAAATGCCACGTGACATTGGTTATTTACATGCTGACCTGAGATTTCATCCAAATTCTCTTCTCAGCCTCTTTACTAAGTTTTACTGACCTTTTCCACAGGCTCCTTGTGTGATTCCTACCAAGCTCCACTGACTCTGTTCAGTTCCAATCCTTTTCCACAATGGTAAGAGTGTACTGCCTTATACAACCTAACCACATGTATCAAAATACCCATTTCTAGCATGTTCTGCCAAAACTAAAGGCAAGTGAAAGCAGCTGTCCTCTCTATTGCATTTTACCAAAAGTTGTTCATTGTCTGTCCTTTATGTGCCTCTGACCCCAATCACTCGCAAAGCTCCAGGTTCTACAGAGGAGAGCATCAGACTCCAGGTTTGGTGCCCTGAGACATTACAGTACAGTCTATGTGCTACACACTGTTTTATGGGAAAAGTTCCCAGTGCAGTGTCCCCTGGGATGGAGATGAGGCCTGTGTGTGTGTGTCCTTGACTTCCCAGGCTGCAAAAATAGTCCAGGGCACTTCATTCTTCAAAACTATTTTAATGTATTTTTAATGCATTTTTAATGCATACTAATACAAAAGCACAGAATTGCTGGGGCTGGGCAGCACCTCTGGAGATCATCTGGTCTGAACCCCTGCTGAGAGAGTCACCATCACTTAAAGCAAGCTGCACCAGGATCCCAAGGTCCTTTCCTGCAGAGCTCTCTAAGACTGTCCCTCATGGGATTCTTTGAAGCAGGTCCCTGAACATGGCAAAGTCTGCTCTCCTGAAGTCCAGGGCCATAAATTGCCTTGTTCCAAGTTAACTCCAGCCTGTTCACCACACAAGGTGAAAATAATTTGTGAAGTAGTTTTAAAACAGGCAGTCATCTAAATACACTGATAACTCTCAACCCCAAAAGTTTACAACTTCACTACTTTTGAAAAACTTGCCTGTGAGTAGTCTGGAAGCAGAAGTCCCAAGGGAAAGTGCTGGGATTTGAGCCAAGCCACACACGTGCCTTTTTAGGGGCAATATAATTAATTCCTTCAGAGTCTGCAAAAATACTGTGAGGTTTCCTCTTTTGCTTTGTGATCTCCCTCTCCCCATTAGAAATCAGCTTTTTTCACATAAAGTTTCAAAGATCAAAAATCTTTGTGATTCTGGAAAATAAGAATGGAGGGACAAAAGAGAAGAGATTCAATGCCAGAAGGAATAATGAGAGGTTTTTCCAACCTAAGTTTATTATTCATGTCCCTATTGTATTAATGAGATAAGAATTTTTTTCATTCAAATAAAGCAACCACAGAATAATATCCAGGCTACCACATCAGCATTTCAGAGGATTTATAAAACTTGGAGCAGAACTTAAATCCTGTTTGCTGCAGGATGTTAGGGTTTTGTCTATTACATTTCATAATACATGTAAGTGCTACTGTTAGACACACTCTTCTGCTTGGAGAATTGATGCCAGTAGTCTATCGTGCATGAGCCTACCCATCCAAAAAAGTCCTGTTGTGATGGAATATGCTAACAGGTAAAATGGCAACAAGCCAAAATTGCTCACCTCCACCAGGTGGTGGGGGTCCTGGGTCTTGGCAAGAGTTAAGCCAAGAGGAAGACCTGGTGCAGTGCATGAAATGAAAACAGCACCTTTTCAGAATGGCCCAACGTGCTCTCCCATGCCCTCACTATTTTAGCCAACATCAAAAGTGATACTTGCACAACATATATCACACACTGGATTTTTACCTGTTTTTAAGGATCTGGGCTGCTTGAGTGAATTTTATCACACCTTTTTACACTACTGACTGAAATATGAGGTGTTTGGTCAGCACAGGTTCAGACATCACTGCCAAGATGGGGTTTTCACTCTGTCTGAAAAGCAGCTGCGTTGACATTTGAAGATTCAGTAACCTTAACAGCAGCACTGATGAAGGTACAGGACAAACATCATGAAGAGTAAATATGGAATGAGTACACATCATGACTGCACCAGTATCAATAGGGATGCATTAGACCATGAATCCAATTCCATTCACACAGCTGGTGAAGTTTAGGCATGTCCTGAATGCCAGCATCCTCTCCTTGACTGTTTTTCAGTCAACATTTGATGGTGAGAGTAACAAAAACCTGATTCACAAAAGTACTGTAAGGCTCAATTATTTCACTTCCTAAACCACCAAAAATTACAAGGAGGGAGAGTCTGATTCACAGTGTCTGTGCACTCAAGCTCACATAGACTTGTTACAAAAATCCTACTGGTTCTATTGGAAAAAACAGGCCTCTGGGCACTCTGATCCTCATTAGAAAGAAGAAAAATCCTCATTTTCTAGTTAAAAAAAAAATCTGATCTCTGTATCACAGAAGCTGGCAAAGTAAGCCTCACTGGGTTTAACTTCAAATGCTTGTAACTTTGCATAATTTGGAAATGTCAGACTAACATTTTTTATGCATCTTTGCATATGATCAAAAGCATGACTGTCACAAAACCAGAGACACACAGCATGTCCCAGACCCTTGGAGAAATCTGGTCCCTAAAGCATTCAGTTGCTGTAAGCAACCCTTGTGGAGGGATGTCCTTTATGAACATTTCTAACTTTTTTGGGTCATCTCAAATAAAAGAAGAGTTTAATTAGCAACTTCATCCCTACTACAGACTGTTAAAGTTACAAAAAACCCCACATAGAGCATGCACAGTTTTCCACCAGACTCTGTAGAAACTTTTGGGAGGTTTCTAAAATTGAGCCCCATAGCTAACCCCAGAAAGACTTACGGGTGTTTTTCACAAAAACTGAACTTACTTATGCTAGCAATGTGGTGGATTCTCTGGATAGGCCTCTCACCCAGCAATACCTCAAATGAGACGAAATACACCCCAGGCACAATACTATCTTAAAAATTATCAGCAAACAGGAAACATCAGAGGAGAGAAAAAAACCGCATTTTTTTCTACCAACCCTGCAATAACAAGATCACTGTCCAGTTTCTTCCAGCCCTTCTCAGCTGGCCTCCCCATGCTTTTTATTTATTTCCTTTTCTCCCTTAAAGGCATTCTCTTGCCCTCTCAGACTCTTACAGCCTCTGACTGTTTTGGGGGAGCACACAGACCTTCCCATCTCCCAGCGACCCTCCTGAGACTCCTCCTTAAATCTCTCTGGTGTTTCCTGTTGAGCTCTGTCTCCTCTTTCATCAGCTGCCTGCAAGTCCTGCCCCAGTCTTACAGCCCTGGAAAGAAACACAACCCGACAGCATTAATAAATGATAGCTAGTCACTCCTCTCCCTTTCATCTCCTCTCCTCTGGCCGTAAGCAATCCGCCTGCTCCCGAGCAAGGAGCAGGCACCCGCACGGGCCGGGCTGCAGTGCTGCCCTGTCAAGCCCCAGGACTGACTGCAGGACAGGTTGTCATCTAAGCAGGTTGCTGACCGAGCCAAAACGTTCTCCTCAGCTGCCCCAGCCTCCTGCCAACACCTTGGGAGGAGAACACCTGATGGGTCCAGCAATATTGCATTTTATCTGGAGGCCACAGACTACTCGTGCCTCCATCACAGCTCCCGAGAAATGAGCTGCCACTCCCTGGTCCTTCCCTACTTTGTGCCCAAGGCTCTTCTCACAAAAACCCACTAGATTTTGTGACTCATCCCTCAGCCCAGGGTAAATCTAAGAAAACAAGCAATCACAAGACAGAGAAGAACAACTGTCATATGAAAAAAATTTATAAGCTATTCTTCCCACCCAGGACTTCCCCATCTCAGGCATGAGAAAAGCACCAATTACACCATTACAGCAGGCTCCAGAGCCCCAGCAAGGGCTGGGTGTGATGGACACCAAATGGCCCTGCTGACTCCTGACCTACTACAAGGGCCTGGGGGAATCCTTAGCGTTCATGTCCTTACAGTGCAGGGTCACATGTCTTACAGCAAAGTAAGTCCTTTCCCCTCCACAGTCTTACAAGATGTAGCACTGAACTCTAGCAGATTAATGAGAGCAGGATTTGGGGAGACTCTGGTACCTGTGAACTCGAGACAGAAGAATAAATGGAATCCTGACTGCCTCAATACCACAAGCAAGGCAAGAGCCACAGAGGAGCACACTTGTTCAGCAACCCAATGTGCAGACTTTAATCAGGACCCATGAGATGCCAAAACGCAATTACAGTCAGAGAGGTGATATAAGACAGCATCTCAGCATCCTGTATTTTGTCTCTTTTAGTAGCTTGCTCCAGTTTGCTCAGCTTTCAAATCAAAAGAATGTTTTCTAACCAATGGTGCTGCAAACCACAAGCTGGAAAACCAAGCCAGGTTATTTTTTGCTCTTTAAAAACAAAAACATCACCCACCAGGGATTTTGCCCAATGGTCAAAACTGCCCAGTTGCTCATTTGTGTGCACAGTTGTATACAGTTTGTACAGAGCTGTACAGCTATAGGAGTGGAATGAACAGAGCAAAACCAAGCTGCCACAACCAGCAACATAAAAAGGATTCTTTTTACCACTTATCTTCCCAGTAATTAAAGTAGCTTTCTTCGAGTTTTCTGAATGATTGAACCACCCTGGAAGAATCAGCCCCAATATATTTTCAAGATGTGTTTTGGTTTACCCAGAGAGGGCCAATTTTTAATGCCCTTCTTACAAGCATTCACAACAAGTCTGGATTATCTAAGAGCTAGCCTTAGCCAGATCAGGAGGAAAACAAAAAAGCAATGCCCATACAACTTCTAAACAACATCAAATGGCATGCCAGGAGATTTTGATCTGCTCCTGGAAGTTCCACAAGCAAACACACCAAGTGAAGTAAATTTGGTAGATTATCTACTGCAATTTTTTCACTCAACTCTAAGACCTTCTGCCAGAGATACAGTTCCTGTGCATGGAACAGAAACCAGAGAGGCCCACCTAGGGCTACCCAGCAGGCAGATGTGGTCCAAACTTACTGAATGCTGCTGGTTTCAATTAGGGACCAGGGCTGGTGCTTTAACTCCATCTTACAAAAAAGGGTCTCTCTGGAAAGTCACAGTCTATGCACAGTACCTCCCTGTGCAGGAAATAAAAGACTTATGTAGGAATTTAGTAATTAGCAGATCAGACCATTGGTTCATCCCATCAGATAATCCACCTTTGACCAGCAGCCAACATGTAATGTTTAAAAAGCAGAAGAAAACAACCTTCAAAAGTACCTTCAGCTGTATTACTTTACAGAGAAGAAAAAAAAATGTCCTCATGACCTACAGAAACAGTCAGCTTATGCCCTGCAGCACAAACTGTGATTAGTCTTCTCTTACCATTGCATAGTTGCAAGTGTTACTATTAGTCATAAAATTATTCAACCCTTAAAAAAATTCCAGCCACACCAGTTGCATCATTGGCTCCTGCAGCACTGGATTAACTACGCAGAAAGTACCCGGCACATATACAATAGAGTTATTTTACAAACAATGCTTTTTATGTTCATGGCGTAACTCTCATTAAATGGTATGCTGAAGGAAATCAAGAGACTGATTTCATCTCTAAAGCCACTTTGAATTCTGTTGTAGGACCTGCTTTAAGCTGTCTCTCTTCGTGGGGGGAAAAAAAGACATATATCTTACACAAGAAAATCCTGTCACAAGTAAGCTCTTCTGCCTCAGCCATTTTTGCTGTTCCTTTCCCTTGGTCCTTCTCAGGCCTCATGATATCCCTGAGCACTGAAGCACACAGAGCTAGCTGCTGTGCTCCGGACAGAGATGTATCTGGGTTCAAGGGAATGTCAGAGCTCAGTCGTGCCTGTTTACGTTCTCTTCCATTTTTAAAACAAAGCTGCTCTGGACCATATTGGCTTCAGCCCAGTGGAAGCCCTACTGGTGGCTTCTGTGGGCTGAGATCCAGCCCTTGGCCTCACTCTATTTATGTTTTGATGAGCTGCAGCAAGCAAGGCAGACAGCTTTGTTGCACAGCCAGTTTTTTTACCATACAGACTAGTGAGTGACTCCTGGGTCACTTCTCCTGAGCATCCTGTGTGATGATTTTTGAAAAAAGTTTGCTTGTACTTTTCAGTTTCAGGTGAAAGGTGTCCAGTTTCACTGTGGCCTTTCCAGACAACTCCAGTAACTTAGAGGGATCCAGTTATGCAGATGAAGGATGTACCGGTTTGATCATCTCAAATCTCATACAGCCTGATTTTAATCAGCTCCTTATGGCCTGGCTTTGAGCTCAGAAATGCTGTGGTAAATCTGGAGAAACTCCCCTGAGCAGCAGAGATTTGAGAACAGTGTTTGAGCCCTACAATGAAGTTCTGACCTTCTTTTACACTCCTGCAAGGGCTGACCAGCAAATGGCCATGAGAGCAGCTCCAGGCAAACCCAGACTTCCAGGGCCCAGCTTTCAAACCCATGTGCCCTAAAGCCATCAAGTTCATCCATGTCAAGCATAAAACCTCCTGCAGTCAGGACCTTGTCATGACATTCTCCACTCTCCTCCTCCTGTAGGAATTCTTTGAGGTGAGACTGACTTGTCTAAAGCCAATCCCTGGGGAAACCCAGGCATTTCATCCCAGTTTCACAACAGCACTAAGGACAGCAGGGTAAAGGAGCAGATGAAGCTGGGTGCAGCCAGTGGATGTTACCCCTGCTGGGTCTAATCCTAGCTCATGGTCTGGCTATTCCCCATTCCCTTAGCCTCCCTGTGTCTTGGTCCATTTGCAACCCTTCCAGGAGGCACAGCCCAAGCACAGCAGCCTTCTCTGTGGCTTCCCCACCAGTGCTGCTGGCCATTTCACTTGTTTCAGCCCTGTATCCCCCACAGCCTTTCCCCCCAACTCGTGCAACTTCAACAGCATCAGACTGAGGCATCTGAATACAGGCCTCATTCAAAGTAACCAGCACTGAAATTCCCCTATCAGGTCTGCATGGTAGACAGGCATGGCTTTTCTAGGTTTGATGGTAGAAAAAGCAGCCAAACATACTCTAGGGGAAGGAAAGAGCTCCATTTTGCTTTTTCAGCCACCTCCCCTTCCCACAAGGCACTTCAGAATCAGCTGCAATAAGCTGTACCTTGCTCTGCCAGAGGTCAGTAGGATTTTTGCTGCCGATCTCCAGAGGAAAACCATTTGGCTTATACCTTTTTGCTGAACCATATGCATAGGAGATGCTGGAAATTGCGTAAGTATTATGGTTTATGTTGGCACTCAGTTCAACTGCAGCTCTTTCTCATACCGTGGTTTAGCCAAGTCCTTCTTGATTAACCAGTTTCTTACTCCAGTTTCTTAATATTGCCAGATCCCCAAGCAAAGTGCACAGAACTGCTATGTGAGTCCCCACAGGCCTTTGCCCAGCAGTGCTGTGGCACAGGTAAAGATTTGCTCAAGCAAGGTATGTGGTGAGGTACCACAGGGCTACTGTTGCTTACTGCCACCAGCAGCTCACAGCTGCACAAAGAGGTTTCTAGAAGTTGCCAAGAAGCCCAGGCGACCTGACAGAGCCACCATCTGCCCTCAGATTAAATAGATGGATAAAAACAACTGCATGCACATGGCTAGGAAAAAGTGTCCTAAATCGTGGCACTGTCCACAGGATTGTTACAACTCACACTGAGCAAGGAGGGTGGCTGGGGTCTAAATTCACCCCTTAATTTCCCTGTTTCCACCCATCCTCAGCCAGCATCACCCACTTCACATCCAGTGCCCTTGGCCATAACCTGTCAGCCTCCACTCTGCAAGATCTCCAGCACCACAATGAAAGGCAAAGACGCTTTTTGATATATTCACAAGCACCCCTCCTTCTTTTTATCCTCAATATCCCAAATTTCTCAGGCGATGCAGAGAAGGTCCATGAGCCAAAAGTGGAAGAAGGCAGAAAGGCTTCCTGTGACACTCTGCTCTTGGGAACCAGCACAGCCTTCCCTGACAAGCAGAGAGGCAGCACAAAGTGACTGACACCATCTCCCTGCACAGACCTTCACACCGAAGCCTTCCTGCAGGACAGCTACAGAATCAGGCACTGATGGGCTCTGCCAGGAGAGGAAATCTGGCAAACGCTGCAGAGCACATGGCTTGCCAAGGAGACCCTCTGCACAAGCTGCCTTCAGATGTGGACAAAGCAGATCTGGCCTTCTCAGTGCATCAACAGGACAAAATTCAGTTGTGAAGTTTTACATCAAAAAACAGGGAGAATTTGTTACAGGGTTGAAATTTCAAGATCCCTACAGACTGCTTTGGTGTTATGTGCTGCTGTGCCCTGTTAACCTCTAAGAAGGTCCTGCAGTAACCAAACAACTACTAATATTATCCGTTATCTTGGCTAGTGGAAGCACAAATAAGACTCCCAAATGAAGGATGATTTCTTGGAATTTTAAACCCTTTTTCAGCAACAACATTCTTTTCATCTTAGCGAGCTACAAGGGACAGCTCTTTGCTCTAAGACCTCTGCCTACTGAGATCACAGAATATGCTGCACTGAAAGGGACCCACAAGGATCATTGAGTCCAATTCCTGGCCCTGCACAAGACAACCCCAAGAGTCACACTGTGTGCCTGAGAGCGTTGTCCAAACACATGAACTCTGTCAGGCTTGGTGCTGTGACTACTTCCCTGGGGAGCCTGCTCCAGTGCCCAAACACCCTCTGGGTGAAGAACCTTTTCCTGATATCCAACCTAAACTTTCCCTGACACAACTTCAGGCCATTCCCTAGGATCCTGTCACTGGTTACCAAAGAAATCAGTGTCTGCCCCGCATTTTACCCTCATAACAAAGTTGTAACTGCAATGAGGTCTCCCCCCAGTTTCCTCTTCTCCAGGCTGAAGAGACCAAGTGACCTCAGCTGCTCCTCACATGGCTTCTCTTCAGGACACTTCACCCTCTTTGTGGCCCTCCTTTGGATGTTCTCTGATGGTTTAATGTCTTTCTTATATTGTGACACCCAAAACTGCCCTCAGCACTCGAGGTGAGGCTGGCCAGTGCAGAGCAGAGCGGGACAATCCCCTCCCTTGCCCAGCTGGTGATGCTGTGCCTGATGCCCACCAGGACACACGTGGCCCTTCTGGCTGCCAGGGCACTGCTGACTCATGTTCAACTTCCCATTGACCAGGACCCCCAGGGCCCTTTTCTGTGGTGCTGCTTTCCAGCATCTCATTCCCCAGCCTGTGGGTACATCCAGGACTGCCCCATCCCAGGTGCAGAATCCAGCACTTTCCCTTGTTGAATTTCATAGGGTTGGTGATTGCCCAGTCCTCCAATCTGTCAAGATATCTCTGCAGGGCCTCCCTGTCCTGGAGCGAGTCAACAGCTCCTCCCAGTTTTGTATGGTCTGTGAACTTACTTAGTATCCCTTCCAGTCCAGTGTCCAAGTCATTTGGACTCTCATCTCCTCTCCTCATGTTCAGAGCTGAGGCTTTGCTGGCACTTTTCCTACTGTAAACAGATTTTAAACTCTATCACTTTGTGGTCTTTATGGCCAAGGCCGTCGTCAATATCCACTTTGGTAATGAGACCCTCTCTGTAGACAAACAACAGATCAAGGAGGGCGTCTTTCCAAGTCGGCTCCCTTGGGACCTGTTCCATAAAGTTGCCATCCACATTTTTCAGGACTCTTCAGGCCTGGGTTGTACCAGCTGTGTGATGCTCCCAGTTAATTCTCGGCAAGTTGAAGCCCCCCATAAGGACAAGGGCAGTTGACTTGGAAGTGTCCCTTAGTTCCTCAAAGAATAATTTGTCACTGTCATTGTCCTGGCTAGGAGGTCTATAGCAAACTCCCACGATGACATCACATTATTTGTTTGCTCCTTGATTCTCACCCAGAGGCTCTCAAGTGTGCCATTGTCAATTGTGAGCTCCATGCATTCTAACCCTCATATTACATACAGTGCCATCCCTCCCAGTGAGGAGATTGTGTGGGATAGTGGAACAATTTGAAATGTAAATGCATGGTTGCAACCCTAGAAAGGAAACTTGCAAGTGCCATGGCCACATCATGCCTTATTTATTCCAGGACCTGACCTCTCACGTACATGAACATTGCTCTCCACCTTAAAGGACTCCAGAAGGGAAAAAGACTGTAATATACTGCAAGCTGTGCAGTCCCAGGAGCTTGGCAGGAGAAAGCAAGGCTTTCAAGGTCATGAAAACAAGCAGGGGAACACTATGAAAGAGCACTAAGTAGGCGAGGTCAGCAACATGCAGCTACTCGCATGCTGGGGTGGACAGGTATGTACGAAGAGGAGTGAACGCATGGGGAACACATCCACACGCCCAGAGAACACGGGGAGGAATGGGAGGCTGTGAGATGAGGTGGGTGGACAGCCTCAGAGATGAAGGGATGGAACCTTTTGGCAGGAGGAGATGTTTTGCAGGGAGGAGCAGAGCAATGTGGGGCTTTGGGTGTGGAAGCCAGGAGGAGAGGAAAACTGGTGCAGCAGCATCTGGGAGTGAACATGTGCTGCAACCATTGACGCTCAGGCTGGGGTTATCCAGGTGCTGCTGACTTCCCCTGGGCAGAGAGCTGGTACAGCAATTGCAGCACATATCTGTCATGTGCATACAAATGTACAATGGTTCATTGGGACAATTTTATGAGGGAGACAGCGGCACCTACAAGACAAGTGCTGTCTACTGAA
The DNA here is from genome assembly GCA_013398175.1 of Climacteris rufus. Classification (NCBI taxonomy): domain Eukaryota; kingdom Metazoa; phylum Chordata; class Aves; order Passeriformes; family Climacteridae; genus Climacteris; species Climacteris rufus. Next base: position 870,018 of record VZRZ01007595.1, read on the forward strand.
GTCTGTCACTTGCGGTGCTTTCACTGCACGAGCATCCCACACAGAGAGGATCCCTGGCTATCACCATGCATGAGGGAAGACAACAAGAGAAACCCTATGTCAACAAGGGACCAACACTGGAGAGAAAGGTCACCTAACAGCGCCTGAAACCACGTGCTCCTCTGGTTGACAGCAAATGCAGAACACAGCCTGTATCATGGTGTTCTAAGACTGCATCCAAGCCTGTAATCTCATGAAACTCAGGCTGCCTTAACGTTAACCCCAAGGTTAAAACATCAGGGTAGAGTGCAGTGAAGCATCCCACACCCTGGCTCTATACAAAGGAAACCACTGCAGCCTCCAAGGCTTCTATGCAAAATAGTAAAGCTGGCATTGAAGACAGGCCTCTGCTCTATAAAACAATTCACCAAGCATTGTCAGCAGGTTGTTAAAGAGCAGCAGCACACTGCTTAACTGCCAAACCCCTCATCTCACCTGCACTTCACACTGTGGCCTCCTCTGGTTCAGAGGGAGGAGGGAAGAGCTGCAATGAGATGTTCATTACAGATCAGCTCCACGCAGGCCACCTTGGGTCAATGAAGCGCATGTAAAATTGCCCCAGCGTGGAGCTCACCATCAAATTCCCTGGCTACCTGAGACAACACAAAGTGAAGCACAGGTGCTGCAATTCTTCTCACGGGAAATAATAGTTCTTAACCCAAGCAAACAGGTTTGATTAGATGTGCTCAGCAAACAGAAAGAATACAGGTGCCTTTGGAGCACAGGACACTTAAAAGGTGCTGTCATGAGGCTATCTTAGCACACAGTGCAAAATTAAGTTAGACCTTTGTTTTCTTGGGAGATTCAATTGCTGGTTTCTGGACTCTGGGCTGATTTGGTAGTGCTTAGAGCACACAGAGACCCTCTACATGTGGAAAATGCCTTTAGAACTTGAGATACACTTGCAGAGAGTAAACTTACAGCCATTTCTATACAAAGCTACTGACCCAGACAGTACTATCACATATTTTAAATATTAATAATAAGAATAATTATAAAAATATGGACTATTTAGAAAGGAATGCAAAGAAATGCACACAGGCAACTGTATGGTTTCACTTAAGCCATATAGTGAAATGACAAATCCCAAGCACACACAAGAGACAGCTGGTAGAATCCAAAAGCACTGAAGAAAAATGATATCCTGTGTGCCTGCAACTATACATATATAGTATATATATACTACTATATGTATCTACTAAGTTATCTACTTAGATATATATACTAAGTTCTATGTATGTACTAAGTTCATGGGAAAAATCACTAAAGCCACATGCCTCTGCCTTGTCCTCAGAGCAGCACTGCTCAAACTGCCAAGGTGACCAGGGCTGGACAAGGGCTCTCCTGAGTGTTTGCTACAAGCACAAGAGGTGGCTCAAATGTTTTCCTCTCCACTCATTCACCTGAGCTGTCTTCCTTCCAAAGGCCTCTACCCTCAGCCAAGCAATGTATGAAGCTCCACTCTCACAAAAAAAAGTCTTTCCAGTAACTAAGCTGCCTTTTCATCCTATCACTCAACAATTAGAGAAATACACCCAGACTTACCATCAGGGAATATGTGGGTCCTGCTCAGCCTCCTAATGAACTGTCCTGAGGAAGGAGTGGCAGGTCACCCACCTCAACCACTCCAGTTTCAGGGTCTGAGACAAGAATTGTAACCAGTCTTCTGACCTGCAGAGCCTAAGAAAGGCATCTCTGTGGATTTTACAGCTTAACTTTGAGAAGAGATCTCTGCAGACCTTTTAAATGCCCAGGTCTACAGAGGGGAGGCAGCAGAATATTGTAGTGGTGGATTTTTAAACAAACTGGTTGCAGACCTAAATTTAGCACAGGGACATGGGGGCACTCCCCAAGCCATACTCCAGCCCTCCTTTGCCTGCCAAAGCACTGGCAATGCATGCTGCTGCAGCTTCAGGGAAGCACCAATCCCTTCCCAATGCCTTGTCTAGGACAGAGGGGGAGCCTCCTTGCAGCACATTACCTAAAGCACTTACTGTCACATAGCATTTTCCCAGCAACTCTGCAGGCCTTGGGCAGGGATGCTCACAGTCTGACTGGCACAGACAGAGGAGCCCAGAACTGCTGCTGAAAAACAGACTCCTCCTGGATAGCCTCAGACAGCAAAGCCAGGCCATTTCCAGTGGCTGTATGGTTAGAAATTCGTGTTTTTGCCAGTAGTCAACACCAGAATAGAGTTTAGCAAGGGGAAGTGAACATGAAAGAACCATTTTCCCCCACTTCTCAGTAAACAATGATTACTAAGGGCAAGGGAGTCCCTCTCATTGTTACCAGTGAGTGAAGGAAAAGGACACTTTCCTATCACAGAACAGGATTCAGCTAGGAAAAAGAAAGCCAAACCTCTCAGGCTTGTGAGCTGAAGTGACACAAATGCCTGAAGGTCCCTGCCCCAGCAGTGCCATGGTCCCACAGGATCACTCCAGCCCCAGCCCTTGTGCACACAGAGCCAGGAGCTGCCAGGAGTGTGGGGTGCCAGTGTGAGGAATAATTCTCATACTAGAGGACTTGCCAGATTTGTGTGAAGGGGGAAGAGCAAGACACTGCTGCCTTCTCCCCCAGCCTCCTAGGAAGTCTGCAGCTAGTGGTGCTTTCTTCACCTTGCTGGATTTCAGGCAAATAAATCCCTTCCAGTAAAAAGTGTAGCCCTGAGCAAGTCCTCTTGCAGCTGTAGGAGGCATATTTTCCCATATATTTTATACTTTGCCTTTCTTCACACATGCTAAAAATAACTTGATGTCCTTCACACAGACTGTCCCCATTCTACCTCTGTCAGGGAAAAGGAAAGGGAAGCCAGAGACTCACTTGACAGTTTTGTTTCCTCTACCAGAATTAAACCACAGAGGAAGGAGGCACCTGTGCCTGGAGCTGAGACAGGAGCAAGGGTGGACTCTGCCACATCACTTCCAGTTCTTGGAACTCTCTCTTCCCCATACACCTAACATAATACAGACCTGGCAGAGGGTCTGTATGCACTCTAGATACAGTGAGGCCACTTTCCAAGTTAGCTGGTTAAAAGCATAAGACATAGCTAGTGCAGCTATCCCACGGCTCCCATTTCTCTGCTGTTTGCAGGAAAAGGGGAATTTCACCTCCCTTTCAACAGGAACAGTCATCATATGGACCATGAACTCTTTTTTTTTCCTTCTTCCTGCAGTTGGCCCAGCTTTTCCCAGGAGCAGTGCCTGCCAACCATTGCTGATAGAACAGAAATCCCAGTGCAAACCGTGTTTATCTTTACTCTGACCTCTATTAAGCTGTCAAGGGGTGCTCATTTTGCTCCACCACACCCATGGTGTCCCTCAGACTGCTTCCTCCAGAGCTGTCAGGACCAATAATGTGCAAACCCCACAGCAGTTCTCCCTGCAATGGTCACACTTTGCCTTTGTGCTGCCCTTGCACATACTGCAGATGAGTCTTTCCAAAGGCCTCAGATAAAAGGAGTAGGGTTTAAGGCTCAAATCCTCACCTCAAATGCATCCTTCCACCCATTTCTTGCCCCAGGCTGTGCAGTTCAGGCAAGTGCAATAAATGGGAAAGGTCAGAGGCGAGACTTGTATTCTGGGGGCCCAGACAAGTTCCTGCCACTGCATTACAGACAATAGCAAAATCGGTTCTCAGAAGGCAGGATAGCAGCACGCCTGGGGCAGCCAAACCAGCAGGGCTGTACCAGCAGGGCAGGCTGGGTCCAGCAGAATAATGACACAACAGGCTTTTCCCTTGCACTGAAGGCATTTGGAATCCAGTTAATGCTTTTCCATTCATGGACATAAAGTATTTCAAAAGGATAAATAACAATTGTCACGGACACCTTTGACATAGAAGCTAATTGAGGCACAGGAGGCCGTGCCAAAGCAGCTCGTTCTGAAGCCTTGGCTGTTCAGCAGCAGAAACAAGGCTGGCACACATTCCTGTTCACCCAAATTTGTACTGTAACCACCAGGCCACGGCCCCTCCTGGAGGCCACCCTGTAATAGAGAACAAACAAGCACTCATTTAGGGTGGGCAGCTACTGGGGGCAGTGAAATCTTTAGCAGCTTGTTCTGGCAGGGTGGGAGTGGTGAACACACACTAATTTTCTTAGGGCAGCCAAACCCCACATCTGCCCAGAAAACCTTTCCATAAGTGAGGAGATGCCTGCAGCTCTGAAGATGTCCAGGAGCAAGAGCTGGCCTCCCTGGCTGTTTATATGATATTCAAAGGGAGACAAGAAGGAAACAGAGTTCTGAGAATCAGGATTTCCTACTGTGTCCCAAGACTGTCCTGGCCATGCCCTGTTCTCCCCACTGCTTCAGCATCCTCCCAGGGCACCCCAGGGCAAGACATCCTTGCAGGGAGTCCTGTGAGAAGCCAGCAGGCACGCAGGGTGCTCTGCGTGGAGAGATTTAAGAGCGTTTTCCTCTCTGCCCCGCCAGGCCCAGCTGGGTCAGACACAGCATTTGGCAAGAGAAGAGCTCCCTGCTAATTTTAACCTCCGGCTCTCCACCCAGGGAGCAGCAGCTCAACCGCTGTGGAAAGCTGGGCAGCACCGAGGGGAGGACTGGGATGTGCTGCCTTGAAGTGGCCCACACACTGCCAGCTAAATATAAATACACGGTGGGCAGGGGCAGCCACGCTGACTTGGGCTGAAGCAAATCCCCCCCCAGTGCCGAGACATGGAACAAGGACAAATTGCAGCTCCCAGGGGATCTCCTCCTGGAGCCAGGCAGCGCTCACAGGACTCTCATTCTAGGGAGAGGAATAATTGAGGTTGTAAACTTGCAATAGGATCTCATGAGTTTTACATAGTTTTGGACAGCTCTGGAGCTGGTGCACCTTGCCAGCGTGCCATGCTGAACAAGCATCACTTTGCAAACACTCATAAAGGTGCCTTGTCCACCATGCTGCTCATTGTTACCCAGGGATGGGATGCCTTCCCTGCTGAGTCTGCAACATTGCAGTCCCTGCTGAGGGAGTTGGTGCTTGGGGTGGGAGCTGAGCAAAGTGAATTTTCACGTGTCTGGATGCAAACTTGCACTGGTTCCAGCAAACAATGCCTATCCCTCTGTGTACGAGAAAAAACCCCAAAAAGGCATGGAAAGGCAGAAAGGGGAACCTGAGGATTATGAAAACAGCAGAGGTAGCATGAACATCAGCAAATTCAGTTTCTGGATTAAATGCTACCTGACCACGAACCAAAGGACTGTGTGCAAACCAAGCATCTTTTATTTAATTTTCACTGTACCTAGAGAAAAGGGACTTTACATCTTTTGTAAATCAAAAGGGATACACGAAAAGTCCCTGACTACATTAGCAAATCCTTTTTCTACAGAAAAAACTGGCAAAGTGCTGAGCATCTGTTTACACCCAGCACAAACCAGGTAATCACACTCTGCCAATCAAGAGCAGCATCTGCAGTACAGACCACAGTGCTCTACACAGGGAAACCAAGCGTCTTAGCAGACATGACCACAGTAAAAAGCCACCATGCTACTGATTTCCAAGGCACCAAACATCCTTGTGACACCAAATACACTCTTAACCATTCCTGGTAGAGCTGCTTATGATCCCTACAAGCTTCTGTAACTTTTATCCCTGCATTGTCCTCCACCTCTTTTAAACAGAAGACAGTGGTTTACTCTGTGCACTCTTCTTTCTACATCTGCTCTCATTTTGATCTCTGTTGATTCCAACCTCTCTGCTCTGTTGAAATCCCAACCATTTGCTTCTAGTCTAACCTTCAGTTCCCTCCACGTTACAATTTTTAGTGGTCATTCTCATTTTGTGATCACTCTGCTCCGACACTCATCTCACTACGCCCCATTTTTGGCCACTTCTTACTTCTGTTAAATAATTCTTGTCATCTGTGTTTCCAAATGCTTCCTCTTCTCTTCTGCTGGTTATCTTTCACTTTTCTCTCTTCCTCTACTTCTGCATGATCTGCAAAACTTGCTACAATAGTTCTTTCCCTCTCTGATGTGCCTAGGTTAGATATAAAATTCAAACACAGAAGTATTAGAAATAATTAGTTAATTAGAAAAGTTATTAGAAAAAGTTGAAAACAAAATTTACAAATAATTTAAATTTAGGAAAAAACCCCAACTAATCATGTCTTTTGGGAAACATGGACTTTTGGGAAAAAGCACTCTAGAAGGAGTACTGGAAGACCCAGAGTTAATTGGCAAAGCAATTACAATTTGCAAAGCAAAGGAAATCGGCTGCATGGCTGGAGCTGATGGAATGCAGACAGTGATCAGACAGTTCAGACAAACTGAAATAATGCTAGCCAGACTGAGGCAGGGTACAGTAGGAGTTGAGAGAGGGAGTGCATCTTCCCCTGCCCCAGAAGCACACACAAAAGACCCTCCTCCCCACTGCAGCAAGAAGTGTGAGTCAGTGAAACACCTGGAAATGCCTTGAAAGACCTGCAAGGAAGGGTGGCACGTTTGGAGGAATCACAAGTGCAGAGTAGTGTGAGCAACATCAGGACTCCTTCAAAACTGCAGCAGGGATGAAGATGAGGGCTCAGGCAGAGGAAAAAGGAGTGGGAAAGGTGGAGGCATTTATTTTTCTGCAGAGTACGTGCAGGTGAGCAGCACCACGCCAGCAACAGAGAAACTGCCAATGGATGAACAGGCACTGGCAGAAAAAGCAAATTAAATTTAGGCTCAATGCTGGCAATCTTAGCTCCACTACTGGAGCAAGTGAGCAACATGAACAAGTAAATACAGATCATCAGCTACAGGAGAAAGGAAAACACCCATTACCAAGGTTAAATTCTGTCAAATTGGTCACACAAAGCGTGTTCAATTCCCTGAAGTAGCAGGAACCAAAACAGCAGAGACAGAATTAGAATACATCTATTCAAGGATAAATAAGCTCCCAACATAGCACAACCTGAAGCAGTACAACTGTCCTTCAACTCAGGCACCTTACAAAGCTCTTCCTGATGGAGGAAGCAGCTGAAAAAGATCAGGATGAGGAATGGCCCTGGAAATTGGTGACAGAGCAGCCCAGGCACTTGGGTAGAAAGAGGTGATGAAGCTGCTGTGCTCCTCCTCCCACAAACCTGACTGCTTAGGCCCTGAATAGTTACACACTTGTATAAAGTGGGTTTTGCCCCTCTCTGCAAGGCAAGAGGAGAATCATGGTTGATACCAAATCATTTCTGGGGCTTGAGGTGTTTGCAGCTGGTGGTCCAGCCAGCACATGGAGACAAACCAAGCATCAATTTGGCAAAATCTTTTTCCACAAAACACCATTCAGGCTGTGTTTAGCACTGAAAATCTTTCTAGAACCCATATGAATTTTTAAATGCAGACATTTACATTGCTACCATGTGACTGATGGTGTCTTTCCTCTTCCTCTGTGTCTCATGCAACTCCTTATCTGCCTCCTTAGAAAAAAGTGGGCAACCACTTGCCTTGCTGCTGTGGGAGACCTCTTTGTTCCAAACATCCTTGGAACCCAAGGGCCTCGAAGCTCAGGGAATTGTATGTCAGGAGCCATCACTGCTATATTTGTAGGGCCCAGAACAGAAGGCAGTGAGGTGGCTCCCAACACGAGGCAATACATATGGCCAAGGATGGCAGTTCGGGAAGTTCAGGCACCTGTGGCATGAAAGATGATCTGCTGTGGGAGAGGGAAGAGGTTGGGGGGGCTAAGGGCCCCTTTCCTGGGGATGGCTCCCCTGCACCATTCTGCTGCCTCCCGGGCACAGGGCTGCCCTCCACCTCCCCTCAGGTGCTCTGGGCTCCAGCCCCTCCTCAGCCCATGCCTGGGATCCCCTGCATGAGACGGTGGCCACAATATTCGGGGGTGGGGGGGGGTGTAGTCCTTGGTGACTCCCCCCAGTGCTGTTCCCAGCAAGTACTCAGCTCCCCACACTGGGCAGCACTGGCCTCAGGCAGCCCAAGGGAGGGGAGCGGGGATAGGGCCTGGCCTCCCTCGGGCCACTGTGCTGGCACAACACGAGGAGTGTGCCAGAGGCTGCTGAGCGAGCTCCACAAGCCCTGCAGGTGGCTGGGTTTCCTTCCTCTTCGAAATTTACCCTTGCTCTACTCTCTAAATTTAAAACCAAATCTCCTCACTGCCTGTTGTTGTTCCCCTAATAAGAAAAAAGAGGCAACACATGAGCTGGGAAAGAACTTAATGACGCCTTCATTCTTAACACCTTGGCTTGGATGCTATTGTGAATTTCCAAGCAGATGCAACTAACTACTTCCTCCCGTTGGTATGAGAGTACAGACCATGGGTCATCATCATTGTTCACAGAATTTACTCTGATAAAGGAATGCATTGATGTTTTCAAGACATAGCAGAAGTCTCATTTTGCAATTGCTATTTACTCCTTATGTAAGGTAGACAATTATTTTCAAGGTACACCTCTGGAAATTAAAGTTCAGTCAGGTTTGATGGGAAAACTTGGTTTTGGCAGATTATTTGTTTGTTTTGCATTTTTAATGGAAAACAAATAAAACACTTGCAACTGGCCTGCTTACAACAAAACATGGACTGTGGCAGCTAAAGCAGAGTGAGATGCTGGAGCAGGTAATTGAAGATATTAGTACAGGGTGGCCTGGACAGGATATTCCCAGCCCATTATAAATTTTGTTATGCAGCTTACATGGGGTTAATAGCACCCAGACATGACTACTGCAATTTCAGAGAAAATTGCATTACGAAATATAAATAAAACTAATTTAGGAAGTGAAGTATTTATGAGAAGGGCTGGAGATATCCTAACTAGGCTCAAATGAGCAGCAGCTGTCAGAGTTGCCAACTCCAAATACACGGGCCAAGCCCACACTAATGGCATGAAAATAAGTGGCCTCTTGAAGGAAAGTAGAAACAGATTTATTTAGAATGGCAGGAAAAAATACACATATCATAAACACAGATTATCCTCACTCCAAGAGAGCTCTGCTAGGCAATTCTGTAGCCATCAGAGGTGATGACACAGATCAAGTATTTTTACTGGTAAATGAAATGCAACAGTATGTGACAATGAACTACTGATGAGTGAGTGTGAATTTACACAATTTCAGTGAAACACAGGCTTCCATATAAGGCTACTCATTCCTAATACTCACAATTCAGAGGGCTGGAGGAAAAGAAAATCAAAAAGATAACATGTGCCTGTCAGTGTTTTTACATTACTGACTAGCACTGGCTGGCAATTTCCAACTGGTAAAAAAATCCCCCAAGAACATTTGAACTGTCAGAAATCAACATCAAGGTCACTGAGGTGGAAACCAGTAAGAAAGGAAAGCCCCAGGGATGATGCAAGGGCCTGGGACTTACTGTTTGCATCTCTGATGGAAAACAGTGACACAGAAAAGGAAAAATAGCCCAGGATGAGACACTTTTGCCACATAAGGGTACCAGATGGATCAACAATGTAAGGTAACAGGTGACAGTTTAATCCCCTTGTTTTGAAGGTTAGGTAAATAACCACAGTGACCTCTTCTCCCTTCCAAAAAACCCCCCCCCAAAAACAAACAAACAAACAAACAAAAAAAAAAACCAAAAAAACCCCAAAACAAACAAAAAAACCCTCCAATGGTAAATAGTCACAGAATGCTGAAATAACTAAGCCTTAGGAAATTATAAAATCAGAATTAGTGATCTTTTGAGAGGGGCACTGATGCTTCAAGGGGACTCAAATTTACTCAACAATCGTTGGATTGTCTGAAATTATGCAACATCTTAAAGACTGACTACTTCAATATTATTACTCTGTGTAGTTGACTTAAATTATTTATTATGGCAACATGAATTATTTTTCTATGATGTCTTACTTAGGAGAACTTAATGGCAGCATCATGCCAGACCATCTAAGCATCTCAAAGCATCGGGAACACTCTCCAGATCAGGAACATCAAAGCCTTTGCACTTTGGCATGGGAAAGTCTTCTCAGGAAAACAGAAATACAAAGCAGCTCTGCTCAAGATCCCAGTGTACTTTGGCTCAGCTGATGACACACACAGACTATGAATTTCTAACATCATGAAAAGGCTGAGTATCGAAGGACCAGGTTCGCAACTGTTTCCACCCAAGGCATTGCATGGGGCTTTCTGAAATCTCACACCACATGTAAATAAGCCAGCTTATTTCCTTTTCTGGAAAGTCCTTCTCAGCTATTACTGCAAGCCTAAAAAAAGCAATTGAATTGGGAAGTGACTGTAAGAGGGAACATCAGTGCAGAGCAAGAACAAATAGGAAAGGGAAACTCAACAAAATATATAACCCCATAAATTCCTGAGGCTAGTAGTCTAAGCACTGGAGAAAGAACCCCATCATTACTCCATTCTCTACTGCCACAACCTACAAGGCAAACCTTGTCCTCAGGAGAGCATCCTGCCTTTTCCCATATTGCAGATGTCAGTAATTGCAAACCACCAGATGAAAGACGATGTCCATCTTCCCTCCCATCTGTCTGAACTCGCAGGTGAGAGAAGGCAGAGCCTTTGGGTTACTGTATGACAGAGGGAAATACGTCTACTCCAGAAGACAGTATCATTCCTCTGCCAACCCCACAGTGTGGGGAGATGCACAGGAGGGCACCCCTCTGAGATCCAGGTTATCCTAATCCAGGCCAACTCAAGACAGGAAGGTGTGGTGTGTGAACACATGCTATTTGGCACACCACTACACAAATCTGTCACAATTAACATGAGTACATGAAGAGATGACACAAGAGTTTATTTATAATGGTTATATGTAATCTTGGCAAATTATTTGGGGATCTGCTGAGGCCAGACAAATTGCAGGCCAAGTTCCAAGAAAACAAACACCTACCTGACTTCAAGTCAAGTGGTGAAAAAGTGCCAGGTTCACAAACTACCTGTAGTACATGCCCAAGCAGCAGCGAAAGGATACACTGGCCCAGGACAAGGATGGCACAGCCAGCGTGAGGTCTGGGCATCCCCTGCCTGCTGTGTCAATGAACCTCACAACCAAGCTACAAGTGATCCACATTGCTCTCTGTAACCCTGGATTCTCCAGTGGAGCCTGTGAGAGCTGTCTGTGCTGTGAATATGGGCCTGGGGATGCTGCCTCCCTTTACCAGTGCAGAGCAGGATGCCACAGCACTTCTGACCACCCTCCAGGGAGGGTGGACTGACCACCTGGAAGGGAAAAGTCTGCCCCACCTGCAGTGCCCATCTGTCATCCCACAGTGTGCTTTGGGACAGATTGCTCTGAATAAAATCTCACAAAGTCTCTCAAAGTACACAAATAGCACATGCAAACATCCTGGTATAGACACTCCCTCCAGTCAGCATGAGCTGCTCTCAGGGGGATACCTGGCTTAACTTTTGCTCTGGGTTAACAGCTTGCCCAGGGAGGAAATACATACTTCAGACACTGCTCGAGAGCCACATAGCCACATGTACTAAGCAACCTTTTGTGCAATTAGCTCCTCAAAAGAACGATACCGTGCATGTCCAGGCAGGTAACCTTGCGTGTGAGGGATTGCAAAAGTCAGCCTGTGAGCATGTGAATGAACCTGCAAATGTAGGTGTGCTCCTCCTTAGGCATCCATCAGCACTCCTGAGGGTGCCTGGGCAGGGAGGCGAGAGAAGGAAGTTGATACATTACATTTAACACCAACTTCAGCTTTCTGCCAGGTACTTTTCTCATACAAACATGTGCACCTGCCCATTCACACCAACACTCTAGGCAGTTTTTAAGCAACTTTCACTGCTTTTTAGTAGCCTGGGTGCCTGAAGATTAAAGCTCACCATGCTACAGGGATAAGAAGCCAGTGTTCAGGGAAAGGAAAGGGATTTTGAAGATGTACGTACTGGGGAGTTGGAAGTCTTGCCATAAGGACTTTTTCATTTGCCCACCTCCATGGTTGCTTCTGAACCCTTCCAATTTTCCACTTCAGAGAGTGGGAGTGCTGAGTTAGGAAAAGCAGCAGTCTGAAAATCTAAGTGACACAAAAACCACTAACACAATCCAAGACAGGAAGATAACACACTCCCAGCGTTATCTACACACAACAATAAAATGTGGAGCAACAGGGGTAGGTTGAAGCAGTGGGAAAAGCAGGTTAAAATAAGTCCCCCCCAACCCCTTGGTCCTACAAGCTGCACCTCCCAGGATGCTAATCTAATCCTGAACACCCTTCTTGTGCCTAGTTCAGTGTGACATACACACACCTGCAATAAAAGAAGTCAGTGCAAATGATTTATAGACTCCCGAGATACCATGGTCTATGCAGCAGAAAGAGCAGATTCTGCACAGCAACAGCTGGGAATGACCTCACCTCCAAGTTTCTTCAGGGATGGGGTTTTGATTTTACTGTGTTGACATAGGATTTTAAAGCAAAGGGGGATCGTTGCACACCCTGCCTGCAAACACAGCTGGCTGACACCAGCCTTGCTCCCTCTTCTGCACAGAGGCAAGGGGAGGCACTGCTGGGCACAGGAGAGAATTACAGAGGTAGCAGGAGTTGTCCAGCCCACCATCTTTTCCATCTAAACTGCATTGCAGCAGCTCTGGGAAGTGGCACTACCTTGGGGTGAGGGTTTTCCCTGAGGAAACACCTTGCCCTGTCTCTTCCAGCCCTGCTGCCAAGCCAAAGGCATTACAGCAGTAAAGGCAGGGTGCAGGACTTGCTTTCCAAACCTCTGTGTTTTCTCCCTCCCCAACACCTCATTCACCCTTGAATTAATAAAGTTTCCCCATCTCCAGCATTCACTTGCAGGAGTAAAAAGTGTGCTGTGTAGCAGCTCGTAAAGAAGAGAAAAACATTTCTACTGGAGAGCCCATTCCACAGAGGTTAGTGCCTGTCAGCAGCAGGAGTAAACAGACTGTCTCCAGCTCCTCAGGTTTCTTGGCAGGGAGGCAGTGTCCTGCCTGTTACAACTTGTTTTGGATGACAACAGGCCACATTTCATGTGAGGAGAGTGTGCCCATCTTCAACTCACATCAGCCTGCTTGTTTCTCTTCACTCAGCTGTAAACATGTTTAAGATTCCTATAAATACCTATGGGGCAGCAGCCAGCCAAACATGCTCAATTAAAAAGTAAAAGTAGAAGAAAAAGGCAAGCCCCACAACGACAGCAGAAACACCCTCATGCCCATGAGTAAACAGTCCTGCCAATAAGACTTCCTGGGAAGAATACATAGGAATACCTTAATGCAGTCAGATTACAAGAAAAAAAAAGTTTTTTCTTTACCAGACCAACTACTTATTTCAGCATCACCTTCAAAGGAAAGCCATTACTCACAAGAGCTCATACTGTTCTCTGTTCCTGTCCACCCCATCCCAATCTCCCTCACAGCTAGAAATAGGCCCAGATAACTTTGGCACACATGAATCCCAACCCATGGTGTATACTGAGCCCAAGTTCTGCACCTCAGGCTGATCCCTCAACCCCTGACTTTAACATCACAGCAAAGTGAACCTCACACCAGAGACTCTCCCAGCATATGGTGACAAAGCATCATGAATACCAATGGATACCAACGAGTACAGAACATTCTCCCAGACTCCTTAGTCACTTTTATCCAAACTATTTATATGCCTGACTTTGTTGCATAGCAGAGCTGTATATACATCAAAGGAGGACAGTCAGGGCCCCAAATTTAAGCATCACTTCCTCAAACACCCACACCCCAGGCTTCTGATATTTGCTCTCTCCACCACACACTTATCTGGGGGGTAAGAGGAGGCGAGGAGCATAAAGCTAGGGAGGATCCATCTGCCTGAAGACTTGCTCTAAGGCACTGACTCAGGAGCAGGGATGGCATGGGGGCACCACAGGGCCTTGTGCTCCATCACACGCGTGGCTGAGAGAAAAAAAAATACTTTCTGTGAGTCCTTAGAGCCTTGCAAGAGGAGAGATCTCCTCTCGGGAAAAACATACTTGGCTTTTCATACACAGGCTGTTCTACAAGGCCTTTTAGGGAGGCAAGAAGAAACTCCATTACAGACATAAGAAATGGAAACAGTGATCTCCTGTTGATCTTCCAGGCCCAGCAACTCTTTGTCTTTCTGACCCTCAGTGGAGCAGCCTCTTAGCCTTTTGCCCAGACAAATTACCCAATGAAGAGCCTTTGTATTTTATCATTAATAATGTTGCATCAGGTAAATTGAGGTGGCAGGTCTTAGTTGGTCACAGGCGTGACTTACGGTAGGGTTCTCATCTGGGACTCTCATCTGGGAATATAAAAAAAAAACAATGCAGAAACAAGGGGGAAAGTATTAATTGCTCTGAGAGTCATTCCCTCCTACCCCAGCTTCCTGGAATCCTGGAAAGAGCCACCATGTGGAGTCACAAACACAGCCATTCCTGTCCCCAGAGAAGAAAATACTACTTAGTTTTAACAGCCAGAAGAAAACAAATACTATTTGTCTTTTGCTCAGATTTCTGACTTCTCTTAAAACAAAACAGGCTTTTAGAGGTAGCAGGGCAAGAGGAAGGGTGGGGAAGGTCACAGATTAACCTTCCTTCTGTTAGCAGGTTCCAAGATTCTAGCCACAAGGCCAAGAAAACACGACAAGTGCCCAGTGTGACCACAGCCCTCCGTGATGCTGCAGAGCCATAAAGAACTGCCTGCCAAATGGTTTTACCCTCCCACCCTTTCCAGCAGCATTTAAATACCTTCTGCATGCAATGAACAGCAACATCTCTGGTGGATTTGGGAGAATATGGACTTCAATATAATTAAACTTTAGTTGGTAGCAATTGTAGTCATGTCACTGTTTCCAGTTTCAGTCTTAAGACAGAATGACTTTTATAACAGAGATGTAAAAATAACCCTGCCTTAAAGCAAAGAGGAAGAACACAAGTCACTAAGAATGTTGTCTTCTCCTGCACATTTCTGCTGTCCTCACTCTGCCTCTTTCTCCCACCCCCTCCTTCTCCCTTTGCATTGCTGGCAGTGAAATGACCATCAGCTGTACAACTCCAAACACCTGACTCAGCCCCTCTCTCCTCATAACCACTATTTTAAATACTTCTGTTTTCTCCCTTGCTGCTACACGACTCCCATACACACCTGTACAATCTTCTCTAAGCATTTTTGGTGGGGTATTGGCAAAGTGATGAGAGGCTGGTGAGATTGCAAGAAAGATGTAATGCAAAGTAAGACTCATAGGACAACTCATTCCACCAGGAATGAGGAATTCTATCAGGTGTAAAAACATGATTAGAACTAGCCAAAGAAATCAGATCTGTTACGCTGCTGGAACAATAAATATGTGGTTTTAGCCTTAACATCATGTATAATACAGAACAAATGTGAAGGCTGAAGTCCCATAATGGACTTTTTTAGGAGTAGACATTCAGGGTGCTCCTTGCACAGCCACAGTCTAAAGCTTTAAGACAGAAACCAAGCCTGACTCCTGGGTGTAAGAATCAGGAGGTTCATAACATGTAATGAAAGGACCAACATACTGGAAAGTATTAATAGTTAAATACTCATGTGTAGTTGAAAAACTACTATCAAATTAGATTAGCACCAAGCACTGATATTATTTTAAAAACAGCAGCAACATCACAGGCTTTTACAAAGCCATGGGCTATTCAAAACTTTTCTGTAACTCAAAAGAAGAGAAGCATAAGAAGCCACACGACACCGATAGAATTTTCCTCTACTTCAGGGAAAAAAAAAAAATATAAAAAAAATAAAAAAAGGCAGCTCCCTGCACTTCGCATCAGCCCTGCCGCACTCCCGAAAGTTCGCACAAAGCGAGCCCGTTACCAGGCGGGCGGTGCGCCTCTCCAGGGTATGCATTCCCTCCTCCTCTGCATACGCTTCTGCTCGCATCAAAGCCGTATTCAAAGCATCTTTGCTGCCTTCCAGGTTCGCACCCGGGCACCGAGAACGAGAGACATCTCAAAGCCGTGACTCCGAGCTCTGCAGTTGCAGCACGGTCAGATTTGGAGAGATCTCCCGACAGAGCGGGGTTAAGAGCGGACAGGCCAAGGCAGAAAGTGAAGCCCCCCCAGCGCCCGTCTCCTTCCCG
>VZRZ01007595.1:886511-909888 GCA_013398175.1 Climacteris rufus
ACCTGCCCCCGCCCCGCGGCGCCCAGCCCGCCGCCGCCGGCCGCGCTGAGGGGCCGGGAGCGGAGGTGCCACCCCGGGTCCGCTCTGCCGGGGGTCCCCGCTCCTGCCGAGGCCACAGAAAGCCGCTCCAGTAGCGGAGGAGCCGCCAAACGCCTCTCACTGCCGGTCTCCGTGCCAGCTGGAGCGTTGGTGCGTCCCTCCGGTGAGGGGACGGCAGGTGATAACTCCTGTGCCTGGAGCGACGCAGGACGAGAGGGGACAATTCAAATTCACAGTTAGTACACACAGCTGGATCCATTTTAAAGTGTCTTTCACCTGGTGCAACAGGTGTATTCACTTGGAAGTGCATAGCTCGGGGAGGAGGAACGGGGCACGTGAAGTCTCCAAACCCACCTGCTGAAGCAGCTGACCACAGACGATGTTACGGTGTTCAGACCCTTCAGAGGGAGGATGTCGGGGGCCCGCAGGACGACCAGCACCTTCCCTGGGTGACCTTGCTGCTTCGTTATGTATCTCAAGCACACTTTTGAAGTGACTCTCTCAGACTCCATCCCATCCTGTTTCACTCGCATCACCAAGGTGTCTTGATGGCTGCAAACTGAATTCCTGCTCAGTGAAGTGAAATGGGAAGTATTCTCTGTTATGCACGGGATGCACCCCCCTGGGGAGCTAATCCCGAATTACCCCATTCCAAAAATGTGTGATGTGGGTGTTGGGTCACTGGTGGCAACTGTTTCCCTTCACAGACCAGCTCCTGCACAGATGCAGCTCCTGCATTGCTTGGAACCATGATCAGAAACTCTCACCTCACACTGAAGTTAGTTTTTAAAATGCTTGAAACGATGACAGACTTTTTTTTCTTTTTGAGACCCTTTTTTCCACATCAGCCTTCCTCAGTGTAAGGCTGTGCAAAAGGACACTTGCTGTTATTTAGCTTAAAAAATGTGCCTAAGGCCTTTTAATTGGCACTGAGGGACAGGGAACAGTGGTGTGAGTCCCAGCAGGGACAGGCTGACACTGGCAGTGTGCCAGCACTGGCTGGGGAGCTGAAGCAGCATCCGTGTAGTCCCTGGCATCAAGTGCTGAACCCCATGTTCCCAGCATCCAGGTAGCACTGGGAAGATGCTGCTACTGCCTGTATACAACTGGGATGGACCAAGGGATGAGAGGTTTCTTTTATACGAATGTCTGACAAAGGTTTCAGAGCCATCTCCCTTCAGCTCTGTGGTAGAGAGATTTCTCTTGTTTAGGGAAAGCACATCCAGAGAGTTTTATACCTCACTGCAGAGCTGGAAAGACATACTGCTCAAGCTGGAAACAAATCCCATGGCAGGGGAGGCTGGTGAGTGGCTCTGTCCTTGGACTTGCCAGCCTCCCTGGGACAAGGTCCATGGTGCAGCTTTTGAGGATGCAATGCTTGTGCTCCTCCTTCCTACTCCATTTGAGGCCATAAATGCACATCTGCCATCCAACCTCGGATTATAGTGGGCAATTCCTCCAGCGTAAACAAAAAGAGCTGCCAACAGCCAGCCACCACCAGTACCCACACAACTGAAAATGGGAAGCTGTGCACCAGTTTAATCATCAGAAGGCAGCAATCTCATGAGGGCATGACACTCATTGTTAGAGTTTTTTGATGGTGCATTGGTTTGGGGTTTATCCAGCATGAGAGAAATAAACCAAGTTTTCATATTTGTCCCAAAAAAAGACAGAAACACTAAGAAAAGTGTGTAATAAATACAGGTCTAAATTAAACTTTGTTTACCATTTAAAGAATGAAAATTGAATGGTGCATTCTTGGGAGAAAGTTGTCTGCATTTCTTAAATGAACAACCTTCTGCTCGAAAAATTACAACTGTGCTTTGTTGCATACTAAAACAAGTAATCACATTTTTCTCTAGTGAACATGGTACTAAAATGGAGGGAAGGCAAAAGTGAAAGTAAAGGGTAGCATTGTCAGCTTCTAAAGAAACAAAGTCTTTTTCCTACTAGAACTATGCTTTAATGAAAATCCAGAAAAGCCCTTGTCTCTGAAGAAAAAGCTTAAGGAAATGACTATGGTATGGTGATATCTGTTACAATATAGTTACAACAGAACAGTATTAAGGAACAAAATGAATCTACATGTGTAATAAAAAGTGAAGTCAAACTTCAAGAGCTCTGCACTGTACTTAAAATAACTTATTTTGGACCACTTATTCATTGCAGAAAGCCCAGATGTTCAGGAGTAAGATTCTGACGGTGATGTTTAAAACCACCTCACATAAATGTTTTTATCTCAGGTCACACGAGTGCATGCCCTGACCTCCACACCTCTCATCTGTACTGTGTGCAATATGGCAGCATGTGCTGGGGTCACCCCCACCAGGGCCAGAAACAGCAGGTGAGCTGGAAGTGGTGCTGCAGGAATAGGGCCTGGGCACAGGGAGGTGCCTCACACCGGGAGCTGACACTGCTGACTGCCTGATGGACCATCCTTGAATACCGGGCAGATCGCTGCTGGCTTCAGGACACACCTCCCCTAGCCCATCCTAAATACCCACTTCAAAGAAATGGACTCTTTGCCAGAGGAGCCAACTGGAGTATTTTTCTGGCTTTGTTTGAGCTGCTGTTTGTTTTCTATTTTGGCTCTGTTTCCTTGTGATAAAAGCAGCCTTTGATACAAGTGCAGCACTTAAAGTGCATCTCCCGTTCCTCCTGGCTCCCCTCTCTAGGTCCATCTCTGTCTCTTCTTGTTATGTTTTTGCTTCTGGTTATCTTTTCTCTGTTCAGTAAATCACTTTTAGCTCCATGCCGACATCCTTTCTCTGTAGACTCCCCAAAGGTTCAATTATCTGCCACTTGCTTCTTTCCTTTCTTTCTTCTTGGGTAATTTTCATCACTAATTACAAGCTCCACGCCAAAGATACCCAACTGTCCCTAGACTTCACTACCCTGGTGGCTCCACACCCCTCTTCCTGACCTCAGCTATGCTCTGAAGCACAAACAATGACTTCATCTCAACATTCTTCATCAAAACTGCTCAAAGGCAGAAGTGTTTCTAAGAGGAAAACGCAGTTCTGAAGACACAGTTCCCCATTATTTCCCTCTGTGGCTCCTCAGGAATGGATTGGGCTCAAAAGGGCATTACTGGTGGAGTAATCCCAGAAAAATCCCTGTCAGTGCTGCAGTTGAACATCACTGTAAGGCAATCCGTGTGACCCACAATCTACTAGCCAAAGCACCTCCTTGCCCAGTTAAGTTGTGCTGATATGGTGGGTTTTGCTAACAAAGTGCTATTTTACCAACAGTTATACTGCCAACATTTGTATGAAGCGGCCTGGGGTGGGGTTTGAGACTTCCTTTTGCTGCACACGTGGCCATGAGTTTGACTGACAGGATCACAGTCCCATTGCTCTCCTACAAATTGCCTGTCTGGATGGAAAGCCTCATTCATGATTCTCTCTTTTCACTGCATAATTCTTTCCATAGGTCTCAAGTCCTAACTGTCCAGATAAAGTCACACAGAAATGGTTGCTCTTCCTTTTCAGCTGCCAAGAGGACACATTTTCATATGAACTTCATCCAGTACCTCTAGGAGCACCTCCTGAATGCAGGTCCTGCCCCAGGAGTTGACCTGAATTGCTTTCTGCACATCAGAACGATCTCTTGCTATCTAGAGCACACATTTGCACTTTCAGAAAAAGGGTTTTATATAATTTAAGATGAGAACTGTTAAAAGACTTTGCAGGGTTTAAATATTTACCATAATGAAAGATGTATATATGCATTTGATAATTTTGGAAATCCATGTTTTCAAATCTAGTCCTGCCTAAATTTCCTCCTTCTCCTGTCTTAAATGTATTAATACTTGTTTTATACTTTAAGGGATGGTGCTCATCATTCTTATTTTTGAAAAAGTTCCAAAGATGTGCCACAGTCATGTTATCAGAGACATGACAGAACAAAAAGAGGAGCTGCATTCCCTATAGTCCACCCAAGCTAGGGCTGAAGAGGAAAAACTGTTGTACTGGATGGTTTAGAAGTGACCCTATACCAAGATAAATGTTTACAATAAAAGAAAGGCAATTTGATCTCTGAATCAATACAGGAGCATCCAGCACATCCTGGACATGCTTCACCAGGGTAAATCCTGAGCTTTTTATTAAAATCAAACCCATTTTGAGAGTGAATCCCTTCATGGCTGTGCAGTTAATCATTGTCTTGCTTTAACATGGAAGCACTTCTGTGTTAAAAGCCTTTCTGGGTTTTCTGAATAAACCCAAATAATCTGTATTTACACATCTGTATGCAGTCCAACAGCACTGTAATTCTTAAAATATGCAATTTAGTGTAAGTGAACAGTCAACCCCATTGAGAGCTCTGTCCTTTAAAGCTGCATTTCTGGAGCTTATTTGAAGGGCCACCACTCTAACCCACATTCATAGATGCCCTTTCTCCAACAGTTCATTTGATGCTAAATGGGAAGCAACCAAAGTCCACCCCACTCTTCTCAAATACTTCAATCATAGCAGAAATGTTTCCTGCCTGTGGGTTAAACACTAGTTATCTCTGATGGCCTGTTTCAGACAGAAAGTCCTCAACTTTTGATGCAACCTAAGAATCCAAACAAACTTTGCTCTTGGTGCCTAAAACCTTATGAAGACAGCAGTCAAAAGGAATCACTGCAGCTTTCACCACTCACACCTACACCGTGTCCAAGTATATTTTGGTGCATAATCCCAGTCTACAGGCTAACATGTGTATACTTCTACAGTTAGACTTGCAAAGAAAAACTCTTTAGGGAGTAAAGGGAATGTTTTCTTACTATTTATAGCAACTTGAGAATAGAAAAGCAAAACATTGCAGAAAAACTATAAAGAGAAATCTTAAAATGTCCCTTATCTACTAATGGCCTATGATGCCACTTCAAATGGGGACAAATGAGACACCTTTATTAGGATTTTGACTGAGGAGGCACAAACACATTCTAGTACATCAAATTAAATGTGTTTGTGAGCTGTAATTAAAAGTCTGAACATCATTTTTCATGAGTATAAACAGATCTACCAGAACAAAGTACAGAGGCACATTACTCCCAGCTAGTCTCAAAAAAAAAAAAAAGATTATCAAAGAATTACTTCCTGGCCTACACACACAGACATTTCAATTTCAGAATATTAGGCTGCCCAAAGAGTCCACCCATTCTGCTAAAATGTGTTTCTGAATTGATACCCCTATTTACATAAGCAATTTAAATACAGTTATTGCATACAAGCATGTACTATATTACTATTTAGACTTATTCCAACACCTATAACTGTTAATCTGCCTGAGTGCAGTGTGGTATAGGAAGAGCACAAGGGAATTTTGTTTTTAATATTGGTTTGGTTTTTTTTACCTTATGTAACCTTGCTGTGTGGGGTTAGCTGACACAGCCTATGTCCCTATAATTAAGGCAACTGCATGAATACTACAAAACTCCTACAAATATTGCATATGTATACATCATAGGTTTGAAGCAAGAAGGAACCACTAAATGATTTCCTGTTAGTTCATGTCATTATATTTCATTAAGTTCTAAGGTGTCAACCCAGTAACTTATTAAAATAAGCTACCTTCTCCAGAGGTGGAATAATTTTTTGATTTGAAGATAGAGATGGAGAATTTGTTACCTCCACACCTGGGTTGTTGTAATGAGGAGAAAAGCACTATCTTCCTGTTAGAAATGTATGATTTTTTAATTGACTTAATGTTCAGGCTACTTGTCTTGGCTCAGCATTGCTCTGCTAAGATAGAGGTCTTTGGTAGTTTTTTAGTCTTCAAGAGACACATATTAATCAGTGTTCTTAATGCAAGACAAAATGAGCTCTTGCACAACTTTTTCTCTTCCAATGAATCATCTGTGGTTCTCTGCCTTACCCAATATTTCAACATTCCTTTCAAAAAGTAGGCACTCCTTCCTTACTTAAATAAAGCTACACAACAGTAAGGTTTCCCCTGCTCTTCATTTTTCTCCTACTTATGCAAGAGATATTTTAGTCTCTTGGCTCACAATAAGAGTATTTGTCCAGTTCTAACCTTTAATCCTGTAGTATAGTCTATTTTTAGAAGCAGACATTTTGGGAATTTTTCAAATTCTGTGCTCCTACACTCATAACCTGGCATTAGCTGTATTGAAATTATACAAGTCACACATTACTAACTTAAATGAGCAAAAAAAAAGCTAATCAGTCTTTGGAGTAAATGCCATTTTTTGATCTCTACCCAAAAACTGTAGGAAAAAATGGACTAATGAAGGCAGTGGAACCTCTCCCAGGAAAGCCTTTTGAAAATGTCAATAATTCTTTACTGACATCCTAAAGGGTAGTTGTCAGTGGTAGGAAGCACTTGGCTCTTTAAAGCAGTTCTTGGCATGAAGGTCCACATTTGTTCTGGCAACATTTCACATGATCACGTGATGGCACACAAAGCATGTACAATACTGTGCACTTCCTGCACTCAGACAAATATTCAAGCTTCCAAATAACATGGATTTACAGGGTAACAATACTGTAATTTCCCTCCCAGCCCCCTTGAATAGGAAGTGTTCATAGCCTAGTGATATATTAAGAATCCTGTTCAAACTGCACTTTGATTTTGATACACTAACAGATCTATTAGGAATGTTGTCATTTTACTCTGTTCAGTAGAAGTGTTTCAGTATTTCAAGTATTAAAGAATATTGGTAAGGAAGACAGGAAATTAAACGTTTACATCCTTCTTCCCCCCCCAGTATTTCCTCCCAGTCTTACAAACCTGAGTGTCAAAGCTTGAAGTCTTTATCCAGACACTTCACGGCTTTCAAGTGAGGAAAATGTCATTTCATAGGCAATTCTTTAACTTGGAAGAGTTGAAAATAAACAGGATTCTATAGGTTCAAGAGACCTTTTTGCTAGTTTTCCATCTGCTGAATTTAAGTAGATGGATGCTGCTGAATGAGTGGCTAATACTTCATTATGGAGCAATTTTCAGAAGCAGCTTTTCAGGACCTGTGGTAACTTTGGTATCTTATCTTCAAACCTAGTATGGTATTTCACAACCTCACTTTAATTAGCTGGACTTCTCTGACAAAGTGCCAGTCAACTATGAGAGAGGGAAACTAAATGATAGATAACATTAAATAACCTTCCTTAACTGTCCACATCTCATCAGCATCCAAGGGGCTCATGAACCAGGTTCTGAACAGTTCAGCATTTTCAGCTCAACTAATCAGTGCAACATCCTTTAAAACAGCCCCTTGTTAGCTGCAGTGTAGGTGAGCACCCAGGTACAGACTCTCACACTGAAGTCTGTGATGAACTGACCCCAAGAACACACAGGATAAAAGCCACAGTACAGGACCAAAAGGGACAGCAAGCTTGTCACAAAAAGGTTAAGACAACTGAAGTGGGTATTGATGTCCTAAGGGAATTTCCCCTCTTACATTGCTTTAGCTGGTGCAATAAAAACATTTCTTCCTTCTCCAAATCTTGACAGCACAAAAACATCTTTTCCATATCTACCTATCAAATATTGAATGAGGATCTGCATGGCCACTTCCACACCCAAAATAACTTGCTGGCTTTCATACACTAAGTTCTTCTCAAAGGGAAATGAAGTGCTAGTAGCCTATATGGTGTATAGTTCAAAAACAAAAGGAGAAAAGGTAAAGGAGGAAACAGAGGCATTAAAATCCCTTTTCCACTACAGATCAGCTCTCTGGCTACAAGGTGGACAAGATTTGCTGATGCTACAGTAAAAGCATGAACACCTGCAATTATAAACTGGGCTGAAACCATGTTGTAACACTTCTCATGATTTCATCTGTTTTCTGGAACTGTGATGTTGTGATGTCTGGTATGAAGATAATGCCCATATGGCTATAGAATCATTATGTGGCTGGAGTTACAGTCCTCATGTAGCAGCAACCAGGCACCTGCTCTTCTGCCCCTGTTTGTTACAGTTCAGTAGCAACAACTGCTGTAGCAAAAGCTGACCGTGATTTCTCTGCACATAACCATGATAGTATTTAGAGCTACAAAGACAGATAATATGGTGGATAAGAAAGATACTAGGTCCCTTTTATTATGGGCTTCCTCTGTGTTAAAAAAACTGGGAGAAAGGGGATGAGAAGATGAAACTCCGCAGTGTAGCACTTCCCTCCCCATCAAGCATTCAGAACACTTGGAGATGTTCCTCATTCTTGCAGAGTTCTATAATGGGTTCTCTTTTCCCACCATATTAAATCAGTCAGGTTTGTTCCAACTAGGTTAAAACCAAGCAAAGGGGAGCCATATTAAAATAGTTATGCTGTGCAGGAATCAGATATAAGTCACTTTAGTACAGGTTTTCTATATGAGAATTTCCAGTTACATCCTGAGGTGCTAAGCACCAAAACACTAATCACATAAACTATTTTAAAAGCCGCTTCTCACATAAAAAATTCAGCTAAAATTCAGATCTGGAACTAGATCCTTCTACAATTAATTTCTTTATAACCATATATGTGGTTTATAATATGCTTCAAATAAAGGCCAAGGACAGTATACCCTGATCCCTACCACGGATGAAGGCAAGACAAAGTCATACACACACTCCTGATATATCAGTCATCATGTACTTTCTAAATGGGTTTTATCAGGTGCCATCTCTCAGCTCAAACAGCAGGATAATCTGGTACACTAGGAATGGCTCATGTACATTGTTATGACATTGACTGCAGATTTCCTCAAAGCTTCTGTCAGTGGATGCCAGGAAACAGACAAGGAGGAGCTGCTCTCACATATGACTATTCAAGTCTAGCAATGTCCCATTCCTAAAATTAGGGTGCCAGCTAATAATCCAGCTTCAGCAGAGCCGTAGCTCATTCTCTAAGCAGTAGATTTTTGCTTTTAAGTCTTTTAGTTCTCCTTGAATTTTACGTGTCAGCCTGTTTCCTTGGCGGACCTCACGCAGAATTGCAAGATCCTGGTCTGGTCCCAAATTCAGAGTCACCTAAAAAGGAAGGGAAAAACAGAGTAAGAAAAACAAAGCTGTACAGAATACAATTTACAGAGTATTATGCTAAGTATATGAGAGAGAGAACTCTAAAGGAGACCCTTTCTAGCTAGCAAACAGGATGTGCAAGTTCATAGTACTAGGATAATGCACATCAACAGAAAAGCGCTCCAGAACCAAACACGAAGAACAAAGCTGTCACAACATTATGTTATGTTACTGGCAAGGAAGAAATCTGAATAGAAACTAATCAAGTTGACTCACAGCCTGTTGACTCCTTTCTAATTCCTGTATTCTTGAGAGACCCACAAAAAGGGGCAATTTGAAGTATTTATCAAGTAACTTGTAGTTAGTTCCAAGTACCTCAGCAGATATGATGGCATTTTATCACCTTTTGCCATTAAAACTAGAGGTGGTGTTACTGCTGTGGCCAACCTGCTGCCCCCTGACCTGCATTTGATGCAGGAGCAGTTCAAGTACAACACCTCAGCTCCAGCAGTGCCACATGGCCTGTACTGAGCTGAACAAAGGCTGCTGGATAATCAGACTTCCTCATGGCAAGCTGCTCAGGGCTGACATTTCCTGCCACCCTGGAAGTGGATAGCATGCCAGTCCAGTCACTTTCAAGGGCACACCATTGGAAGCTGCTCTCAAACCCCTCTGTCCTCTTGACCCATAACGGTTTCTCAATGTCATCATGTAGTTCTTGGTCAAAAATTTTAATATGCAGATCAGGAAATTTAATCATCTGTAGTCATTTTGACCTCAAGTGAGGAGAAGGATTTAATGATCACTCGAGACTTTTTGCAAGTATTTTGTTCCCCTGCCCTCTTGTGGTTAACAGTGTTAAGAACTTGAGAATACAATTAAGAGCACACCCACAGATAGAAGACATACAAGTCTATAATTAAGATATCATAGTCAATTTCCCCCTTCTTTCATATTATGCTGTCAGTCCTTGAGGAATAAAGTTTAAAAACCATAGCCCAAGAAAAAAATATATAGACAGTGAAACTTTTAGTCAAGATAAATGCATTAGAGTCTGGGTAAACCAAACCGTGCACCAAAAGCACAGGAAAAGAGTAAATCAGCAGCACCGCCAGGCTCCCAGAGTCTAAGCAATGCATAGATCATCCTCTCAAGCATAGGCTAGATAAATGTCTCACCCTAAACTCCAAGCAACATCAAGGCTTCCCTTCTAAGCTGTTCTGATGTTCATCTACACATCTGGAAGCCACTACAGAGTACACAGCTTCAACTTCCAGCCATTGCTTCTGCAGTGATTTTTGTAAGGTTACAAATGACATATTAACAAAACTAATAATAGAATATTCACAATACTTAAGCCAATGATCTATCTCTTACTGGAACAGAAGCAATAACTGTGTCTCTCAGAAAGAAAACAAATAATCCTTTTCTTTGCAGGATAAACTTTTGAATCAAACTACTTTACTGCCTGGCAATTTTGAGACAGTTAAGTCAGCTACAGGTATCACATAAGAACTTTGAGTGTGGAAACAGAAATACACAGCTGATGTATAGCCAGGACAGAAATGTATAGCTCCTGGAGAGCTTGATGCCTAATTGATTAACAAAGAAAAATCCTTTCTCCTTTGTAAAATACATGGGAGGCAATTTTTGTCAGATATTGATATTTAAAGGAGCACTTGGAAAAGGAAATATTTCCTTAACTCTAGGGAAATACCACATCAAATACTGAGAATACGCCTCTATAGAATAAGCCCATAATAGTCTGCCTCAGAAATGCTTAGCTGTTACCTTATACATCTGCCTCTCTACATCTCTGAGCTTCTGCTGAAGCTGTTTAATGTCATTCTTGAAGCCCTCCACTTCCATACAACGACGTTTTTCCAAGGCCTCACATCGCTGAGTCATCAGCTTCAGGCGTTTCCCCATCTTTTCTGAGCGTTCCTATGGAGATGAAAACTCTTTAGGCTACAGCAAATAAAGGCTGGGAGATCAGCACTTAGCTCACAGATGATTACAGACTAATTACCTTAAAGAGTTCTTTGCCAGCATCTCTCTCCTCACGGATCCTAGCCAGCTCCCCTTCCAGGGAGACACACTGCTCTCTATACATGTGTGATAGGTGCTTCTCCTGCATCAGCTTGTCTTGCAGTAACTAGGATATAGGAGGAATAGAGAGAATCAACTCAAGACTGTGCTTACAAAAATCTCCCTTGTCCTGGAAAACAAGTGTGATAAAATGGCCAATATGACAGGAAAATAAAAATTAACTGGTATGTGAGGATAATATTCTAACATCACTTCCCTTACCAAAAATTTTTAATTAAGTTACCAGTTCGGTATGGCTGCTCATCATTAATTAAAGAACTCTCTCCTCTTCCCCTTAAAAATAATATTCAGCTATTGCTGTAACTCCCCTTTTCACAGCTGCTTGCCCAGTACTGCATTTCAGATGCATCTGCATTCTGTGGTAAATGAAGACAATTTCCTATTGCCTGGTTACTTTGCAATTCTTTATTTCCTGTTTACCCACTTCCAATCTCCCAACTTCTCCCTGGAAGTATAGTAGAATGGAAGAAAAACTCTGACTACTGCAGAAGAGCTGGAGGACATAAATTGAAAGGACTCATTCCCCACTGAAAGCAGCAAGGAAGATCCAGACACAGCATTCTAAGTCCTTCAGTTCAGAGCACTTACAGAACAGAAAGCCACGTGCAACCAGCAGGTTCAGAACTGTTGGCCCCATATATCACAGGGCTTACAGAATTAGGGATTTTTCCTGGGCAAGAAAGAAACTCGCAGGTCCATGCTACCATAAATCCTAACTATACATTTAATCTGAAATTTGAAAGTGATGCTGATTTTGAAGCAGGAGAGGTGTATTTTTTTAGGTGAGCCCCAACAACAACGTAACTTATGGCAAACCAGTACAGCTTTGAAACTGCTGCTAGTGACTGCCTATTGTGCCAAAGACAAGGTGCTTGCCATTTTCTAATAAAAACTGTTAAAGAGCCTCTACCTAAGACAAAAAAAATATTACCTTTATTTCTCTGCTATGGAGTTTTGAAGCTACATCATTTGCTTGAAGCATCTTCATCTCTCTCTGCTTCTTTTTTCCTGACTCTGTGCTGAAAACAAGATGATCCAGATCTTTGCCAAGTTTCCTTAACAGACTGTCCTTCTCTGCCATCCACACTTTCTCATTGGCTCTGGCATCAAACTTGAGCTGCAGAAAGTCCCGGGTACTCTCATATAAGAGATTTTGGGTCTTATGGAGCCTGCAAAAAGGGATCCCAGTGGAGTTAACTTCTTTCCTAGTTCCTACCTTAATTTCCTCAGTCATCTCTGCAAGTTGGAAGAAGCATGGGAGAAAAAGGTGATCTTGTGAATTTAGCTCTTCTCATCTAATGAAAGAAGTGCTATTCTTCCAATGTGAAAGAGGATTTTTAACATGTAGATTATTCCACTCCTCTTCCACACACATTACCAGATGGCTGCATAATTTGCTTTTCTGCCTGCTGCAGGAAGCAACCCACTGAAAGTCCTAACATTTCTATTGCTCCCTCTCTTCTCATCTCATGGCTACACCGTGGTCATTCTCTCACACTCACTTTTCTGTGATAGCTTTGAGCTTCTCCTGGTCCCTCTGATGCCGGACCTCGGCTTCCTCCATGTGAATCCGCCTGTCCTCAAGCAGTGCCTCAACCTGTTCCTTGGCTAACCTGGTCTGTTCTTCTAGCTGAGCTTGCAGGGCCTTCACCTGAATAAGCAAACAAAGACATTACTGAACAAGACCTCAAACCAGGCTCTGCTCCTGTCCTTTAAAGTCTCAAATTCCAAGATTCAGATCAAAAACTGTACCTGATAACACCTTTGGCAATTCTAATTTCTCAATCTTTTGGTTTTGTTTTAATGCTAAGTATTTCAAACAACTAAAACACTTGTTTAAAATTCATGCTGTAGGCAAGAGAGGCATACCATAAGCAGCAACAATAGATTGAAGAGATTGGAAAGATTTAAATTGGACACGTCTAACAAATCCTGTGAAATATGCAGAGACCCTTCTGTACCTTTGCGTGAACAAATAATAATAATAACAATAACCACCAATATCTCCTGTACAAGTTTGCCCATTATTTGCTTTTCTTCATTAATCCTTCCTCATACTTTACATGCAGCTTCTGGAATCTTCCCCAATTCATGATTCTGCACATTTTATCTTCCAGTCTGTCATGCTACCTATACCTCAACTTTTATGGAAGTCTAGACAAGGGAATATTTCATTTCAAATGTCTCTTACATGTCATTGACAAAAGCAATGTGTCTGAGACAGCATATCAAACTTCCACAAAACACCCAATCCTGCACATCTTCAGTGGGTGTAATGTAAATTCCTATCTGTTACCAAATTACAGGAGATAACGTCAATTACACATTCTGTACTTAAGGACAACATATTTCAGTTGACATTACTGGAACATCTGCTTACATAAAGCTTCCAGAATGAGTTCTTAAATTTACATTCACAGCAAAGAAACAGCTAAGTAAAGTGATAGTGTGAATCCATAGTAAGTAGCAGGGATTTATGAAATTGGTACATATACATCTTATCTAAGCAGACAGCATATTTTTTTATCATCATTTTCTGCAAGCCAGTAATTATGTCCATCAGTTAGCAAATGTTTTTACCTGTAGTAGAAGTGTTTCATCATCTCTGTGATATCTCTCAGGACTTTCTGGTTTCTCTCCTTTTGCTGTTGGTTTTGAAGTGCTCCTCTCAGTACCTAATGAAGAAATTTAACAAAAGTAGAAAAAGGTTTTCCAATCTACTTGCAGCAATTTTTCAAGCATGACATATTGTGTGTTCTGGTGGGCCTACAGAAAGGAAAAAGCTTGCTACTGCTACAGTCACAAGAACTTCTAGGAGGGTTAGCTGAAAGAAAAGAATTCTAGAACTTGAGGTGATCACATACCTTTATTCCCCTCTATCATATTGTAGCAGAAAGGCAACCTCCTAATTTTCTTGGCATATACAGAGAGAAAACTTGACACATTTTCTCAAAATAAATGATGAATAGGCAGATGTCACAGCTGCACACACATCATGCCTTGAATGAGTTTTGAGCCTCTTGGTTAATTTCAGTCAATTTGGTGGAGGCAATCATTTCAAAAGAGAAAATGAGGATGTGGGCATATGGACCCATACTACTGTCAGCACTAAAGGCAAGCAGAACCTCACAGCTTGGAATGGCTGTGGCAAAGGTGCCTGTCCAGCTGGTACCTGCATAGATCCAGAACAGCCATGTGATAGTCACACCAGCTCTTCCTTAGCTGAGCAGATCAGGGACATGAGAGCCAGCTAAGGTTATGTTAAAAGATTCTAAAGGGAAGCCAAGAGTACTGCATGGATATGTAAGTACACATGGACACATTCAGGGAACTTACTGGAGATTTACCAAAACATTCACAGTCAGGAATTGTTTCAGTACACTGAGACACACAGAAACAAAAAGCAACAGCTGAGCTGCTGTTACTCAGCTTAGTGTGGTACCTGTGCTAGAAGCATCATCTTGTTCATGGGACTCTGCTGGCCTTTGCAGAACAGTAACCTACAGAAACAAGACATCTGCACTCAACATCTGACTTCTCCAGAGGTGCAATGGTCAAGAACAAATCTTAAAAAGTTAAAACAAGCTATCCAAAAGAAGGCTTTACCTTACTTCTACCACAAGACAAGGATGACTTTCACAAGTGTAATGTCCATGTTGAAAAGTTTCCTTTGTCATGGCTGAGTTTTGCCATTTCTGTCTTATTTTTTTTCACCAGAATAAGTGGAAAGTAATTCTGCCTTTGATGGCTTCATTAGGATGAAAATCAGCATCCTCAGCAGGAAAAAGAGCATTTTGGGGATAGAGAGGAAGGTGAAGATGATGTTATTTCCTTCTTTTATACTCCCTTCTTGTCTTGGCAAGGCAGAGAAACATGAAGTTTCATTTATCAGCACATTCATTCAAGATACTGAACAAGCCTGAGATAAAAGCTAAGTGATAAAAATATTGAAATTCAACTGTCAAACTGAAACCCACCTAACAGAAAAAGGAGGCCATAAGGGAGCAGGTTATAACCTCCAATGCTTATCTTTAGGTTGATATTACATAACAGGCCTAATTTTAGAGCTATGCTAAACCAGGAATTTTAAAGCTTCTGCAAGATGTTTGAACTGCTTGAGCAGTGCAGAGCAACCATGAACAACATAGCATATTTCTATCTTCTCCTGCACCTTACTCCAAGACAAATCCCATATTCCCCTTGTAGTCTCTGTATGTCAGAATCACTCATGACTTTGAGAAGGTTCAACAACATTGCACATCACATGCACTGCCACTTAAACAACTGAACATGTCTGAGTTAGGCAACCCAATATTGTCTGGAGGGGATGGTTCTTCTGCCCAGGAAACTGCTGCAGCAACCTTGATACATTCTGTACTGAAGCCCTGAGAGAAAAGCATTCTGAGAAAGCTGATCTTCAAACACTGTGCCCTGGTCATTTTCTGCACTTTTTCTTTTTGTGCTGTTCTCTCCATCTTCTCAACAACCATTTGCCAGATGACTTCAGACTTCTATCTGACATTTTAGAGGCTGCCCTGGAGGTATGCTTTGAATGTAGAAGGAGACTGACTAAGAAGAGCTACTTTCAGTGTGCTTGTTCCTACTTACCTTTCAGCATTTGTACTAAAATCTGATGTTGCTACAGATCCCTCTGGCTTTGGGCTCATTTAGCAGCTTTTGACTTGCAGAACAGATCTGCTCTGTGGTCAGACTCTGAAGTACAGATATTCATGTTACAATCCAAAGAGGAGTTCTACAGAAAAATGAAACTTGCCTTATGTGGAGGCTCCTTATGAAAATAGGTAACTTCTCCTTCATCTGTTCCCATTAAAGCCAGGAGATGCTGGATTTTTTTTCTGTCCTCCAATTCCCTGGAATTCAAAAGAAGCAGTCAGCACGTTTCTTTTAAATGCATCAAGACATTGTGACAAACTGCCCTTCTGGTTTACTTGTTGATGCTTGCAAGTTTTCCAAACTCATGCAGTTCCTGAGAATATTGCTTTGAAAACAAGCTCCTGAAGACATTACTGATGTTGCCAATAGAATAAGAACACCACCAATTTTGCTGTGATTGGAGACCATTCCTCTTTTCAACTATGGCAATACTGCACAGGCTGACACAATAGCACATGGTGGAAAGAATTTGCATTACAGAGGTATGAACTATCTAAAATCCTTTCAGATTGCAAGTGTCCATTGTTTTTACAGCAAACTACATTAAGGGCTGTATCAGACTTGTCATCACGCTCCTGAGAAGTGCCAAAGCACACTGACATGTTTTAAGTTCTTAAACCCTTAACAGGAAACTTCATGCTGGAGTAGGAAAAGAGAATAAGGAGCCAAGAGTAGCAGTCCCTGCCCCCCTGTGCTACTCAGGAGGAGGAGAAGGTAGGAAATTCAGGAATGAAGTTGAGCTTGGAAAGAAGGGAGGTGTGGGGGGAAGGCATTTTAAGATCTGAGTTTATTTCTCATTATCCTACTCTGGTTTCATAGAATGGTTTGGGTTGGAAGGGACCTTAGAGATCACCTTGTCCCAGCCCCCTTGCCATGGGCAGGGACATTTTCCACTAGACCAGGTTTCTGAGAGCCTCATCTAACCTGGCATTGAACACTTCCAGGCACAGGGCATCCACAGCTTCTCTGGGCAACCTCTTCCAGTGCCTCACCACCCTCATAGTGAAGAATTTCCTGCCAACAACTAACCTAAACCTGCCCTTTCAGTTTAAATCCATCATCCCTTGTCCTGTCACTACATGCTCCTATAAAAAGTCCCTCTCCAGCTCTCTTGTAGGCCCTTCAAGTGCTAGAAGGCTGCGATAAGGGCTCACTGGAGCCTTCTCTTCTGCAAGCTGAACAGCCCCTGCTCTCTCAGCCTGCCTTCACTGGAGGGATACTCCAGCCCCCTGATCAAGTCATTGGTAGTAATTTCCCCAAGCCAAGCCTGTTTTGCCTGTGAGGGTAACTGGTGAGTGATCTCTCCCTGTTCTTATCTTGACCCACGAGTCTTTCATTGTATTTTCTCTTCCCTATCCAGCAGAGGAGGTGAGTGATAAAGAATCTTAGTGCACACCTGGCATCCAGCCAAGGTCAACCCACCAGAGTCAGCCTCAATCAGAACTTCACACTCAAACTGGTAACACATGATTCACATCTGAACTTACATTCACCTTCTGCTCTTCCTTCTACTACCAGAATAGGAGGAATAATAAGTGGAAAAAGATTTAGCAGCAGATTGCATTGCACCTCCAAGAGTGCTATGATTCTGTAGGAGCCTGCCCTAGGAAGTGTGGCATAACTGCTTCTCTGAAGACTCCAGATGTGGGTGAGAAGGTGGTGCATGCAGTTGCTCCTGCCAGCGACTCCATCCAAGAGAGCACACCTGATTTTCAGCCGGTCGTTCTCCGAGCGCAGACGGAGGACGCGTTCCCTCTCCTGGAACAGGAACACTTGCATATCACTCAGAGCCTTTTGCAGCTCCGCAATCTCCTCTTCCAAGTGACGCACTTCCCACTGCAGCTCGTGCTAAGTGGAGAGAACGAGGTACTTGAAGTCATACAGAGCATTGGGCAACACCAGCTGCAAACTGCTTGTGCTCTGAGCCTGTAACCGGGATGGAACAACAGCCAGCTCAAGTGGGTTAATTTATTCTTCTAGAAGAGTTGGTCAGATGAGGGCACTATTGGAATAACGATTTTAAAGTGTTTCAGCTGGGAGCTCAGAGCCCCAGAGAATCATTGTCACTACACAACAGTGAAATAAAGCCTCAGCTAACATCTCCAGTTTCCAGTGGTTGCACTTCCACACTGGTGGTCAGAGCACAGGTATGGAGAGTCTGACATCAACAAAAACCTATCAAAGCCTCTGTAACAGCCTTTATTTTTAAAGTAAATTACTGAAGAATAAATATTAAAATACCTGTATGGTTTTGCAGTGAGAAATCTGGCTAGTTACTAAGTTTCATTTTTTCCACCTGGTGTGGCAAGCTAAAAAACCTTTCAGGAATGGTTTTATTCCTGTAGGAAAAAAGGCACTGTTTTGGAACAGTACAGTACATATTTCCCCAAGGATTTTCAAGCTGGTTCATGCATGGCCAGTACTTCAGGAGGCACCTCAGAAGTGATCATTCAGTTCCCAAAGGACTATCCACTATTACAAAGATGACTGCTAGGCAGATATATGCTATAGCCCATATCTGAGCACTGAATATCTTACAGATATCCTGTAAGATTTCTTCCTCTTAAAATGAAAGCTTTTAGGGTTTGGAGTCTTTAAAATCCTCATTTATTTGCTGTGTAGTTTACTGCTTAATAGCTTATGGCCAAGCTTAGGAATTCTGCTGCAGTAAATATGAATTATATCCATAACTCAAAGCCCATTAAATTTGGACCAAAGAGCATACCTTCACTACAAAAGAAAATGGAAAAAACATGGAAAGTGAGCATCTAAACTCAGACCTTAATACAAAAAAAAAAGCAAAATTCCCATTTTGAAGATATAACCAAACTGTAATACCTTTAGAAAAATATCCTACAGGCATAGTTTCTGTTTGATTTGACAGAGGACAGACAGCTAGATTTTACAATTAAATCCCCAAATCTACTCATTCCTTCTTAACTCAGTTCTACCATATTAGTGTAAATCTCAAGACACCTCTGCTGAGTTTTCAACTGAAGAAAAACACTAAGTTTGTAAACATAGTCCATCATTCTTCAACAACTCATTTGCTAACCTGCTCATCATAGGTTTGTTTGTATCTCTCCAGCCTTTTTACCAGGTCCTCATGTTCATCATCAAAGTCAGCAATCTTCTTGCGGTAATATTCCAGCAGCTCGTGCGAGGGATGGAGATGGGCCAGGCGCTCGCTGATGGAAGGGAGAGGAGTAAAGCCCTCCTGACTCGGGGACCGCGACTCGGCAGATCTGGATGAGGCACGGGGGGTTGTCAGCCTGCACAGAAACAGTCTCTAATGACATGGAAGCGTCAAAGAAAATCAAAGCACTTTTAAAAATAGTTTATAAATTTTTTTACACAGATTCAATTTAAAATACAGATCAGCTTGACTGTGCTCTGTGTATTAACAGGAGAACACAGCACTTAGGAGAACCAAAACCTTTGATATAGAACAGCTTGCAGGTTTATTACCCTGTGAAGAAGGGGTCAACTGATGGAAAAGAGAAAAATAAATGTTACAGAAGCAAAGCCTCATAAGTTATTTGGGGAGGATGGATATTAAAAGAGGAGAAAAAAGGACAGAACCCAGGCAACAAAAAGTCCATTCTTGTTCAATAAGAAGCAGCAGCCACTGCTGTTTGTTGCTGTACAACAAACAGCAAAACAATCTGTGACAGTCACTATCTAATACCCAGAGAGAAAAACACTTTATAAAGACAGACTGTTAAATAAAGGCAATAATTCAGGCTAGCTGATGCACCAGCCACTATAACTTAGGGTGTATGTCTAGGAATCTATGTGCTTTCCTTTCTGGTGTACTTAATGTGTTTACCCACATAGCTTATCTACTCTTGATAGTGAAATAGAAGCTGCCAAGTTCTCAAATCTTATGCTGAAGTGCTAGATAGAAAGCAAGTCAAAATCAAATCAAATCAAGGATACATAAAATTACATACTGTATTCTTCTTTCTAATATTTAGTGCATTCAAATATTTAATCTGTTCAAACAAGCACCAAATTTGCAAATAGAGCTGCACAGTCAAAAAAATACTATAAGAAGTGTTCATTATTTATATTGATCTGGCAATTTTTTTTTTTTTTTAACCAAACTATGAGCAACAGAAGCTAAAAATCCTCTTGGCTAAAGAGCTACTTAGTGAAAACAGAGTTCAGAATCTGATCCTGGAGAATCAGGAATTTTGATGATAAAGTGATGTGGTAGGTGACACTGAGGCAGTGGAGACCTCTATGAAGCCACTCACTAAAGTCACTTAGATCAGAAGCCCAGTGCATATCCACGAAAACATGCCAAGCTCCTTAACTCCAGGCACTGCAGGAAAGCATTAAATATGCAAAAGTAGGAGTATTTCATGCAGGAACTGCTGCAGGGCCAGAAATGCCTTAAACAGCACACTTAGAAAAATAACCTCAGAAGGCAAGAGGCAACCCAGGTACAAGGTGAGCGCTTTACTGCTGAAGAGCAGCAGAAAAGGAAAGGCGGAAGAACAAGGAGGCACAGAGGAGGACCCAAAGGTGCCCTGCGTTAAACCAGTCCACCAGACAGTAGCGAAAGGGCTCCGGGAAGCCCCAGTGTCCCGGCAGGAGCAGCCCCACACTCACTACCTTGTGGAGCGCGGGGTCCCGGCGGCGCGGTCCGCCGCGCTCATCGCGCCCCTGCGGAGCGCCCGGCTCTCCGCGGACAGCGGCTTCGGGCACCCCGGGAGGCTAGCAGAGAGGGGTGCCCGGCGGGAGCCCCGCTGGAAAAGCCCCGGGATAAGGTCCCGGGATGGGGGTCCCGCCACCGCCGCTGCCTCACGGCCCCAACGGCCAAACAACCGGCACACGGGGCCCGCCGCGGCTTAAACGGCGCGACGCCCCACCCCCCCACCGCATCTTCCAATCACAGGCAGCCTTCCACGCGGAGCCCACAGCCTGCGCCAATCAGCGCTGGCGACACGGGCGGCGGCGGCTCCGCGCGGGGATGCCTGGGAGTTGCAGTGCCTGGGGCGGCTGGAGGGGTCATGGCGCGTGCGCGGCCATGGCGGGAGCCCAGAGAGGGTGTGAGGGGGACGAACGTGCGGCCTGCGCTTCTTAACCCTGCTTTTATGATGGTAGCGATTAGGGCTATGGGCAAAATAAATGCAACCTCCAGAGGGGTCTTATTTCATCCACAGCAGCAAAACTCGCCACTCCGAACACCCATTTTGCTTTGAAAATGACCTCGCATTGGGAAGCTGCCACAAGAAGTTACTGATTCAGAACTGA
This sequence comes from Climacteris rufus, assembly GCA_013398175.1. Lineage (NCBI taxonomy): Eukaryota > Metazoa > Chordata > Aves > Passeriformes > Climacteridae > Climacteris > Climacteris rufus. The sequence continues at coordinate 907,542 of VZRZ01007595.1, forward strand.
ATGTATTCCCTACATATTTCGATGCCTTTTAGTCTCTCCATCCCTCTCATGTATACCCGGTAGTACCTAAGTAGTCGTGTTGCTATTTATGCAACAAAGGACTTCCTGATTTATTACCTGTGCTGGAAAAAAAACCAAACAAAACTTGTGCACTAATAAGTCAGCGTTTTTTTTTTTTTTTCTTTAACACTTCGTTTAAAGAAATGGACTTTCTGTATGACAAGAAAAAAAAAAGGTTTACTTACGAAACCATGAGGTTCTTCCTCATGGCAATATACAGCTTCCTCCTGAGGGGAAGAGGAGGGGCAGGCACTGATCTCTTCTCTGTGGTGCCCAGTGACAGCTCCTGAGGGAATGGCCTGAAGTTGTGTCAGGGGAGGTTTAGGTTGGATATCAGCAAAAGGTTCTTCACCCAGAGGGTGGCTGGGCACTGGAAGAGGCTACCCAGGAAAGTGGTCACAGCACCAGCCTGACAGAGTTCTCAGGCACATGGTGAGACTTTTGGGAGTGCCCTCTGCAGGGCCAGGAGTTGGACTCGATGACCCCTGTGGGTCCCTTCCAACTCAGAACATTCAATGATTCTTCTTCACATCGATTTTCTTGTGAGATAAAGAAAAGAGCAGGGTAGAGAATTTTTCTTGGTGAAGTCCAGAATAAACGCTGCTGCTAGGAATTTGGATTTGATCCTTGTTGGTCCCTTCCAGCTCAGGATATTCTGTAATTCCTTGTGTGATTAGACTGGGTGCTCTCTCCACTGCTCATAAAGCAGCTGAATACCTTGGACAAGGGGCTGAAGTCTTCCCCCAGGGAAGGCATAAACATTCCCAGATAACCAGGAACAATAACGATTGACACTGGGTGTGCAAGTCCCAGCATGTACCAGTGTTTTAAAGGCCAACAGCTCTTAGACCAGAGCAGGTAATGGAGAAAAGCTTAAAATTCTGTTTCAAAAAAGATCTCCTGCAGAAGTGATAAGATGAACTCCCTCAGGCTATCTGAAATATTTATCTTTTTGCTATTAGGAAAACCTGCACCACTCCCAGCATTGCCTTCCATAGGCACCCACTAACCTAAATATATTAACAGAATACTGAAACAACCTTCAAGAGTCTACGGGGAAACCAGCAAAAGACTGGTTTTCAAAACAAACCTTTCGAGGTTGGAGTTGTTTCCCTCTGGTATTGCTGGCTAAATCATTATTTATCTTAGAAATTGGTTATGTTGGTGATTCTGCTGTTTTATCTGGTACAGCTCATCAGAAGAGAGACACAACCAAATAATAAAAGAAAAAAGTGGAAAGAGCTTGTAGAAATATATAATTTCTAGCTAGTGGTGAGGAAATATCTGCATTCTACATGCTTATGCAGTCTTACATAAAAGTATCAAGCATTCATGTCAGAAACCCCATACAAAATGCAAGAACACTTAGCAACAACAAAATAACCTCATTTTGCTCACGTTTTTATAAGATCAGGTTGCTCTTACCTAGAACTTCTGTCAAAATTAACCGTTTGCATTGGAGGGGTGTTTCCCCCATGTAAAATGTGGGTGACACCTCTTTAATCCGGCAAGGAAGTGAAATTTTTCGGTCTGTCTGAGGCAGATATTGTAAAGCCTCATGGTAACAGGAGGAGAAAATTAACTTTATCTGAGACTGAAATAGAACACCAGCACCGAGGTTTGAATAATCAGTAAGAATGGAGTGAAATATGGCGTTTGGTAAACTCTGAAGGCAGGGTTCTGGTTAAAAAAATTAAAAAGACGCCCAATTTTCTTTGGAAGACTGTTGCAATGGATAGGTTGCAATGTTCTCTGGTGAACAGTGACAGGACCCGAGGGAATGGCATGAAGCTGCGTTAGGGGAGTTTAAGTTGCGTATCAGGAAAAGGTTCTTCACCCTGAGGGTGACTGGGCACTGGGACAGTCTCCCCAGGGCGGTAGGCACAGCACCAGCCTGACAGAGCTCAAGGAGCGTTTGGACAACACTCTTAGGCACATGGTGTGACTCTTGGGGCTGGTCCTGTGCAGGGCCGGCAGTTGCACTCGATCATCTTTGCAGACCCTTCCCAGCTCCTGACCTTGTCACTCGTTACCGCCCAGCGGCTCCTGAGGCCACCGGAGAGCGGGGCGTGGCCTGCGAGAAGGCGCGGCCTGCGAGGGGGCGCGGCCAATGAAGGGGGCGCGGCCGCTGCCGGTGCTCCTGACGTACGGCCCAGACAATGGGCGACGCGGCCCCGCAGCACCGGAAGTGAATGGCGTGGCTTTCGTCGCACATTCCTCCGCGGCGGAAGTGGCGGCGGTCCCGCCCTCCCCGCCTTCCCGGCCCCCTCCTGCCCCGCCAAGTGCC
>VZRZ01007595.1:910281-1063012 GCA_013398175.1 Climacteris rufus
TACGCGGCCGAGTTCGTGCCGCCGCCCGAGTGCCCCGTGTTCGAGCCCAGCTGGGAGGAGTTCAGCGACCCGCTCGGCTTCATCGGCCGCATCCGCGGCCTGGCCGAGAAAACCGGCATCTGCAAGATCCGGCCCCCCAAGGTACCGCCCGCCTTGGGGCTGCGCCCGGGGGTCCCCGGGGTGCGCCGGGAGGTCTGAGCGCGGCCGGGCCCTCGGTGGCCGAGCGGGGGCCGTGAGGAGCTGGGCAGGCCCTTCCCCCGCGCTCCCTACTCGCTCGGGGTTTCGTGTGTCGCCTTCCATAGGCCGCGGTGTCCGTGCCAGGGACGCCGAGGAACCTGTAGAGTCTTTGACCTCCGAGCGGGGCTTTGTAGAGGTTGCTGTGGAACAGCTGAGAATCGAATAGTGCGTGGCGGTGCCTGGGACTTCACGCTATTTTTACTTCCAAAAAACCGCCAGCAGCCGACTCGTAGGAGCTGCGAAGGCTTTGTAGGTGAAATGGGGCGTTTGCTCCCGGCGGGGAAGAGGCAGAAGGAAGGGTACTTGGTATCAATGCATCATTGTTCATAAGCATAATCTTTAAACTGTTAAGAGGAGCGCGGCCAGCCTGTTCGTGCACGGGAATTAGGTTTGTGCACAGCTCCTTAGAAGGCAGACGCTTAATCTGCCCGATGATTTGATCGTTACTTAGGATCCCTTGCCCAGTGACCCGGCAAAGCGGGTCAGCAGAGCGAGAACTGTTTGGCACAGGGCAGTTACATCACTAAATTATCAGAGTACAAATAAAATTGAAATGCAGCTGTTAAATAAGAGACTTGAAAATAGCAAGAGAGGTAAAAACCTGAAAAGAAAGCGTCTTGCTGAGAACGACTTGGATATGGTGGTTGCTGGTTAGATTTCATGCTTCTTTCTCTCCTGACCTGTTTTGGTTCTCGGACTCTGTTGGGTTGGTTTAACGACATGCTGAAAACTTGACCTCCAAGGGGCTGCCCTTTCTAAAATAAGCAGAATGGTTCAGGGTAAGAGGCCACAAGAAACTGATCCAGGTCCTGTTCACTGAGGAAAACTGGAACTTTCCTGGCCGTTGGATGCGTTTGTGTTTCTCCCTGGCTCCTGAGCGGGTTGCATTGCAGGGTTTCACAGGGTGCATGCCTCGGGTTGGTTTGCAACCTGCAGTAATGACTAAATCAGACACTTCATACTAACCTTACTGATCTGTTACGTTTTTTCGTTATTAAAAGTTGTAAATATTTCAGGGTTGTGTTTGAGGCCTTTATATGCTGCAGCAGAGCGAATAATAAATATTTAGTGTGGCTTGTCCACCTGGGATGGCATGTCCTTCCTCTGTTGTATTCACTGCCAGGTAGACAATCTGCTGTAAGTGAAGCTTTGGTAAAAAGTGCTAAAAAGCTGAATTACTAGTTCTGATGTCATAACACAGTTTGGAGATAAGGGGCTGGGAGGCATTTGTGGTTGAACCGAGTCCTGACGGTGCTGAGCAAGTCATTATTAAAGGCTCCATTTCTGATAAAGAATTGGGCTCCTGACTGGTGGTCTTGTCTTGATTGAAATGGCAAGCAGGAAAATGTTAGATGTGTTATAATGTGCTTAATTTAGTCTTTGTTGCTGTTGACAGTGAGGATTTTTCAGTGTGCAAGATATATGGAACTTTTTTTTAAAAGTAAATAAATACCCAACAAACTACAGACCGCATCTCATATTTGAACATAGCATGAGGTATTGCATACTGAAATGCTTTGAACCTTATTTTCTTTTACATTTTTAAGTCTGTGAGGATCTTTCTTCAGACTAAAATATTGTGGGAGGAACATTGTTGTATAAGGACATTGGAAAATGATATCACCAGTTGTTCTGAGAAACTAATTTGCTATTGGAAGCTTGTTTACTCAGGCATTATTAGGGTCTTTGGTTTTATGCATGTTTCAGAGAAGTTTCTGGAAGCAATAAAATGTGTTTCTGTCTCTGTTTAGGACTGGCAGCCTCCATTTGCATGTGAAGTACAAAGTTTTCGTTTCACTCCACGAATTCAGCGCCTGAATGAACTGGAGGTGAGCTTTTCCACTGTTGATATAATTTTGTGTTTGCACTGAAAGCAGGAGGTCTCCCTGCTTGAGATTTGCATCTTGGCAGGTTTCTGGGTGGGGGATACTTTAGAAACCCGTAGACCACATCAGTGTTTATACTTGGCAGTGGCAGAGTTCATATAAAATAACTCTCCACGGCTTTGAGAAGAATCTGGTTTTTATTTTATTACCCAAAATAACCACAGGAGTTTTTCACATCCAACTGGAAATGTCTAAAATGAATTCCAAATATCATGTGTGTAGTAAGAGCAGCCACTGTCTAGCCTTCAGAGCTCCACAGGCAATGATTTTTTTCCTCTTAAAATATTTACTGCTGTTCTGATACTTCTGGTTACCTCATACTGTCTTGATAATGCCTTTTAAGCCTTGAAATGATTTTTATAGGCTGATTATAGATGGTTAATTTTAAGGTTTAAAAATCCATGTGAGCTTTCTTGAAAGCAGTATGAGGTCCATTGTGTCCTGGTTTTTCCTTTTCTCTACAACATTTCTCAAAGCCTTGCTTTGTTCACATACCACAACATCATTTGGCTGGTAAATGGGTCTCCTCTTGGAAAGTGATTTGAGTACTCCAGAAACACTGAAGGGAGGAGGCCCTTTGTGTGGTTAGGGCCTATATAAAAACTGTTTGTAACTTTGCCCCTCCCCACCAGCGTATATTTTAATAATTGTTCTTGTGTTTCTCCCTGGAATGCTGATTATTTCATAAGTATGCATTTTGGTTTCAAACCAAGAAATTACTAGGTAGGAATTGAATTTGTAGGATCTTAAATGCAGAGAGAACAGCATATACAATTTTCTGTTTGTAAAGACCTTTATTTTTATCACTAGTTCTATTTCTAGGGGTTTTTACTTGACTAAAAAATAGCACCCTTGCCAAGCTGCATGTTGAAAATGGAAACACTATAAAAACATACCTTGTTTTGTCTCAGGGCTGTAAGGGTTTGTTACGTTTGTTTTGGAACATATGTGATTGTCTACCTTTACTGGTTCCAGGCAATGACAAGAGTGAAGCTGGACTTCTTGGATCAGTTAGCAAAATTTTGGGAACTCCAAGGATCCAATTTAAAAATCCCTGTGGTTGAGAGAAAAATATTGGATCTCTATGGTCTGAGCAAGGTAAGTGTTTGTAGGCCTTAGGCAGATAAGGACTTCATTTTTCATTCAAGCTCAACAAGCCAAGCAACAGGGAGGGCTTGTGTTACAACACTAATCTCATTAATCTGGAGATGAAATAAGTGAGAAAAAATACAGTGAAAAAGCATTTCTAGTTGGGATGGTTGTGGCCCACGTGTCACAGCATAACTCAATTGGTTGCCTTTGGTTGGATTGCATACAGCAGGTGTTTGTTACCTTGTCTAGCTTGAATGTCCTGATGTCAGCTGGCCACTTGCTCTTCAGTTCTCCTTTTTCACAAGTGGTGGAGGTGTTCTTTGGAAAGGCAGCAGTGTGAGAAGGCAGCAATATGCTTGTGTGCAGCTCTGACCAGCAGTTCTGTAATGAATTGTTGTAATTGCTCCCTCCTCTTCCCAGCAGAGGTTTTTATGAACAAGCATCTTTGAGAATTTATAATGTCAACTTCAGGAATAGTTATTTTAATTTGCAAAACAGACTTGGCTTAAGGCAGGCTGGAAATCTGTACTACTACAGTTATGCTTGGTGAACACACCAAACTTCTTTCAAAGTTAACACACAAATCTCTCTTGGAATTTACTTTTGCACTGGCAAAATATCTGTACCATTATAAACTTAGCTGCTAATAAATATAAATAGGTAGATTTCTTCTTGCAGGGGAAAGACTGAAGTTCTGGTAGTTCTAGTGCTTCTAGGTTAGAACATCAGTGTTCATTCCCCTTCAAGATTTATTTCTCTTAGGTAAGTGAAAATGTAAAGAACTGAGTATATTTTAGAGTTAACGAAAGTCAAGTATTTTGAAAAGTCTGGAAGGGCTGATAAAATGCAGAGAAAAGCTGATAAAATGTCTTTCAGTATTTTTTTTCTTTTTGTGTCTGTGGTGGTTTACTGGGATATGCAAAATATCAGAGGGGTACTGGAAAATATCTGGGTCACTGTTATGAGCTGGAACATTATAGTTGGCTGCACATTTGCAGGCCTGAGCTCATTTAGTTCATTAGTGACTTCTTTAGCTGTTGTTCATGTATAGATAATTGCAAAAACAAATTTTCATGGAAATTCAAAGATAAAGTTAAGGAATAGTTTCATTTTAAAAGGCTTTTCTAGAACTTTGCTTTAAATAGGAATAAAACCAATGATCATTAATATTATTGTTTTATTTAAGTGGAACTCTGTCTGATTATAGGAGAAACCAGAATTAACATATTTACTTGTCCCTGTCAGTTAGACTTTCAAATTTACCTCAAACTCAAAAGCAAACCATAAATTTCATTCCAGTAGCAAAATGTTTTTGCCTTGAGTTTTCTAATAGTCTGTGAAATATTAAGCTTAAAATTTAGTCCTCATATGTAAAGAAATGCAATGCAAAACTACACTGCTGTAGGAATGGTATTAGTCTTATAAAAATATAAGTGGAATTATAATCCATTTGTGTTTTAAGCTTCTTGGCAGTGAAACTGTAAAAGGAACGGAGGCAGTGGAAACATGGCCAGTGTTTCTGAGGAAACAACTCATATGCTGTAATCATCATTGCTTGCAGGAAAATGGTTTTGTTTTTTATTCTGTATACATATAGATGTAAACAGTGATAATTCTCTATGTGAATTATGGTCTCAAACCAGTTGAAGTCAGGTGTAAAAACTGGACTGAGCTAATTGGAAGGTAAATTCACTTTTTCCTCTTTTTATAGTAGTCTCTCTTCCATTCAGGGTTTTGTGAGAGTTCTGAGCTCCAACACTCTCTTCTGCCAGGTGTCTGAATGGGCTTTATTTCTGGCCAGACTTGTGTTTTGCATCAAAGTACAAGTCTGGTAAGAGATAACTGTTCAGTTTGTTCTGATGGTAGGTTTTGTATTCTTTCCAGCACATCCTAAATCGTAACTGTTAGCGTCCTCCTGTCCAGGACAGTATGCAATTTACATTTACTAGGTAAACTGTCACAATGTATGAAGTAATGAGAATTAAGTAAGTTTTTGGTTGTTACTTCTTCAGGAAACAAAAGCTAAATTTCAAAGTCTGTCGCTTTTCACGGAACCTTTTCACATTTGGTTGGTTGAATTGATTCTCGCTTTATGCAAGTTGGTGAGAGCAGCTCAAAACCCTTAACTTTTTATTAATGTGTTTCAGATTGTTGCCAACAAAGGAGGCTTTGAAGTAGTCACCAAAGAGAAGAAATGGTCTAAAGTGGCGAGTCGGCTTGGCTACCTGCCAGGGAAGGGCACGGGGTCATTGCTCAAGTCTCATTATGAACGGATCCTGTATCCCTATGAGCTCTTCCAGTCTGGGGTCAGCCTCATGGTGAGACACTCGTCTTTCACGACATGAACAGGGGACCCAAGAGGCACATGGAGTTATTCTGTGAAACTGGGACACAGGGTCTGTGCTTTTAGAAGCTTCAGCTGTGCAAAACAAAGCTAGAACCACCCTCATAGTTACCTGTGACAGAATAGTGCTAGAAGTTGTAATGTGACCTTGTGCAGTTATTTTCCAGCCTTTCTTCATAGGACTGAACTCAACCCTGTTGGGAAGGAAAACAAAAGATATGATAAATTGGAAAAGGGTCTTTTTCTCTTGATAAGCTGGTAGTTGGGATTCAGTTTTCTTATTTGAAGGCTGCATGAATTAGTTGGCCTCTTGTCCACGTGGTGTAATGCTGTCTGATTTCACTCCTTATGTTTCCTAGCAAACAGAATGATTCACAGGCTGTGGAATGATTAGCACTGCCTGACCAGTCAACACAGTGTCCTGTGCTCTGCTCCTCTAGGGCATCCAAAAGCCTAACTTGGATCTTAAGGAGAAAGTGGAGGCTGAGGACCTCGGCTCAGATGCCCAGGCTTCCCCAAAGCAGGCGTCTAGGATGAACGTTGTGCTGAAGAGAACCAGGCGTGTCAAATCCCAGGTACTGCTGTTCATCAGCTCTTACCAGCAGGGAACACTCCCTTCTCCCACCAGTGCAACAGCCTTTGGCTGTGGCAGCCTACTCAAAAGCACCACCAGAAAGCAGTCTTAATTGAAATAAAATCCAAAGGGGATTGTCTCTCCGGGACCTGGTTTGATATAAAGATGCACTGTTTATATTGAAACGTCTCAAAGCTGCTTTTTGTTTATTGACAAGGGGCCTAAGTCCCTTAGTGGTGAGTATATCTGTGAGAACTAGACAGATAGAAAGCTGTTTGTGAGTTGATGTTAAAGCTTTTGCTTGTGTAAAGTTCTAGAACTTCTTTAAAATTCTTAGAAATATGCCTCTTAGCTACACAGATACAAATGTGTAGGTAATTGTTAATTGTGGAATTGCATGTGGGGCTAAGTATCTCAAGCTGGGCAGGCTGTTTTTCTGAAGAAATGAAACAGGTCTGTGAGGAGGTGGTCAGTGATGGCTGGAACTACATGGGATTTCTACAGTTTTTCTGCTGAAAAGCAGTTTCCTTCCTTCTGAATTACTGGTATTGTAGGAATTTCTGGTATTCTAGTAGGTGATCCTAAATCCTGGGAGGTACCCCTGAGAAAATCTCAATTCAGACTGAATCACCACCATTTTAAATCTGTCTTATTAGAAATAATTGTGGGGTATTGCCCTGCTGGCCCTATTGCACTATTTAAATCAGGCCTTCACCTCTTGTCAGAGATACTCATTGCAGGCAGCATCCTGAGGCTTTTCACATGAGCTCTGCTGGCTCCCTGCTGGCTCATCAGCAGAGCGTGGGCGAAAGCTGGATTTATGTGCAACCAACTTCCTACTTGCTTCATACCATTCTAGACTTAGCTTCAGCACCACAAAGTTTTTTCAAATGCTCTTTAATTGCTTTTTTTTCCAAATGCACCTTCCTTGTGACTGAGATATTTAAGTATCCTTTATAAACTTTTATCTTTTTCTCTGATGGTTTAGATGGAATTGTCTTTTTTTAGTGTGTTTTCTCAGCTTACTAAAGCTGACTTGATGTTATTTATTGTAGCCATATAACAATGCATCACACAAGCAGTCCCAGGCTTGTTGATCTTACCAGATCTCTCAAACAAAGTATTGTTAGTGGGCTATCCAGAAAAAGTGAGAATGCTGCATAAACTGCAGCAGTCATTTGCCATGTGAAATTCTTCTTTGAATTTGAACAAATCTTATGGGAGAATGCCAGTATGTCCCTTTTGTCACACATTGTGTAAAAGTGTCACTATGTTATTAAGGTCCTGTGGGATCTTTTCTCCTGCTCATTTCAGCAGTATAATAGTACTTGTCATTTCTCCTTTTTGGAAAAACGATTCTTTGGTCATCCTGGCACTGTATAGCTGCTTCATTTTGTTTAAAGGGCCTGCAATTCAGAAATGAGAGATGATTTGATTTGGATCATCTGCAAAAAATAAATACATATATTTAAATGCCTTTTATTACATTTGTAGCCAAGTTCTGTTTTAAGCATTGCAGTTATTAAAATGGCTGAAACGAGTTCTTGAATACAGGAAAAAACTCAGCCTACTTGCACAGACAGAAGTAGTTCTGTGTTGGAAGTTGTGTACAACTATCTTAAGTCATCTCTGGAGCAGCATTTAGAGACAGATTTTTCCTCAGTCCCAAATGGTAGAAATGTAAATAAATATCTGGGAACATGGAGACATTGTTCCAGATTTCAGTGCACCTCCTTATTGTAGACAGGATTCTGTTTATTGTTTGAAATGCATACCTGGAATGGTACCAGGCATTGTCTAAAAAATCTTCAGAGAACAGGTAACATGCAAGTAATGTAAAAACTTGCTAAATAAATGTCATTATGCTCTAGCTGAAACATCTGAATGGTTTGTGTGCCAAGTAGTCCAGTGCCTGGTTAGTGAGCTTGGATAACTCCACAGACCTCTGCATCTCCATGGATCTTTTCCAAGTGCTAAAAGTAGTTTCCAAAGATCCTCTGCATCTTCTTGCAGATAACTTACCTAAAAATGGATAATGAATAAGGAAGCATAAATACAGTAATCAGAAATTACTGAAATAAAGAAATGTCCTCAGCAGTAGAAAGGGGTGACAGACTTTCAGAAAGCAAATTTTAGGATTTCTAGAGAATGTGAAAAATGAGAGGAAATAGGTAATTGGTATTCTCCTGTGTGAAGAGTGGCTTGAGAATCTTTGGATACAATAATCAAATGTCAGTTGAAAATAGTGATTAGGAAAGGAATAATTAGATGGTGAGAGATTCTGTTCAGAAAATAAACCTAATGCTTTATTCTCTTTTCTCTGAAGCTTTTACAAATAAAACCTGGAAAAGAGCAACTGAATTCCTAAAGGCTTGTAAAGAAAATGCCAATAAAAGGTAGAATTCAGCTTAGGAGAAGAGAATATCCGTAAGGAAAACTTAAATTTAGGATACACTACTCTTTCCTAACAAAGTAGTATCTTCATAGATCATCTGTTAGGGTGTATTTTAACTGACAAGGGATTTGTCTAATGGGGTTGCATCATGGTGATTTCTGGTAAAGAAATGCAGAACTGGAACAAAAATTGCTGTCTTTTCTACAGATATTAACTTAATGTCCAGAGAATTTTCTTAAAAACTTAAAAAAATTCTAAGTAGTATATCTGCTTTCAGGTTTCTTTTACTTGTTTGGTTGATTGCAGCATACCATAATAAAATAAGATTCAGTTTTTTTAGTTTGAAAGATTCCCTTCCATGGGAATAACTGGAAAAAAGAAGTCTGGGAGATGCTGACAAATGCCCCAAACATGTAAATATTTTGGTTATTGGTTATAACTGTTGTGGTCTTGAGCACTGGGGGTGGAGGAGTGGGGATGCAGATGTTTCAGAGTTGGTGAGGGTGAGGCAAGAGAATAATGTCTGAATCCAGTGTAACTGGATCTTGTTATTAGGATTGGCCCATATACAAGAAAAGCCCTTGGGTTGTACTTTAAGTGGAGAAGGTAAAAGAAACAGTTTGTATCCTTCAGGACAAAGAGGATATAAGAATAGAATCACAGTTTAATCAAGTTCATTTCACTTATGTAGAGAAAATGTAATGCAGAGGTGAGGTGGAGCTTTGTGTTGTTAGCAGTGGGAAAATGGCAAGGAATGTATGGCTGCTGCTTCCATGCACTCACAGTTTTGAGTTTGTTTGTTTTACAGTCTTAAAGGACAGTGCAGAAAAACTGCTCAGTGGGGCTTCTGCATAGTTTTGGTATTCACACCTTAAAATATCAGTATCCTGTCAGTGTTCATGAGGTTCCTTACATAGGAATCTGTTTTTTAAAAAACATTCCTCTTTCAATGTGCAAGCTGTTCTTTTTCAAAACTCTGTAGCTTTTTCCACTTGAGCAGGAATGGATTTCATCCACTAAGGTTTAGCAGTATCCAAGTAAATCTGGGCAAGGGAGTTATGAAAATATATTTAGGTAAGACCATTTTAAACAAAGCTGTAAAACTGAAGGGAGGTTGCTGTATGCTAGTGCTTTGCTTTTAGTAAATATGATAGTATTTGTTTTTCATGTGTCATTGAGAAAACTTAGGTTACAACAGGAGGAGCGATTGTGGATGTTGTTCATAAATACTGTTGAAATTGTGCTGAAAAATATTATGTGGGTTGATTCTGTCAGGTTTATTAGTTGAGAGAATGGCTGAGTTGTTACTGAATTTCAAATGGAAAATGGGGGACTAGGAAGTCTCTGGGTGTGTTTCCTTATGGCTTGTTAGCCAAAATTGAGGACTTGACAAGGAAAAATTTGACAGTTTCATAGTGTGCTTATAAAGTTGGTAACATATATCTAAAGTGAAAATAATTTAATAGCAACATATAAATGTTCAAAATGAAAATATCAGCAGTAATTAGTTTGGAAAGATGCCTGTTAGCATAATGCATACCCAGTTCAGTGGGAACAAGGACTGTAAATATCACAAGAAATTCCTTAGAGTAATAGTGCGTAGGAAACGCTATCTCTTCTAACATCTTCTGGAAGCAAGAAAAAACAACTGATTTAGGCAGGATAAATCATCTTTCTTTTTTTCATCTTTATTGCAAATGTATTTGAGCTTCCTTTAAACAGTTTTTTGGAAAGAGTTGTGTATTTTGGCTTTTTTTTATTATTAATGGATTACAGACTCTGAAGGCATGTCACCCCAAGGGACATACATGACATATCAGGCCATAACTTTGAAAAATAACAGATGAAGTATCTTCAGGAAGTTACTTGAAGAATAACTTCTTTAAAATCAGATACCCACCTTCAAAATTTATGGACTTGCCTACATCTTTTAAGATCAGTGGATGTCAGGAGGGAGATTTTGAACAGTGAGAGTTTAGTGGCCTTCTATACCATGTCAGACAGAGCTTTCAAAGTATAAGGAGGCAACATAAATACCAAGGTGATTGTGTTGCAGGTGAAAGCAGAATATTTTTTTCTTTTTGTTCTTTTTATTGTTAGGTTAGTGGCAATGATGTAGGAAAATGAGGTAGGTCAGAAATGGGAAAGAGGAGGAAGTTCATTTGAATGGAACACTTCAGGGCACTGGCAGGGGCCTGGAGTTGTCACCCACTGGGTCTTTTTACCTCTGATTTTGAGGTTGTAACATGAGAAGCTGTGATCTGAGTTATGCTCTTAACATTTCATCACAAATATACCCAGGAGCAGCCAAGATTAAGGAAGTTGGTTGGAACTCATTAGTGTCGTGTGGATGTTTCTACTTAAGGAAGCACATAAGGAAATCCTGTTGAAACAGTGTGTTAAAATGCAGGCATTTGACTGAATCATCTTGATTTTGGATAATGTTGCTCTGGCATTCTTCTTTTTTGCTAAATGTCAACCCTGGTTCTTTTATTTGCTGTATAGGTGACTTTCTGTATTTGATCTGTAATAGTAGATGAGAAATAATTTGGAAGTGTGGGTCAAAAATGCTGTCTCTTATTCCATTATGTTCATTGCCTTTAGGAACAGAAAATCATAGCTTTACATGCCTCTGTTTCTTTGATTTTGATGAGCACATGTTATGGGACAGTGGAATATAAACAAATTATGAAGACCTGGAAGGTAAATACGATGGCTTGTGCTGATGTGGTCTTGTTTTTATTTTTAGGCAGAGGCAGGAGAAATGAGTAGAAACACTGAACTAAAGAAGCTGCAGATCTTTGGAGCTGGACCCAAGATGATGGGACTGGCATTGGGAGCAAAGGATAAAGAGGGTAATTAAATCTTGGACTCTTTGCTTTGTGAAGTGGTGAGACTGGTAAATCATTCTGAATGTCTCTAGAGACAGCACTAAGAAGTAAGCAAATGAAAACTGGAAGAAGAAAGCTAAGTGCTGTAGGGTTTCATTCATCAGAGATTTACAGGGTGCTTCATGTAACTTGGCAGAGTTTCAGCTCTTTATGTATTATATAGTAACAATAACAATTAAGGAGCTGTTCCATGAAACTGAGTGACTGAAAGGGAAAGCAGGATTTAAAAATACTGAGATTGATCCTGCCAGCAGAGTGCACAAAGGAGTGTAATTCACTCTGTTTCATGAGGTCATTGGGATCTCCTGTGAGGATAAGCAAAATGTTTTTCCTAATCCCTGTTGATTTTAGATTGTCCAGGTATAACACAACATTTTTGCTTTCTTTGGACTGTCAAGTAGTTTCTGATCTGAAAGGCTCTGTGCCAGGCTGGGTATCTGTGGTGTTTTTACAAGTTGAGTCTATCCTGCTGGGATATTAATAGCATTTAACTTCATTTTACTTCAAGATGAGGTGACGCGAAGGCGCAAGGGAACCAGATCAGAGGCGTTTGGAATGCAGATGAGGCAGCGCAAAGGAACTCTTTCTGTCAACTTTGTAAGTGTCATTCCTGTGCTCTGATTTCTGATAGAAAGGACTTGGGTGATTTACTAAGATTTCTTTCTCCCCTAAAACAACCCCCACCTCTCCAAACAGATGAATGAATGCACACTGCAGCAGATCAGACTGTTATGGGAAGAAAGAATAGTATTTTGAAAAATAATCTCTGCTCTAGGCTTTGGTTTTCATCTCTTGGACAGGAAAGCTGTTGCAGTGTGAAGCTTTTTGCTGATCCTACTTGCCACATGCTTGAATGCCTTCAGTAGTGCATTTTCAGTTTGAGGTCCCCTTTGTAGAACAACTGTAATACTGCCTCTCATCCTTAGAGATTTTGAGGTGCTCCAGTACTTCAGGAGTTTGTTTTTAGCCATTCCACTTTTGCATCTTTTCTGTGTTGAGTTTAGACTAGTCATTATTCGAGTCTATTCAAGAGAAACCCCTGAGGGGAAAAATAACAAGTTTAGTGCTGTGATGTTTGGCCATGGAAAAGCAGTGTATAGTTCTTAATGTCTTTCATAGCATGTGACTTTCTACTTGTAAAGTGTCATAATTTAGCATGTGTATGCAACCATGAATGAAGATCCATGCTTTTACTGTCTAAAGAATTGGACTCTTCACTTAGAGTTCAGCTGGTTTTTTTCTTAGCCTGACAACACTTACAAGAGCTTGTTTAAAATTTGAAGCATAGAAAGCCAAGGCAACCTAAAGACTCTAGTCATCACGTTTTTATATAAGCCAATGCTTTCTGGGGGGCAAAAAATGTGGGAGAAGTTGGATATTGAAAAACCAGATCACTGTGCCATTGTAGATAAATTAGGATTTTTGTGACTTTATTCTTTTAATTGTTCTACTGCTACTGAGTATATGGTGTTCCTAGGCCATGTGAATGTGACAATTTTAAGTAAGCTTTAATTTTGAGCTATTTTGTCTAGTCTCTTGCTTTTTCTGTGGAGAACTGTAATTTGTTTACGCCTTTCATTTACTTCGATTTATAAGAGAAAATTAAAATACTGCAGCAACAGAATGGTCGTCTTGGAACTGTATAGCTGTAACTCTAATCTTGTGAAATTCTGGGACTTAGTAGTATTTGGTTCCACACTTTTTTTATACTTGGATAAGGAAGGCAGTCCAAAATGCACAGGTAATGCATTTGCCTTATGTAACTTCGGTCTGAAAAACTACTGTGGTGCAATTTTGTTTATACCTCGTCATTTATTTATCTTTTTGTAAAATGCTAACTGTGAAATCAGTTTTATTTATGTGAATTACTAACTGGGAGATAAAATACACATTTTTCTCTCCTCCTCTTGCCTTCATACATATGGTTATATATCACCAGAGTCTTATTCTGTTTTATTACATGGCTAGAAGGTTTTTTTGTGGTTATTGCATCATCTCAGGTCTGCTTGTTGTGAGTATCTATTTCAGTGCAGTTTTTGTATTTGCCAAATCATCACTTACGCTAACATAGAGATTGCATATGTTAATAGGAATTTGGAGAGAAAAAGGTATTATCAGTGAGATGTAGCTAGTGAGTATCACGGAAAAGACAACTCCTGGGATTTTCATTTTAATGCATTGTTAGTTTTGGGAAGAGAACCTGGCAGAGAACCCTCCTTCCCTTCTATGTACTTGCAACAAAAGCAGGTTTGGTGTTTTAAACAGAAATTATATTCCATGAGGCTCACTGTGTGGATTTTTTTAAAAAGGGGAAATGATCTGTCTGAGTAGAACTGCATTATTTTTTAAAATAGTTACTTAAGAAACCTGAGCAGTCTTCTTAAGAAGTATATTATTGCATAGCTAGGTTGCATACTTAACAAGGCTGCTGTAATTAGAGATGGGTTTGTCATTAAGTATTTAATCCACCTGAGCCTTATCAGCTGAAAAGCACATGTTTTTGTGACATCTTGATTAAATTAACAGACCCCACCAAAAGCAGCCCCACCTCTTCTGGTGTTATTTTGAGCTGTGTGAAGGAAATATGCACAGCCTGAGTTGCCAGTGACTAGTGGGAGTAGTAGCAGAATTTGGAG
The DNA here is from genome assembly GCA_013398175.1 of Climacteris rufus. Taxonomy (NCBI): domain Eukaryota; kingdom Metazoa; phylum Chordata; class Aves; order Passeriformes; family Climacteridae; genus Climacteris; species Climacteris rufus. Next base: position 924,337 of record VZRZ01007595.1, read on the forward strand.
CAGGTGTCATTCATGCAGTTCATGTTGTTAGTAAAAGTTTATACATAAGGTAATTTTTTAGCTAGGATAAACTAATACAGCTTTTTCATTTAGATTATGCTGCAGTTCTTTGGCACTGTATTAAATGTTCATTTGAATTAAAGTCCTTTGAACAATACAGGAAGCAACAGCAAAGAAAATTTGAAACCTCTTTGTATAGTTTCCTCTCTGGCTCCAGAAAAGACACAGTCAGTATTGTTGTTGAGAGACTATCTTGAACAACTTCCAAAAATTGTTTGCTATTGTATTGGGATTAATACTTCTCCCTCATTATTTGGGGTTTTTATCCTTTGCTTTGGAGAAAATGAGAAAGAAGTTGGTTCCTTTGCATGCAGTTTCGTTCCCTTTCTCATGAATTTTTAGATTGAAATCTGTAGATTTGTAGATTTTGTTACCTCTTTTTCATTGCACAGGTATCACTGTACTGTTGCAAACAATGTGTATGTTCCTGAATTTTTTTTTTGAGATTTTCCTCAGCCATGCCGAGGACATTGTTTAAATTGTTTTTCATGATAGGGGAGCTGAAGAGAGTGAGTTCTAAAACTGTAACCTTTCCTTTGCCTTAGAATAACTTAAATGAGATGCTACTTGAGTTAGATAGCAAAAAGTAGTCTTAACTGGATAGTTTTATTGCAGCACCCAAAATCCCTCTGCTCCCACCTCGTGCTGCTTTGGGAAATTGAAGCATAATTGATCATTGTTAATGCTTCTCAGAAATCAGAGGAGACTGTGTTGATGCTCATATATTGGACTTCTTTGTTCCTCAGCTTAAGGGAGTTGGTCTCCTGATGAGAAACCTTTTCTAACTTTTGTTTTCCTATTTTTTTTCCCACAGGTTGATCTCTATGTTTGCTTATTTTGTGGTAGAGGCAATAACGAGGACAAACTGCTACTGTGTGATGGATGTGATGACAGCTATCACACTTTTTGCTTGATTCCTCCTCTTCCTGATGTACCCAAGGGTGACTGGAGATGTCCAAAGTGTGTTGCAGAGGTACAGTTCAAGAACTACTCAGGCTTTGTATGTGTACCTGGAAAGATCAGAAGAAGAGCATTTCAGCTCAGTACCAGTCCATCCATGTACAAGGCCTGGTTTGTTTTGGAATATTGTCGAGATCAGCCATGAGTCTTGGTTGATGAGCCATAAGGAGAAAGAAACATTCCTTGTAGAGCTTGGGGATAACCTTTGTTTATTCTATGACCATGTGACAGCTAAAACTTTAACCTTGGTATGTTAAGAGCTGAAACCCAAATTGATAATCTGGTAGTGTGAAATTAGGGTGATAAATAGGGTTGTAATGGATGTTTCCACATAATGATGGCGCATTTTGTTAACTATGAAATAACCAAATTATGAAATTTAGGCTTAACAGGGAGCTTTGGTTATTGGAAAGACATCATAATATTGTTCAGCATAGCTTTTAGCAGAAAGTGAAAGAACTAATTTAAAATGTCATAGCTACTTTAGATTTGGTTTAGGCTAAAAAAGGAACTGCTCAGGCTCTGAAAGTGGAAGCTAGTTGAATTTCATTACTCAAAAAAAGAAGAGCTACCTAGTTTCAAGAGATGATTGCTCAACAGTCTGAAGACAGCAAGCATCACTTGATGAGCTTGGTATTTGTCTTAAGGAAACAAACTTCACAAGCTCAGAAAGTTGATACATGCAGGATTCAGAGGAAGAAGCTTACTGTTTCCAAAGCTGTGATTATGAGACTGGCTTTTACTTTTTAGACTTTTTTTTCCAAAAGGAGCAGTTGTGCACATGTGTATGTCCAAATTTTCCCCCAGTGCTGCCACAGGAGGTGGATCAGCTCCCTGCTCTCTAACCCTTCACGGGGAGATGAGGCTGTCAGGAAAACTCAGGCAAATGCTGCTGTGAGAGAGGTGGAAATTCATAGTTACAGGCAAGGGAAAAGATGCAACTTTCCCTTTGGGCTGCTGCTCACAGAGTGGATTAACCTACTTCTTTATTTTTCTCTTAAGCAAGAGCAGTAAAGAGGTATTACCAAACTGCAGCAATCCAGTGTGGAGTTAATTTAGAAAATACAGTAGTAAATAGAGTGGCTGCAGTAGTTGAAAAATGTGGAAACTCACAAGAAATTGCACTACTGCTGGTGAAAACAGGGATATGTTGTTACCAAAGAAAACATGCAGGTAGGGACAAACCCGGGAAAGATAAGGTGCCAAGTAAGTTGTTACTAGCAAGTGATACAGAAAATACTTGAAAAATTCTGGAAATACATTGAAAGTAAGAGGTAGAGAAAACACATAGTTATATTATGTAATGGAGAGTAAACAACAGCAGAAAGATGTTTGAATGGTTCACTAGTCCCTTTTGCCTCAGTTTTTCTTTTAGATGTTAATTGTGTACAGATGCTTAATGTAATTTTAACAGCAGGGTGCTGGAACAGAAGCTGGGAAGAGTAGGGTAAGGGCTCTTTATGTGTATTTAGGTCAACATTGTTTGACAGTGGTCATAGATGTTGAAGATTCTCTGTTCCAGGCTCCATTGAAGAACTACTTTGGTACATGTTGGGCATAGTCTAAGGATAGTTCCTCTTGGTACAAAAAGAAACTACTGATGAATTCCTTTCCAGTCCTGTTTCTTTATGACTGAATAGCTGACTGTCAGGTAGTTTTACATCATTGTGTTCCAGTATGTCTTGTGTATATAAACATTGTCAGTTCCAAAGGAGCTGAGAAGGAAACATTAGAAATGGGTGAGGAGAGTAGCTGAAATGCACACTAGGATTTTTTGCACTCGTAGGATGGATGGGGATCGAATAGTGAAAGACTTGGAGGTTTTCTGTCAGATGGGACATGTCTGTTGTTGGCTGTGTTCTTATTTCCTTCTTCCTCTTTCCTCCTATATATTTTCACAGTGTCAAATCCGTTGGTGATTTGCTGACTTGATAAGACTGAAACACTTGGGGGGTTTGTTCCTGTGCAGTTATTCTGCAGGTGCCTGCATCCAGAGTGTCTGGAGAAATGTCCTATGGTTGCCTAAGCATCTTGTGCACAGTCTTACCCTGTGGCTGGCAGTGGTGGATGATGAAATGCAGTTTTGGACAGGAAAGCAGAAGTGTGTAGCACTGAGGTTACAGTGTTAGATTAGCTTCTGGGCCATTAATTCTGTTCTGTTTCCGTTGTGGTAGGACTTCCTCAGCTGGAAAAGCACCCAAAGCTGGTAGCTTATTGTGCTGGGTAAGGACTCAGATGGACACTAGGGCTTTTTGCTAAAAATGTAACTGTGTCAGAGTCTGCTGCAGGGAACAATATTTTTATGTTCTGTCTCCTAGGAATGCAACAAACCCCGTGAGGCCTTTGGATTTGAACAAGCTGTCAGGGAATATACTCTCCAGAGCTTTGGTGAAATGGCTGATAACTTCAAGTCTGATTATTTCAACATGCCGGTCCATGTGAGTTTGAGCTTTTGTTGTGATTCCTTGTAAGGGAAAAAGAGAAGAGGTTTCAGCTGATCCTGGATTTTTGCTGAGGCATCTTAGCCTTGTTTAACGAGGCACCATAAACTTCAAGCATGTAAACAAATAATTTAGTTTTCTGGCATCTGATCTCATTTCAACTTTATTTCACCCTTCTCCTGTGATGGACAGACAGCTTTATTGCCTGGTAGGGTACACTGTATTGGTCATACTCTAGTTAAAGTTCTTGTCCTTTTTGATAAACTGAACTAAATATCTTCTTGTTTGGCAAAGGGATCTTTCTCCTGCCCTTCCTATGCCTTTTGACTTGGTTTAGTTTGTTCAGAGGATAAATAAATGTTTTCCTTCCTGTTACAGTCTTTTCTTGTAGACAAGTCAGTAGGCTGTCTGATAATCACAGGGTTTTGATTTTTTGGTTTTGTTTGTTTTTTTTTTTGTTTTTTTTTATTATTTGTTTGGTTTTTTTTTAGTTTGGTTTTTTGGTGGGTGTTTTGGGGTTTGGTTTTTTGTGTGGTGTTTTTTTTTTTTGTTGTTGTTGGTTTTTTCTATTTGTTTCTGCAGCTCAGCAGCATTTTTGAAACTAGTATTTCTGCTTTGGCACACTTTCACAGTTCTGCACAGCCCTGTAGACTGTGTAAAGCACCAAGATACTTCCCCTCTCATGGTTCTTTGGTAATTTACAGACATTCTTGCTCAAGCCTCTACCTTTTAAGGACTCCTATTTATGATAGAACTTTGGGACATGGAACAAAAATTATTTTATGAATAAGCTTCATAAATAAATACATACAAGTAAGAATAATAATGAGCTGCATGAAGATCAAGCTCTGAACACAATTTAATATCTGAATTTCCTCACTGCTGTTCAGAAGTTCTGGTCATTATCCTCTGAAATAGTTTGGAATGGCTGTCTCCTCTTCCCCTTGTTTTTTTCTCTACTTCTGGTAATTCCATCTTTTTTTGTTCCTTTCCACGTGATTGGTAACCTATTTGTGAAACATTGTAGCCATTCAGAGGAATATAGCTCCAATATGACTTTGAAGAGGTAGAAGACAGAGAGGAAAGGACCTTGGTATATGAGAATTCATGAGGAGTTAATAGTGATTTCTTGGTTGAATGATGATTTTTATGTTGGGTTTTAGCTGCACACCCCCTCATAACATCTCTCCTGCTTGCAGATGGTTCCCACTGAGCTTGTGGAAAAAGAATTCTGGCGATTGGTGAGCAGCATAGAGGAAGATGTGATTGTGGAGTATGGGGCTGATATCTCCTCCAAGGACTTTGGCAGTGGCTTCCCAGTGAAGGATGGCCGGCGAAAGCTGATGCCAGAGGAGGAGGTGAGGAACAGGATATGCAAACTGACCCCATTCTTTGCCCTGCATAAGATTTCACATTAAGGATTTAGGTCAGAAATCAGCATGGATTTTTTTTCATGAAGAAATTGCTTAAGGCTTTTGTATGTACTTAACATTCCTTTTGAACAGGGCATTAATCTGTTATTTGAGGGATTTTTACAAATCTGGTTGCTGATAACTAAGGTCTGGTTTGTGATTTAAGTCACACCGGTTTTCTATCACTTCATCTTAGCAGGCAAAGATGTGCAAGTTGTTGCAGTTATGTCTGAGTATGAGGAGATATTTCATCATTTTTTTCTTTCCTGTTCCAAATCTTTTCATTATAGAGTTAGCTACAGAATCATGATTCCATCCTCCTTAAGAGGTTCTTAATGGGTAAAACAGAGTAATTGGATTAGCTTGTTTCTGTGTGCACACTGCAAAAATGAAAAGATGTAGGTACAGCATTCTATTATAGAAAATTTTATAAAGAACATCTGGTAAGTATATTATCTATTTTCCTTCAGACCTTACTGTAGCATATCAATTTTCTTGCTGTTGGTATGCTTAAATTCAGATAAAATTAGAGGAAAAGTGTTGTTTCCTGATTACACAGCCCCAAATCCATTTATACTGCTCTCTGGAAGAGGTAGTCCTGCTCACTGTGGTCTTCCACACATTCCTGCACCTTCCTGTGTGTACCTTTGTTGGCTATGCAGTGATTGTGTAGCTGCTTAGTGAGTCACAACTGATTGTTTATCTGTTTGTATGAAAGTAGTCACTTCAAAAATTTCTCAACCATATCATTTACGTCTTCTGATTCACTGCATTGTCTCTGTAGTGGCAGAGCAAAGGAAACAGCAGGAATGTGTGGCTGAGCTGAGGGTCTGACCGGTTCTATCAGCAACTGTGGGATATGTCCAAAATGCCTGTCCATCTGTGCTTACAGCTTTTGTAAATTGGAAAGTAGACTACTATTAAAGCACAGTAGTGGATTTTTAAGGCAGTCTAGGTTATAATTTTTGAACAAATTGTGTGTTTGAAAGTAGAGGTGGGAGTGCTTAACCAGTGATGCTGTCCTCTCAAAAATGAGTGTGTAGGAACTTCTTCCCTTGAGAAAACTTCCTGAAGTAATCTATAAAGTAAATCAACATAAACTGCAGTGTGTTAAAACAGGTGTTAAAAAAATGGAAATAACGTAAAATTCACTGTGTTGTCTACAATTCTAAGTTGTCCTATCTTATTAAAAGACTTGTATCCTTAGTTCTTCTGGTAGTATTGCTGGGATTTTGTTCCACCAGAAAAGCATGAAACCTGCAATCTTGGGGTGGGGAAGAAATCAAAGCCTAAGTATGTAAGCCCTGATCCAGGGAAGATGGACCATTGTATGTTGAAATACTAGGACTGATAGTAAAGTCTTGGTCTGATTGTTTGATGATTAAGATATTTAAGGAATTATTTCTGGTTTTGATGTTCCATTGTTGCAGGAAATATCCCAGTGTCTACTATAGAAATGAATAGGCTGATCTTTTCCATTGTACTTTCCTTTTCTGGACTCTGTGTCCTTATGATGTTTTGATTTGTTCACATTTTCTCCTTATTTTGGCAGGAGTATGCACTCTCTGGTTGGAACTTGAACAACATGCCTATTCTAGAACAATCAGTCCTTGCTCACATCAATGCAGACATCTCTGGCATGAAGGTGCCTTGGCTGTACGTAGGGATGTGCTTCTCCTCGTTTTGCTGGCATATTGAAGATCACTGGAGCTATTCCATCAACTACCTGCATTGGTATGGGCTATCCTTTGTGCATCTACCTTACACTGCCCTGTTTGCTTTAGGAGATTTGTAGTTCTACTTGAAAGTGCCTCTGCACACTGAGAACATTTTAAAATAAGAAGCTAAATGTGGTGAGTGGTGCATATTCTTAGCTGGGGCTGGTTAAAAGGGAATACAGATAATTTTTTAACCATGTTAGTGTTTTTCATGAACTGATTAAATACTCTTGTGGGGCCAACATTCCAGTGTCACTGTAAAATCATGCTTTACAGGGTCCCATCTTTTTTGAGAAGGTTTTTAATTTTCAACTGAGTTGCAGTTCACTGGCTCATTGCTTTATGATTTAGAGCTGGGATCTTTCTGTGCTGGAAGTGGAGTCTGCTGTCCCATGGCTTGTAGAGGTATCAGAGCTGACTGTTCAGCAGCAGATCCGTGTATACGCAGAAATACTCCTTGAAAAGAGAATTTGGAAGTAATTCTGCCTTTCAGAACAGTCCTAGAAGCGTTGTGGTGTTCAGCTTTTGTGTTTGAATAGGAAACTCGTGACAGATTAACTACTTGCGTTGCAGTCTTCCCAGTTCATCACTGTCGCAGTGAATGGAGCTGTGGGAAACTTTACAAAGTTTGCTGTCCATCTGGTAGAGATGAGCTGATGGCCTTCAGCCCAGCACTGCACATCTTTGCAGAAGCACATTTGCTAGTAAGGCCCGATCTGCAGGCTGAGGAAGGCAGTTAATGTTGCTTCAAGCCGGGTTCTTGTCCTCAGCGGGCCGTTCGGGGGGTCAGTCCGTGAGGCCTTTGTGGCCGGGCGCTGCCGGCAGGCGGCGCTGCAGCCCGCGGGAAGCGCTCGGCGCTGCCGGGGCCGTGCGGGTGCTCGGCAAACCGCGGCCTGCGCTTCTTCATAAAACAGAGGGTAGAGGTACAGCTCAGCGCTGCAGGTGCTAGTCATGCTGAGTTAAGAAAGGACTGGAATAGTGCCTGAGTAATTATTTGTTGAATTTTGGTATTTTTCTTCCCTCGTACTTAAATAATCCATGTTATTTGGTGTTTTTTATCTTAATAGTCCAGTGGATCGAAGGTTTTTAGTAATTAGTTCTGAATAGGAGAAAGATTCCTTGTATTTCACTCCACTGGCTGGTATACTATTCTGTTGGTTTCAGAAATATGACTGCTCCAAGCCTAATTGCTCTCTTCTCTTAAACCTTGTCTGTGACAACCAAGGTTTTGTTTATTAAACTTAATTCCTTCTTTGTGAAGGAAAGAATTGCCCATTTTACCCCTTCAGGGCGTGGTAAGTGACAATTATTTTCCATGTTAGTCTTGTCAAGGCAAATCTGCTGTCAGGTATGCTGAGAATTGTGGTGGAGAGCATCTGATTTTTCAGATGGGAATAGTACATCCTGAAGAAGATGCTCGTTGATTAAAGACTTTTTTGTATCTAGGTGCAAAATATTTGGTTTATGAGGACAGTGCTGCTGGATGTGAGGTGTGCTTTGCAGTTGGGTGGCACCATCAGTTCCCTGTCAGTTGTGTTTATTCCTGTGGTTGTGTTTTGGCAGGGGAGAGCCGAAGACATGGTATGGTGTGCCCTCTCATGCAGCAGAGCAGCTGGAAGATGTGATGAAGGAATTGGCTCCTGAGCTGTTTGAATCCCAGCCTGATCTCCTGCATCAGCTGGTCACTATTATGAACCCCAATGTGCTGATGGAACACGGTGTACCCGTGAGTAGCACACAAGCAGTTTTTACATAAGTACTCCTATGTGATCTTTTTTTTCATCCTCTGCCAGATTTGTATAACAATGGTCTGGCATAACTCTGAAGAATTTTTATGGTGGGCATTTGCATATTCAATTCATTACTTAGAGGGTGTTTTTTAAAGTTGTTTTCTAGACTCTTCCCTTGACTAACCAGGAAATTATCTTGTAACAGAAATGAGTGTGCCAAGCTTCCTGCATAAAATACCTTACAGAACAAACATACCTTGTCCATTACACTTAATTTTTAATTTTAAAAATCCTTTCCTTGTGTAACAGCAAGTTTGTCTGAAATCCTTTTAGTATCTTTTGACAGTAAAGTAGTTGTCTTATGTTCAGTAGAAGTCTTAGTGTTACAAAATGCTTTTCTGACCAAACATAATTCACTACAGACCTCTAAGAAGCAGTCACTATTATTTGCTTTTGTCTTAGGATAAATTGCTTCCCTGGCAAATACCCCAAAAAAGCAAACCATAAACTGTTTTCCAGAAGCTTTTGCGTTTTGTGGTACAATGGATTAAATAATGATGATAGAGAAACATCCCTTTTGGGATTCATAAAGACAACTTTCAACTGTTGGCTTATATGTTCAGCTTTTTTGAGAAAGTCTGTAAATTGAGTGTTCATGTTAAGAAGACAGAACCAGTCCTTGCTGCTGTTGAGATAGCTGTGTTGCCTGTGGTGTTCTATAGGTCTAGAAAATGGTGTTCAAACATCTTGTACTTTTGTGTCTTAAACTCTATTGCATGTGACATGTTTTTTCTTTCCTTTATCCTCCCTTTATTAGGTTTTCAGGACCAATCAATGTGCTGGCGAGTTTGTTGTGACCTTTCCTCGTGCCTATCACTCTGGATTTAACCAGGGATACAACTTTGCTGAAGCTGTGAACTTCTGCACTGCTGACTGGGTCTGTTCTTTTGTATATATTTGCTATGTCTTTGCTCAGCGATCTCTGCAAGTAGTTTTCGTAACTACCTGAATAGTCTTTTCAGTTAAACAGTGTATTTTATGTTTATAGTTCTGGGACAGCAGTTAACTGATGGGAATTTCCATTATATAAAGGAGTTTTGATGAGCACATAATTTTAAGCAGCTTCAAATTCACACTTTGGCACGTGTTCTTCCCTTTTGAGTATTGATATAACCAAAAAGTGACACCTCACAGTACCTTTAGCTAGTGTTTCTGTGGTGCCAGTTTCTGAATTTGATACAGAGCTGTGTCCTGTCTTGAAGTGCTGTTGATATTTGAATGTTGGAGATAGGCTTATGACAGTCTTTGTTCCTCCTTTGTGGCAGCTCACTGTGCCTTTTAATCATATTAATACCTGTTCTAATATCTGTGCCACATCAGTGCAGAGCTTATGTGGAGTGTTCAGTCAGTTGTCAGAGGAGTGGTCTGTTACTATCCACAGTTTACATGTGAAAGTTATGATCTCCTCTCTAGTTTATCTGTCTCTAGCTTTGTTTCTTAAACTACACATAGAAATTTTAACCCTTTTCAGAGAGTTTTATTCACTTACCAGAAAAACTGTCTGCAGGACTGGCAGTGTGTCTGTTTTTTTTTCTCCTATGTTCATGATACAATGTGTGCAGCCTCTGTGAACAACTGCCGAACTTGCACCAAGCATGTGACATTTCCTTTGCTTATATAAAATGTAGCCAGAAGTCTGTGTGGCAAATTGATCAATTTAAAAGGCACAAAATGAGTGATTCCAATTTTGGTTAACTCTAGGAATCTCATGTTAAATATCTATGTCCAAGCATAGTAATACCCAGAGGGCAATGCATTCACCTTAGCAAAGACCAGATGACTTCTCTTTGGTGCCAGTTTCCTTCTCACTGGAAGTAAAATTGATATCCCCTCTGCCCTCATCTGTGCCACGATTTACAGTTGCTATAATTGGCTCTGTCCCATCAAATACAACTCTCAGTCTTTTCCCAGTTTCTGTCCAGGGGAAGTGGGAGCTCAGAGCTCATTTGGAAGGGCTGTTTCCCAGAACGGTGTTGTGGTTTCTGCAGCTTCCCATCGGGCGTCAGTGCGTGAGTCATTACCGGAGGCTGGGACGTCACTGCGTGTTCTCCCACGAGGAGCTCATCTTCAAAATGGCTGCAGATCCAGAGTGCTTGGATGTGGGGCTGGCTGCCATGGTCTGCAAGGAGATGACTCTGTTGATAGAGGAGGAGACACGGCTGAGGGAGTCTGTTGTGCAGATGGTGAGCAATGAAAGACAACTCTTGGCTTGCAAAAGAACTTTTGCTTCCCCTTCCCCCTTCTTGGATTAGAATTTTTGAGCAAGTGTCTAATTCTTTTTGTTAGGGGGTGTTGATGTCTGAGGAAGAAGTGTTTGAGCTGGTTCCAGATGATGAACGTCAGTGCACAGCTTGCAGAACCACGTGCTTCTTGTCAGCTCTGACGTGTTCCTGTAATCCCGAGCGCCTGGTGTGCTTGTACCATCCCTCTGACTTATGTCCCTGTCCCATGCAGAAGAAGTGTCTAAGGTATGCAGGATTTGTTGTCCTCCCTACTTTTCTTCCATATCTAATAGTTTCCTGTAGACCAGAGACCAAATACATTTGGTCACACTTCTCTCCTCCTTTCTTTAAGGAGTATTTTTATCCTCTTTGTTTCTTGGTCCCAAGGCAAACAGGTATTTTACATACTCTGTTTTTCTGGCCTTGTTGTGGGTGGAAAAACTCAATATTAGCAATATCCTGACTTTCATGTGGCCATTAATACTTTTTATATTTTTCTTTCCCGTCTTCAGGTACCGATATCCGCTGGAAGACCTTCCTGCTTTGTTGTACGGAGTGAAAGTTAGAGCACAGTCTTATGACACTTGGGTCAGTAGAGTTACAGAGGCTCTGTCTGCCAATCTCAACCACAAGAAAGGTCAGACTTCTGTCTTTCATAGTACAATGTCCTGAAACTCCTACATTTCTTCTGTGCTCTCCTTTAATGACAAAAACGCTGTGTTTTGAATATTGGAAAAAAGAAATGAGCTAATGCAAGGGTGTAATGCAAATTACCATTGTGCATTTCAAATTGAGCTACCCTGTTGCAACCTTGATTACAGGCCTTTGAAACAATCTAAAAAGTCTCTTTTTTTATTACAAATTATATATGTACTCTTCTTACAGATGTGATTGAGCTGAGAGTTATGTTGGAGGATGCTGAAGACAGGAAATACCCGGAGAATGATCTTTTCCGCAGGCTCCGAGATGCTGTGAAAGAAGCAGAGACCTGTGCTTCAGTAGCACAGCTGCTTCTAAGCAAAAAGCAAAAACACAGGTAGGACAGACATTTTTTCAACAGTTTCCATCTGTCTCTTCTGTTACTTGGTTGGACCTGGAAATGTTAAGAACTCTGAGGTCCCACTGTGTGTGAATTTCTCAGTGTTTCCTTAGTGATGTGACTCACTGAGGTAGGGAGGGAGGAGGCAGATGCAGTGGCACAAAGGGCCAAAAAAGTGGGCTTGGTTGGAATGTGATAATTACTCTGCTTTCAGCTGACTTATGTACTGAAATGTGAAATGCTTTGGAAAAGTGTTTGATTGCTGATGAAATACTTCTCTCAGTGTGTGGAAGAGTTGTAGGGAAAGAAAACTAGAAGTAAAAATGTAATGAAAGTGAGTTTTGACATGGGTGTTTGTGTTTGGGACAAAAGGATCTTGTGGAGCACATCAGTACAGAGAGCAAAAACAGTCCATAGTTTGAGCCAATGTTTCACGTTTTGGAAAGGACCTTGGGAGGTAGTGATGTGTGGCTGAAAAGTAGAGGCTTGCCTCAAGTGAACTCCCTTGATTGTCTGTGTTGCCTGCCTTGGTGGCTGCCTCAGTGTTGCTCTGTCCCCTGGCCCTGCCTCAGCAGTCTGCTGGATGTGTTCCTTGTCCTTTCATGAGCCTTCAGCAGCATGTTCTTCCTTCTCTCCTAAATGTTCTGTGCACTGAATGAAAGCCCCATAGAATATAATTCCATGAGGTGACTGTAATTCTTGTGCCAGCAGTTGTATGGTAAATTTATGTAGCTTGCAGTTCCTCTGTTGATGATATTTGGTTGTTGTTTTGCATGTGTGGTTTTTCTGTATTACTTAAGCCTTTTTAAGGGAGTAAAAAATAAATACCTTGGTAATTATAATGTTCAACTTTGCCACACAAAACATAATTAATGTCATAACTGCTTGAATTTGAACACTAAAATGTTACAATGCACCACAGACCCAAGTGTAATAATCTGTTGTAACTGGAAAACCATTACAAACTAGAGAAGCCTTTTTTCTGTATTTGGAGGGTAAAGAAGACTCTCCTATTTTTTGTTAATTGCTTGTAGGACCCCACTGCCACAGAATTATTAGTGACTTAGGGCTCTGGTCTAGGTGAGGGAAGCAACATGATGGGTTGCATTGCCCTGTTTTAATGAAGTTTAATTATTTTGGTAGCTCCCAGGTGTTCCTAATCTTTGCTGTATCCTCCTCTTCCTCCTGCTGTTGGAGCATGTCAGCCTTCTCTCAACAGACCTTCAGTTGCTGAGATTTATATAGATACAGATATATGTATCTCTAACATATGTGGTATATATCTTTATAGGAAGAAACAATTCTTCAGTTAATTATTTGGTGGGTTTCCAGAGCTACCCCAAGAAGGACAAGGAGTAGAAAGATTTGGCAACTTTCAGTGGCATGTCTGATCTAAAGATAAAATAATTCTGTGAGGCGGAAAATGGATTTATATAGACATTTGAGAGCTGTTGTATGCTAACTAACAACATTTTACAGAATTAAGGTTTGAGAAATTTTGAAACTTCTTTGAGCAGTGTTAGGAAGTGTCATTGTAAAGGTCACATTCAGCTGCTTCTATAAAATTTATGTTCATATTTAACACCTGGAGAAGGATCACATTTACACAAAGGATAAGGTTATTAAAAAAGCAAATGAAAACCAAATGCTCAAACAGAGCAATTTGGCAGGGGTTAATGCAGCAATAAAGTCATGGTCAAATGTAGCAGAAGAAAATCTATGACTTAATCCATCTCATTATGAATAAATCCAAAAAATAGGTAGTGTGTAGCTGTGAAGTTGTGTCCAGTATTCTAATCCTAGACCTTCCTTGTTTGTTGAGAGTTTGAGTTTCCCTAGGCAGGGGCAGTTGTATCTTTTTGTGCAGCATCCCGTGCTCCAGCAGTGCTGTCCCTTGGAGCCCTGTACCCTGTTTGCTCTCCTCAGGGACTTTGGGGCTGCAGCAGGTCTGCTGCAGCCACCACTCCTCACTGTCTCTTGGAGCAAGTCAAAGCCTGCAGGATTCTTTTTCCTTCTGAGGTTGAGCTGGTGTGCAATGATGTTTCATCATTAATCTCAATTTTACATTTACAGTTTTATGTAAGTCCATAGTTGAAAGATTGAATTCTTTTTCTTTACTATTTCTGTAGTAATAAAACGTAGATTCATTAGCAGGGAGCAGCCCTTTAGTGTTTGAAATCTCTTGTACTCGTGAAGTTGTGCCTGCCAGTGATCTGTACACCAGGTATTTAATTTGTGCAGTGTGTCACTTGTCTTTTACTCCATTCAGTGACCTTGTTACACTTGCTTCGAGTGATACTTAATGGAAGTGTCTTTACAGAACCTGTCCTACTCCATAGCAGTTTCAGCAGCTCTCTGGCTACAAGAGAGGAAGCACTAGAAAAATAAGACTTGTTTTCAGAGCTTGTTGTTGTTACATATCTCAGACTTCTTGTCAGTACTTATCATGGCAGTCACCTTCTTGAGCTGCCTAAAGTAGGCTTTATGGGGCTATATGCTTTTACCTGTTTGTAACAAATTCAATTTGAAAGTCATCTGGACAATTCTACCTCTGAAGGGCAAGATAAGTTACCCTAAAGGTGCTTAGGAGAACTGTATTAAATTTTGTTTTGAAGATTTTGGAATTCTTCTGTTTGGGTTAGGGTTTTTTTTTGCGTTCTTAGGTAATGTAATGTTTTTTGTATCTTCTCAGTCATCTTGATAGATAATTTCTGTCACTGTGAATGAATCCAGGGATCATTTTTTCTCTCCCCCAACACTGTTTAATTGTGCCCCTTCCTACAGCAGAGTGAGCCAGGACAGTGGAAGGACACGGACCAAGCTCACTATGGAGGAGCTCAAAGCATTTGTGCAGCAGTTGTTCAGCTTGCCATGTGTTATCAGCCAGGCCCGACAAGTCAAGGTGAGTTTGCATCTGCTCCTCAGATCATGTTGAGCTTTTTTGCTTTCTTCTGGTTTTGTGGCAGTGTTTTTTTTGAACAGATAATTTTGCCTGGTGTAGAGGATGAAAAGCTTCTGATGTAAAGCATGTGTGCACTTTTTTAGGGTGCCTGTTGCAACAGGCATTATCAGATGTGGTGGTGCAGCTGAACAAAGATAAAAGATCCCCTTTACCTGTCAGTGTCCAGGCAGCCCAGTTTTAAATCTCTAAATCAGTTACTCTTATTCTATCATCATTAATGCTCTCTATAGATATTTCTGTGAAATTTCTGGCTAAATCCAGCCCTTTTATGTTTTTATAGAAACCTCTGAAGTTTACATTGGTTTGCTCTTTCAGGGGAGCAGGAAAGCAGTGCCACACTGTCACTTATTCCATAAATATCTCTCAGCCTTGCTTTCCAGCTCACAGTGCTCTTAATCTGTATGCATGGCCTGCATTTCTTGCCCTTCGTATATATCTTTGCACCTGTCTGTGAGTGAATCTAGACTAATAACTAATCCAGATCATACTGATTCCCCTGACTGCTATAATCATGTATCATTCTGGCAGTCTGCATCATAGTAAGTGTTTTTAGCAGCAGTCTTAATTTGTTTCTCTGTCACTGATGATGAAATACTAAAAGAGTATTTCACCTACTAACCAACTTCTAGAAAGCTCCTTCAAGAAACATCCTTAATAAAGATTTTTCGACTTGAGAAATGCTTCTTGAGATGTGTGTTAATCATATTACCCTGCATGTCTGTTGATACAGTTTTAAGAGTATTGTATAGTAGTAGATAGAGGACCTAAAATTCTGAAGACTACTACATGCGCAGCTGCTGCTACATAGCCAGACATATAGTTTAAAAATAAGGTAGTTTTGTTTGAGGAGGCCCCTTTTCCTTGAGTGTTGGTTTATGCTTGTCTTTCATTCATGAATTGTCAGGCCTGTTGATGCTCATCTTTATCCTTCAAAGGAGTTCTTTAATGAGTTTCCCAGCAGTTGATAGATTGGAAAGTGTTTTCTCATCCTCATATGATGGGATGATCTTACTACACTTCTTTCCACATACAAACTAAAAATAATTACTAATACTTCTAAATGAAATTTTATTCACTTATCTATTAGTAGAGCTACAAGATTGTTCTCAGAAGGGCGTTTTTTTCTAATGTATTTAGAATCTGCTTCTAATTAAAACATAATTTGTAAATGACAGAGCTGCAGGCATCCAATAAGCTCAATAACAGTTTTAGTTTCTATTTTTGTCTAAATACTTTCCCCCCCACCCCCCAGCACTAGGAAACTGGTTCTCATTCAAGTACTCAGCCCATGCATGTGCATGTTCTTGAAGCTTCAGCATAATCACTAGTCAATAAATAAATATTATCATTTTACTGATTACAAACTGTAGTCTTTTAGTTTCTGAATGAAGTCAGATAATGATCATTTATGCCAAGGCACTCACTAGCTTTTAGCATGGCATTTGAATGCAATTATCCATCATAATGAATAGCAGAATAATTGTCATTTTGGTTGATGAGTATTTTCTAGCACAAAAGGCATTGTAATTATTAAACTGTACTAATGTACTGTTGTCACTAGGAAGCATTCAGAGTATGTTCCCTAAATCAGAATCTTCATAATGTAGATCCTGTTCCTTCTTAAAAGTGCCTTCTGATTTCCAGACAGTCAGGAGAAGCAGCATCAGCCAAAAAGGGCAGTAAGTGAAGGGTTAGGCCGTGCAGGGTTTGCTCCTCGTTGTGCTGTTGACTTGCTGTCAGAAATGCCTGTCTCTTTGTAAGAGACTCAGCAGTGAATCAATTGAGTATACTGGGTGAATGTCCTTGAATGAATCTCCTGCAGAGATTTTTTCCTGTCTGTTTGCTGTCTTTGGTTTTTTCATTGCAGTGCCAAAACATGAAGATGAGGACAGCTGCAGCAGTGCAGTTGGATTTCTGTGAAATTGTCTCTTTTAATAAGAGGGTTTTGCATTTTCATTTCGTTCTCTTGTGCAGTAAAGCCCTGGTGCTTAGAAGTGGTAGGCCTGCTTTAGGCAATAATAATTTCAAACTTTACCGTTGTTATACATGTTCCCATATATCTCTGGCTTGTAATTTCTCCTCAGCATGCTTTGCATTGTTGTCATTATTGTAATGCCCCTGACACTATTGAAATGATGACCTGTTTGCAGAAGTCCCTTTTCTTCCCACTATTTTAAAATTAATGTTGACTGGGCAGTGCTAAGTATTCTGTTTTGCTGGGAGCTGTAGTCATTTGCAGTCATACTATTTTAGGTGCAGAGTTTGATGCAACTAATATGCCTAGGGTATGAAACATTAGGCCATGAAATAAGTTTAGATGGTCTGTTACTTAATTTATGTCAGACTTGATGGCTTGTGACAGCGAGCTGGCATGGTGTGTAGAAGCTCAGTCTGATGGTGTGATGATCCCATACAAATTCACAGCTGACTGATCCCTCAGTCAGAGTTTTCCTTTTGATTCTGTGGGTGCTTTTTCCTAATTGATTTGTACTGTATGTTACTTCAGAATCTGCTTGATGATGTGGAAGAATTTCATGAGCGTGCTCAAGAAGCTATGATGGATGAGATCCCTGACTCTTCCAAGCTGCAGGAGTTGATAGACATGGGCTCTGGCCTTTATGTAGAACTTCCTGAACTGCCAAGGCTGAAGCAAGAACTGCAGCAGGCACGGTGGCTGGATGAGGTGAGGTCCACCCTCTTGGATCCCCAGAGAGTCACCCTGGATGTGATGAAGAAGCTGATTGACTCGGGAGTGGGCTTGGCACCACATCATGCTGTAGAGAAAGCCATGGCTGAGCTGCAGGAGCTACTTACCGTCTCAGAGAGGTGGGAGGAGAAGGCCAAGGTCTGCCTGCAGGCCAGGTGAGTGTTCCTTTGCAAACTGTTCTTATAGGTCACACACTTTGGTGTTTCTCATCCTCTTTGGAGGAGTGTGGTGAAAGGTCGGGTCTTTGAAGCTCTAGTGTCTGTTATTTTGTTTTTTTTTTACCTCCCAACAGTTAGATTGCTCAGGAGTTGGATTTGAGATTGATGAATTGCAGAAGTGTTGATTCTATCATGTTGCACAGTGGCAGGAGGTTGTGGGTGTTGCTGCTGTCCTTGCTGTCCATCCCCCTCAACAAAGAACCCTGAGTATGCCATACAAGACAGCTTTCTTGGTGTTAAAGGGTTGTGATGCTGTGCCCTTTTGAGCTTGATCATGCCAAGCCATCAGCTTTCTCACCTCCTGTTATTTGGTAGCCGGTAGCACCCTCCAAGCATAGAGCCATGGTATCCTACACTGCAGTGTAGTGATGAAGTTGCATCACCAGCCTGTCAAATTTATGACTTTACATAACTGGCATTTGGAGAGAAGGCTGGAATTGGGTTTTTCTTACTCTAGACCACGCCAAAGTATGATGGCTCTGGAGGGCATCGTGAATGAAGCAAAGAACATCCCTGCTTACCTGCCCAATGTGCTGGCACTGAAAGAAGCCCTGCAGCGGGCTAGAGACTGGACAGCCAAAGTGGAGGCCATTCAGGTAGGGCTTACAGCAGGGACTGGAATCTTCTGCTTGCATCTTCTTATTTAGATGACCTTTATTCCTAGCACCTCTACTCACAAAGGTGACCTGAAGAGAAGCCTTGCTCTAGCTCTTAAATGTGCTCACCGGAGCTTGTGTGCTTTTTTCCTTTTTGTTCTTTTGTTTCCCCACTGGCTATATCCAATTTCTATTTCCCTTCCTTTTATACATTTTAGAGTGGATATAAAAGCTGGCAAATTCATTATGATATGGTAGTTGGTTTTGCAACTGTTCAGCATGCTGTCACTGGAAATAGTTAGCTGCAGCAGAAGATGCTCTCAAGTCTTCTGTTTTGGATCTGGCTGTGGAAATGTTTTGGTTTTTTTTTGCTAGTGCTTTCTTCCCAAAATGATGTAACATTTACTGGCACTGGTGGCCAGAATTTTGTCTGAAATACATTAATTAGTTGTGTAGCCTCCCCTTCTACTGGTCTGCTCACACAACTTGATCCAGAGCTCTGTGAGATTTCTAGGTGTCAGTCTCTGGACTAAAACTGCCTATCTTACATCAGGTGCTTGTTGGGAACTGAAGTGAGAATCCCAATTGATTTCACATCAGCACCTGTAAGACAGCATTTAAGGTAACTGTCTGGAAATGGAATGTTGTCTTACTCCCTAAGCCAGCTGGCCATGCCAAAATTACTGTTAAAATAAAAACTATATGAGTTGTTTAAAAAAGCAGTAAACTGAAACACTGCCCTCCTTTCCTTTCCTATGGAACTCTATTTTAGGCAGTGACAAAATAGTGTATGGCTTGAAATTAAGATGCAGCTGATAAAATGATGGAATTGTTGGCTTAGAAAAATTTATTTCACCCTAGAATGGGAGCAACTATGCCTACCTGGAGCAACTGGAGAGCTTGTCTGCCAAGGGCCGCCCCATCCCGGTGCGCCTGGATGCCCTGCCCCAGCTGGAGTCGCAGGTGGCTGCAGCTCGCGCCTGGAGGGAGCGCACGGGAAGGACCTTCCTGAAGAAGAATTCCAGCTACAGTCTGCTGCAGGTGAGCAACACACACTTCTCTGTCAGAAGAACACACTTCTCTGTCAGAAACTGAGCCTGATGACCCTGAGGGAGTGGTCTGGAGGGAAGAGCTGATTTGGTTAAACTGGATTATAGTTCCTTTTCAGAATAGAATGTAATTTCAGCTGTTCTCAGGTGAAAACAATAGAGAAGGCACAAAGTCTTTGTGGTTAGTCTTGTTTTATGTATAGGCAACCTCATCTGTTACTTTCAAAGAGGGCAAAGTAAAGCTTTTTCTGGTTTCATTGTAGAAATGTAGGCCTGAAAAGGACACAGACCCTGTCTCGAATTGATAAATGTTTTAACTTGCCTCACAGTTTAAATGCTAAGAAAACAGATATTTTATAAACTGTTTAACTATAAGAAAAATTAGTCATCAGCTGTTGTTTATTTTTCTTCAATGGATGTAGTCACTGTCCTTGTTTCAATAAAAATCAATCATGTGTTTGAAGATCTATCATATCTACTTGACAGGCTTCCCTTTTCTATGGAAAACAGTTCCAGTCCAACTGCTTTCTCTGAGGCTGTATTTTTCATTCTCCTATATTGTTCAATTTCTGCAGTTTGTCTTCACTTCTAGTGAGATGTCCAAATCCAGACATCATCCTTTCCCTGTGGTTTCCCCAGTGCCATGTGAAATGCAGTAATTACATTGTGTCTCAAAGGGGATACTGATGTTTAATGTTTTCGGATGGGATCTGTCCTATTGTAACAGCATCATGCTGATTCCTGTTCACTTTGTGATTACACTCTAGATACAATTTTTTACTCCATTTTCTTCTGCCTAACTAGTTATTTAATATGTTCTGGTTTTGCATTTCCTAAATGTAGCAATTTGAACTTCCCTATATTCATTTTAATTTGCTACATTTTATGTTTAAGCATGCATTTCAACTAGTCAAGATGACTTAAAATTTTATTCTTCTCCTTAAAAGGGCTTTGCAGCCTCTCATATTGATATTAAAAGGCCTATAGTGTATTTTTGGTTTATTTTCATGCACCAAATTGCTGATGCAAATATGAAATAGTTTTTAAGACTTGTGATTAGTAAAGGCCCTTGAAGTGAATGTTAAACTGTGGGTATGTAACTCCATATAGTATATTTGTTAGCTGTATGTATGATAGTGTATGTATGATACTGTAATTTAACCATGCAAGCACAGTGACTTTCACTTTGACCTGCCATGTCCCAGTGGTGCTGATTACATTCAAATTCCATGAGTATGAAGTACTTCTATCCTTTTCTGTTTATTTTCTTCTTTCTTGTATTGATTGACAGGTACCAAAGGTGTGAGATTGCTGAGTAGTTCTTGCTCTCTGGCACTGCTGTAATTTCTTTGAGATGTTCTTGGCATCCTTGGCTCTGACAGTTTTCTTGGTGTTTCCAGGTTCTGAGCCCTCGGACTGATATCGGTGTTTATGGGAGCAGTAAGAATAGGAGGAAGAGGGCAAAGGAGTTGATGGAGAAGGAAAAGGAGAAAGATCTTGACTTGGAATCCCTAAGTGAACTGGAGGATGGGCTGGAAGAGGCCAGGGATGCTGCAGCTGTGGTAAGGAGCAATGGAAGGTGGTGTTTCTTGATTCGTGGGCTCAAGTTGTCTCTTATCTGTGTAGAAATCTTAGGGAAGAACTGATAAATGAATTTTGCTGGAACAAAGATCTTGTAATAGGATGTTTGACATGAAAGACAGTTCAACTTTAATACAGTGAAAGTAGAGGGAAGCACAATTCAGAGTATAAGTGCTGGTGTTTAGTATTAATTTGGCTGTATGTAAGACTTGAATGCTCTTGGGTTAATACTTGTGGCTGCTCATCTAACATTAACACTTACTAAAATCACGTTGAAGTAATTAGGTGCAGCTTTGTCTTAACCAGTACCAACACACATTTGGTTAGGTCAGTTTTGAGGGCAGCCTGCAAATGTTTGGTCACGGACACTGGACTGGAGGGGAATGTTTTATTTGACTCCTCTTTTTTGGAGTATATTCATGCAGCTTATCAGAGGAATTTGCTGTCATCTGGCTGCCCTTTCTCTGGGAACAAAGAAAATATATTCAGGCTCATTAATATGGCTTATACTCGATCTGTTTTACCGTAGTATGCTAGGTTATAGTTACCTGAATGGAAACATTAAGGAAGTGCAAGTTGCTTCAGAAGGTATGTGGTCACTTAAATGCTTCTGGTGCTGAGTCACCACTGAAAGAAAGCTCAGCTGCATTGTCTCGGTAAACAGAAGAATGGAACAGATTCTGACTTCTTCCCTGGAGTTAAAACCTGTTCTTCTGGTGGCCTTATGACAGATTAAATTATGCACTTCAGAAACTTTGTAGTTATGGAGAAGGTTATCTAAAGTTTACATATCATCTCTGTGATAAGACCTCTAGGGAGCAGTGAGTAATTGAGGAGGAGCTATCTTAGCTAAAATTTTAATTAGATCACAGAATTCCTAAATTTTGGGCTAGTTTTAGATCTCTGTTTGGGTTTGTTGTTTTTCTTCTTTTCCTGTGTTGCTGATAAAATGAAATCTCTTAGCTGTGAAGGTCACGGCCTGTTGTTGTCCTTGCTGGGTAGGTGGCTGTGTTCAAGGAGCGGGAGCAGAAGGAGATTGAGGCCATGCACGCTCTCAGGGCAGCCAACCTGGCCAAGATGACCATGGTGGATCGAATCGAAGAAGTCAAGTTCTGCATCTGCCGCAAGACGGCCAGCGGGTTCATGCTGCAGTGCGAGCTGTGCAAGGACTGGTTCCACAGCGGCTGCGTGCCCCTGCCCAAAACGAGCTCTCAGAAGAAGGGCTCCAGCTGGCAGGCCAAGGAAGTGAAGTTCCTGTGTCCCCTGTGCATGCGCTCGCGAAGGCCGCGGCTGGAGACCATCCTGTCCCTGCTGGTGTCCCTGCAGAAGCTGCCGGTGCGGCTGCCCGAGGGGGAGGCCTTGCAGTGCTTGACAGAGCGAGCCATGAGCTGGCAGGACCGAGCGCGGCAGGCCCTGGCCACTGATGAGCTGTCCTCTGCTCTGGCCAAGCTCTCCGTGCTCAGCCAGCGCATGGTGGAGCAGGCAGCTCGGGAGAAAACAGAGAAGATTATCAGTGCAGAGCTACAGAAAGCAGCAGCTAACCCCGACCTGCAGGTGGGCATGGCAGTATCTTGCTTTCTACTGTGCTTGTCCTGACTCGCTGTGTCAGAATGCCTTTTCTTGGAGAAGCTTCGGGAAGAGGGGAGGGCAATTAAAAGCTGAGGGTTTGATATGGTGAAACTATTTAGTTCAGTGCTCCTCAGGCTTTGGCTGGCTTCTGTCAGGTACATTGCTGCTCCAGGAACAGGTCTGTTGCTTTGTACTCATTGCCAATAGCAACTGCTGAAGGTGATTGTGAGAAACATCAGGTCAGTGGTAACAGCTGGGTGTGGGCCTGAAGATGTGTAAAGCAGTTGCTACTTTGAGGTCCGGATTCCATTTTTCTCTTGACACAATCCCAGGTCTCAGTATTTATAATTTCTCATGGATTGTCATTCCAAGGCATTTAGTGTCATGTTAGTAAGTATCAGTGAGGAGTGTAGGCAAACACTGCTAACTCCATAGCTGACATCTTCATGTTGAAATTGAGGTCAAGTCATGCTGTAGTGAAGGAGCTGTAACTTCTACCACTGGACAGCAGTATCTAGATCTTTCTAGTCACTAGTATTAAAAAACAGTGAATCAAAATCTAATCTTTAACTTGGGTATTGCCCTATCTTTTTTCAAATCTTGCTGTAACTAGTCTTTTCTGTGATGTCTGGGCAGTTATCCTCAGGCTGAAAGAACCACTCTTTTCTTTGTCGGTAACTCTTCAGGTTTTCACAGGTTTTCCTGGAAATTGTATTGTTTCATTCTCATGTTGCATTTTGTTTAGGGACACTTGCCAAGTTTTCAGCAATCAGCCTTTAGCAGAGTGATAGGGAGTGTGTCCTCATCCCCAAGGCAGACTTTGGATTATGATGATGAAGAGACAGACTCTGATGAAGACATCAGGGAGACATATGGCTATGACATCAAGGTAAGTAATCTGCATGGAATTAATACAGAACACCTGTCTTCTATTAATTAATTTATTTCTGAATATTTGTTGTGTCTTAAGCTGTCTATGTATATTCTACCCTGGCTCCCATTGTAGAAGAGCTACTTGATTTATCTCTCTCTGTTCTGAACTATTATGAAGTTTTGTAATGTTTTTATTCAAAACTTCCAAAGTGCTGTTTGAATTTCACAAGGTGCCTTCTAGTGCTAAGGAAAAGGATACACTTAAAAAGGGCTTTGTATTTATAATACCATGGAGGGTGAACATTGTCTTTATGCCCCATTCAGAGATACCATGAGTCATAAATATAAATGTCTAGATGGAGGGTTCTTAGAAAGTTTTTACTACATCAGAAAGACTAGTCCTTGAAAACTGCATGCTGTGCAAGAGGTTTCCTGATGCCAGAGCTTCTCTCATGTTTTGTTTTCATACCTCTCTCTTCTTTCAAGCCTTATACAAAGGAAGTACAAGTGTTCCATTTTGGTTGTGTGGAAATTTTTGAGACTGGCTGTCTGGATCATGTTGTAAAATTAGTGTCTGGATACAGTTCAGAAATTGTAACTGCAGTAAATTTTTTAAAATATTGTAACTAAAGAAAGCCATCTGTGAGAAGGCAACTGTGGAGAAAACCAAGTGTTTCCAATGTGTTGAAATGTTCTTTTGATATATGTAGAGACAAAGGCAATGCCAGAGTTTCTTCATGAGCACTATTTTCTTTCTAGTGGTAGTGTCATCTCTACCTTAAAAGGTGCTATCTTAAGAGAATGTAAACTCTTCTAAGGCAGATACTCTGATTTATAAAGGGACAGCATGTTATCCAGGTATGATTTGCAGCAGTCTCCTATTTTTAGTGTGTTGTTTCTCAGCAGCCTGATGCAAATACATAGATTTGTCTTACAGTCCCATGTGAAATGCCAACAGGAGTACACTGAAAAAGCTACAGCTTTTAATTAAATCAGTTTTGTATATAAAAATCGTTTCCAAACTGTTCTTTGCATCAGGAGTCTTTATAAGGCATTTTTGAAAGACATGGCATTTTCTGAGGCTGTGGTAAAACATATGTCAGGAAAGATGGCATATGCTTGTCAGGAACTGAGGGTTTTGCAGGAGCATAATTTCATTTGTTTAATGCTTCTATTGTCACCATTTAAAAATCTGTTACTTACCCCTTTTGACTGGACCTCCAGCATATGTAATTGTAGAAATGTAAAAGTAAGAATCTGTTGAAGCAAAGTTGATGGAGACCAGAAATCTATTGGAGTAGAAGACAAATTTTCAGGCAACCAATCAAATTCTTCAGGTCTAAGCTAGGAGAAGCAAAGTTAAAAAAAAAGAAAGTTGCTCAGAATTTAATTATTTTTATACTGTTAACTTTTAACGGTTGAGTTTTTCAGTTTTTAATGCATAGGTGTTTTCCACTGTATTTAAAAAAGATATAGATAGGATGCATTGTGTATGAATTTGCTCTTAATAACTTCTTGTGGACCCTACAGAAGTAACCTGTGAATACTTAAGGGTCCATAGACTGCATTGTGAAAACCACAGTCTCTGGCTTCTCAAGTGCACAGTTGTTACAGAAACAGATGTGAAAACGTGATCTGTTTGATCATATTATGTGTCTGTTAATTAAAACATGATTCTTGCCAGTAAATACTTCATCATGAGTAAAATAGCTAGATTTGTTTTAAGATTTGTTCCAAGTAGACTAATTTACTGGTAAAAAATTGTTTTCATTTTTTGTCTTGTATTTTTTCTTATTTCTTTGCACCTGTGTTGCTTATGGCTACTAATGATGATTTTTAAATCAATTTACTTATTAGCCCTGAACTTTCTTCAGTGTAGTATAATACCCATAGCAGGATATTGTATGAGGTATAAACTTTACAGTGTAGGGAGAAATACCTTCCTCTCTCTCAGGATATTTATTCTACATTTTCTTCTGGGCAAATTAAACCTGAATGTCCCACTTGTAGTTCTATACAGTAATCATTAGTTTGTACATCACTTCCTTTTAAATGTGTAACTGAAGGCCAGAGAGAGAGATTGCCATTCTTAAACTCCCTTTTTATGTCATGAAATGACAGTGTCTGGGTGATACAATTTCCTGAGTTGGCCATTTTGGAACCCACTCATCTAATCTGCAGGTAAATATTGTCAATAACTGCTCTGTAGTATTTGTCTTTTTTTTAAGGCAGCTTCTTGTTTTTTAGTGTTTTTTTGAAAGATTTCAGTAGTACATGGCAAGCTAGGTGTGTTAAACCTGTTGCCCAGTTTCATCACTTGTGATGGAACAGCTAAATTCTGGCATAAAATAGAAAATAGATAACTAATTGAGGAGATTATCCTTACTAATTTCACCTGCAGGGGTGAGTAAGAAGAGGGAAAAATTAGTAGTAGGGGGGAAATCAGGGAGTCTAAGTCAGGTGGGCTTGTGCTTCTCTGGTTTCTCTGCCTAATGTAATGCAAAGTCAAACAAAGCTTCTACTGCAAAAAGAGTCCCAATTTCTCTTCTCTTACTGGGTCCACCTGCACTTGAAGGCACATGTCCCTTCTCAGTGGGATGTATCCAAACAGTCAGGCATCCGTCTTACCCAGTATCTTGAGCTGTTCAGCATCTTGCACAACACACTGAACTGAGCACAAGCCAATGCCATCATTAGTCTGTTCATGGAAATACTCTGTCTCAGGTATTACAGCCCTCTTCTTTCAGTGTTAGGTCCTAACTTATAATGATTTAAGACTGCCATAAAGTACTGATCCCAGGGCAATGTTTGATTGCCATTGTATTGATTTTTGTTGCTGTACTGGAACACCCTTTCTTTTCATACCTGTAAAATCTTAAATCATTTCTATAGTCACTGTTTTTTACTCAGCATACCCCTGCTTTTCTAAAGATACAAGTCTTTATGGGCTTGCACTCAGACTTTTCAAGCAAATAATAAATTCTGTAGGCTAACAGTAAGCCTCTTTTCAGTATGTTGACTTCTGAAGACCATACTTGAGGGACTGCTGATTGAGGAAACTTGTCAAGTGTTTCTTGTGCACTGACTACAAATATACTGACCTATCTCTATGGTTCCTCTATTCATCCACTTTTCTAGTAGGGATGTAATTTGTACCTTTTGCACATGATCTTGGTGTCTCTGATGGAGTGCTTCAGAGTAATTTACTTTCAAGTTGGTGTTTTCTGGATTCAGATATTGCATGTTTTCTGTGGGTCTTTTTCAGGACAATGCCAGTGTAAAATCTTCCAGCAGCTTGGAGCCCAATTTGTTTTGTGATGAGGAAATCCCCATTAAATCAGAGGAAGTGGTGACACACATGTGGACCGCGCCCTCATTCTGTGCCGAACACGCGTATTCATCTGCTTCTAAAAGCTGCTCTCAAGGTATTTGTTTTTCTACATATTGAGGTAAAATTTAATAGATAACTGGGATGAGCAATCAGTGTGTAGGGGAACTGCTCTTATCCATGCTAGTTGTACAGAGTATGTTGTCTGTAGGAAGGTACAGCAGAGTTACATTGCAGTCAGTTTCCCGATTTCTGATACAGAAACCTGTGTCAGTGTGTTTTACTTGTTACTGTTTCCCACCTTAGATTGTTGTTGTAAAAAGTATGTAATTTCTTTTGGTTTTGATCTCTTCCTTTTATCTTCATGTGGCTTTGCTTGAGGGGTTTAGACTGGGTATTAGGAAAAATTTCTTCACTGGGAGAGTGGTTGGGTATTGCAACAGACTACTAGGGGAAGTGTTCAGAAAACATGTGCATGTGGCACTTGGGGACATGGTTTAATGGTGGGCTTGGCAGTGCCAGGTTAACATTTGGACTCTATAATCTTGGAGGTCTTTTCCAGCATTAGTGATTCTCTGACTTGCCTCCTGTGTGAAAGGTTCTAGCACTCCAAGGAAGCAGCCTCGGAAGAGCCCCCTGGTCCCTCGCAGTTTGGAGCCCCCTGTATTGGAGCTGTCACCTGGAGCAAAAGCTCAGCTGGAAGATCTGATGATGGTGGGAGATCTGCTGGAGGTATCCCTGGATGAAACTCAGCACATCTGGCGGATTTTACAGGCCACTCATCCGCCCTCTGAGGACAGGTTTCTTCATGTCATGGAGGTACGGAACTTGAAGAAATGTTCTGGCGTGGAGCAAAAAGCCCACCATACTGTTGATGGGTTTTTTAAAATACAGTCCTGAGTAGCTGAGTGCTAAGTTGCTTGCCATGTTTGGATTTCACCTGGAGGGAGTAGTAGATTACAGAAAATAACAGAATAAGCAATCCAGAAATTCGGTTCTTGATCACTCATGCTGTAGCACTGTCCTCCACAACTCACCATATTTAGAACAGTTTTCTCAAGAAGTTCCATGTGCAAACCTTATTTTAGAAGGTAAAAGGTTAGGGAAGGAAGCACTGTTCTTGATTATGCCTGGAAACAGAACTAATCTGCAAAAAGTTAGAAGAAACATTTAGGAAGATGGAAAGTCTACACTTATCTTATATAACATGATACTTGTATGTTACTGAACTTTGTTGCTGGGGAAAGAACACTTTTTTAGTAAAACATAGTTTGGTAATGCAGATAATAAAATTCCTGTTCTTCCTCAGAATAACATAGACATAGCAATTCTTTTATTGATGTACTATGAAGATGTCCTGATTGCTCTGCTCATCTGACAGTGGATCAGACAGGTTTATCTGCTGATTCTGAGGTCGAGTCAAAATCAGCCACATTCCTGCAGAGGGCAAGGGATATGTGCTGGAAGAGAAGGTCAGCCACTGTGTTGAAGAGCTCAAATGGATCCCATTCTTTATCATCTGTCAGCTGCACTTAGGGGTCAATTTGACCATATGTAGCTATGGATTATATGATGGTTTGTTGGGTCACTGAGCTGTGCAAGGAGTATATAGAAGATGGCTCTTTTGTGGCTTTTTGGTGATGTGCAGTAATACAGGATGGAAGGTTACATGCTGTGAACAGTGAGATTAGATGAACATGCTGATTGGTGTCTCACTTTCTGAGTGCCATCCATATGCAATGGGAAAGTGGAAGTGTTGCCAAAGTGCCATCAGTTAGAACTGTAGTCCAGAGCTGACCCAGCCTCCCAGGTACTGCTGCTTTACCACGTTTCAGCCCAAATACTACGTAAGCTTAATGTTCTTTTAACGTAATGGTTTTGACAGGGAGCTGATTGAAGAACAGTGCCAGCAAATAACAATTTATAAATAATATGCCAGACTGTTATATTAATAGTTAAGTAGAGCTCTTTTTCAGGGGAGTGAGGTGTGGGATGTGTGTGTTATGACACTTTCTGGTTAACCTTTATGAATACTTGCTTGACCAGAACTACTCATTTTGAATTGAATATTTTCTATGTCTATTTACATACAAAATAAGTAGACTGTTGTAAAATAATATTGAGAGGATTTGGGTTTGGGTGGAATAGCTATATTAAGTAATGTACAGTAAACAGTCGCTTGGCTGGCTTATAGTATGTTCTTAATCTATTAATAATTAAGGTTAAAGTATATAGCTGGATTAAGTGAAATTGAGTCAGTCCTGTTTGTGCAAGGAAGCTATACAAGTGAATCTTTCAGATATAAATAGGACCTGTCACTGGGAATGGTACCTGCAGGGACAGAGTTGGCCAATTTTAAGCCTCACTTCAGATCTGAATCTGTTATTGAAGAGCTCTTGATGACGCCAGCATGTTTGCAGTGTCTGCCAGTTTGGAAGCTGTTCAAATAACGGATGGTACTTTCTTCTCTTGCTTGAGTTGATGATACATTTTAAGAATTCACCAGTACTCTTTCTTAATCTCCAAAACAGCAGTTGCTTTCTCTCAAAAATAATTACAGGCAAGACTGACCTCGGATGAAAAATAAGCAAGAGCATCTAACAAACGATTAATCATCTCAACTTCTGTTGAAAAACAATGTGAGAAGGGAGTTGTAATTATTGCTTTTTTTGCCTTCTTAGCCTTGCTGATGCTTTACTTTTTCCACTGGGTATTTTTGACTCATTGTGCTTTGACACAGTTGATAACACTTACGAATTTTTTATAGTACAGTGAAAATGAAGTTAAGTGCTTTCTTTGTTTAGAATTTCTAACAGTATGTTGTTGACTAGATTTCTTCATACCATGTCAGGGTTATGGTAGAGGTAAGTACATTTCTCAGATCTCAGGTTTGCAGGAAATTTGCATTTGAATAAAATATGTCTTCACTCTTTCTATGAAGGATGACAGCATGGATGAAAAACCACTGAAAATGAGAGGGAGGGACTCTGCTGAGAGGAAGCGGAAACGAAAACTAGAGAGAGCAGAGCAGTTCTTTGGAGATATGAAGCAAAAATCTAAAGAGCTGAAAAAACTGGAAAAACCCAAGAAGAAGAAGCTAAAACTCACCATGGATAAGACAAAGGAGCTGAACAAGCTGGCTAAGAAGCTTGCTAAGGAAGAGGAACGGAAGAAGAAGCGAGAGAAGGCAGTTGTTGCAAAGGTAGAACTGGCTAAGGAGAGCACAGAGAAAAAAAGAGAGAAGAAAGTTCTAGATATCCCTTCCAAGTACGACTGGTCAGGAGCAGAAGAGTCAGATGACGAGAATGCTGTGTGTGCTGCTCAGAACTGCCAAAGGCCCTGCAAGGACAAAGTGAGTTTTTGCTTAGTTCTGTCACAGGCAATTCCATGCAAAGTCTGAACCCCCTGTGCCATTTAATGTTTAGGTTGGACACCATGAGAAACCCAAGTGGTGTGATTAGAAGTGAGAGAGGATTGAGTAATTCCTTGGGTAGGTACATGGATGTAGCAGATTACACTACAGAACTTCCTTATTCTCTTAGGTACTTTCTAACAGAAGATGGAAAATTAGAATCTGGGAAAAAGTACTCTGTCTTGGTTGGGAAGTTTAACAACTTTAAGCTGTCTGATTTTTTTTATTGACTATGTGCAACATGCATTAGCTGATTCAAAGGATTAATTCTTTGACTCAGAAAGAAATGTTCCTGACTTCACTCTGTTTCTGAGCAGGAGTGGGATGTGTGATGTTCCTAAATGAAGTAAATCTTCTGTATTTCTTGCATACAGTCTGAACAGTGATGCTGCAGGCAGAGTGATCTACAAACCTCAGTGGTTCATTTTTCTTGTGGAGATAAATTATCAGTGATTTTAGACCTGACTGGTTTATTACAAAAGAAACTTGATCTGCCTCTCTCTGTGGTATTGCCTGTTCTTACAGTCAGTTTTTAACAGACTAATTGATGATCAAAAATTCTTTCAGAATGTTTTCTTCTGTACATTCAGTAGATGAATGCCATACATAGATACTTGCCATACAAGTGAAAAATGGCAGATACAAGAATGTTATGACTGAATCATCAGCTGTTGATATCCATTGCTAGTCACTCCTGAAAGTTTTTTCAGGAGTAGTTGGCTACAAACTAAACTAAAGTCTTTGATAATGTTTAATGTAGGTTGCCACTACTGTTATTTTTCTAATGCATGGTTGCATTCTCCTGTAAGTAGAAGGCAGAACTACAGCAGTAATTTTTATATCTGTACCAGTGCATAGCATTAGAGTGGAGAATTTGTTTCTTATCCTACAGATCTCAGTTTCTGCCTACTGACTCAAATTAACTGTACTTTTATTCAGGGAACTACAGAAATAATGAAACTTTTTTCCTTCCTAAGCTTTAATTTCTTTTAATATCTTTTCCTAATTGTTCTACAGCAAGTTCAGCTTAAAGTTTGACATATTCTAGCTTAAATGTTCTGTCACTTAGGACTTACAGTTGCAAAAGCTACTGAGAGGGTGTATTTGTAGACTCTCACCTACACTGAACTAACTGTCCCTGAGCATTTTAAATGTGTTTTAGCACACCTCCTTTCATCTGAGGAGAGCTGAGTCATCTTCTCAGTAGCAGTAGTGTGTGTTGTATTGTTGCAGTCTAAGGATGCAAGAGGGGCAAGGTTTGGTGAAAGAGTTTGTTTTTATTAAACTGAAGCAGCCTGCTAAAACAAGCTCTGTAGTGCATTAATTTGTGCCCAAAAGGTTTTATGTTTTTAGTAGGTCTAGTAGAAAGTATTTCCTTCATAGAAACTGTACCTTTCTGTATTTTCTTGTAACATGCCACATGTTATTGTGCTCTCTTGCAGGTGGACTGGGTGCAGTGTGACGGGGGCTGCGACGAGTGGTTCCATCAGGTGTGTGTTGGGGTCTCTCCAGAGATGGCTGAGAATGAGGATTACATCTGTATAAACTGTGCAAAGAAACCCATGCAGGGACCCAGCAGCCCTGCTCATGCCCCACCTCCTCCCTTCTTGTTGAGCTACAAACTGCCAATGGAAGATCTCAAGGAGACGAGTTAGCAACTACTCGATGCCCAGAACTTGTTGGGAAATGGACCACTGGAACCCTACAGAAAGGGAGGGTTTGAAGCTAATGTAGCCACTGAGCTTCACTTCCAAGGATGTACAGACCTGCAGTAGAGTTGGTCCCTTCCTTACAGCTGGCTTCCTTCATACAATGGGAACGTCAAGGCACAGTGGTACCGACTCATCTATGCAGACACCGCCTGATGAGGAGCTCCAGCCAGTGTTTTCTGACTTGAGTGTTTCCACCTTTGGAGTGTGGCTGTTGCTCTTCAGGACTGAGCAAACCCGAGGCTGTTAGATTAGACACTTGAGGGTGTTAGAAGTACATGTTGGCAGTGGAGCTGGCCTGGAGTTGGTGGGCATAGGCTGGAGCTCTTAGACCTACCAGGTTACCTTAAGGAGGTGACTTTGGAAGTTATCTTTCTCCTCTCCATGCCAACCCAGTGTGTAGAGCAATGTCTTGGGAGAGTTCAATTGCCTCCATATCCAGGCAGCTAACACTACACTATAAGGATGGGAGCAAGTGGATGAATTTCTTTTAATTTCTCTTTTGTAGCTAAAGGGCAGAGGAGCTCATAATCTCAGAAATCAACAAAGGTTCTGTTTACCAAAAAAAGAAACCCAACTCTACTCCACTGGGCAAAATTTTTTCCTCAGTGGGAAACAACCGATCTTCCTGTCCTGAGGAGGGCCAGAAAGCATTGATAATGTCTAGCTAGACCAGAACTTGGGAAGAGCAGAGTGCTTCCCTTTCCACAGGGATGCCCTCTCCTGTTCTAGGCTTTGCTTAGAGTTCTGCACTCCTGCACATTAAAGTTGTCTGGCGCAGGATGGAGCTGGCAAGGAGGTACAGCACCCAGGGCACAGCTTCTGAGATCTGTACCCAGGGATGGGAAGGAAAGAAGACAGCCCACTTACCTCAGAGGTTACACTGACATGTGCTTCTGTGAAAAGTTTCACTCACAACTCTTTCCAGTATCACCAGGCTACAGGTGTGGCCTCCTGTGATACCAGCAAGCAGTCTGCAGATACTGTTCACAGTGCAAACCCCCCTCCCTGCTGGCTTTGCTGGATGTGTACCAGTGTACAATCAGCAACAGTTCTTGTTTGGAGTTGCCCCTGGCTTTGCCAGAGGACCAGAGGGCTTGGGGTCATCCTGGGTGACAGTTGTTTTAGTAAATCCATTTTTAAAGAAGGACTTGTTTTTACTTTTTTCTAAATGTCTCAGACTACTGACTTGTTCTATAAATAGATTATTTTTCTTTGATTTTTTTATACTTACCACTGTTAACCAGCAGCACAGACAGAGGTTCACAAAGCAAAAACCTGCCCGTGGGCTTGGGTTTTTTTACTCCATTCCTTCCTTGTAGTACAAGGAATTAGCAGTTACCTTCCCCATTCTAGCTTGACCAGCTGCCTGTGTTTAAATAGGTAAATACATTTCATGTGCTACCTTTGTGTTTGGGTTTGTTCCTATTAGTGGGGCATCTGGGCCTTAACGACTCCAGTGGATGCTGGCTTTGTGTATGTGAATGTCTGAAGTCAGCCACTGGGCTGTCTTGTCCCCCTCTCCACTCGCTCCCTATTGTGTTTCCATTCTTTTGCAGTTCTAGGAGTGTTGTAAGTAGTGTCCAGTCTTACTAGGAGCTGGATCGGGATTTAAAGAAATATTGACAAAAACAAAAGTGTGCTGTCTTGACTGTTCTGTGTCCCTTCTCTTGTTCTCTGATATTTGGAAGTTTATTTATCTGGCAGAATTATCCATCCAAAAAAACCAACCAACTCAGCTCAGGTAGACAGAACTTTATTGTTTTCTTCTATGTGTGCCTGCTACCTGGGAAGAGGAAAATGTGCAAAAGAAAAATAAGATGGAGGGCAGAAGATTCAGGGTCTTGGGAGCTTTGAGTGCAAATTGGACACAGACTTCTAATTCCTGCTCCTTAAAGACTTAACGTGATGTTAGAAGCAAGAGCAAGCTGTGGTTAAGCATGTGGCTGAACGGGCACCCTAGCAAACTTAAGAGTATTATTTGTTTACTTATTTATGAAGGAGTCTATGCTTTAGATAGGCATACCCTCTTTTTTGCCTCCAGTTACATTTTTTTTCTTCTCAATGTATGCTTAGTTTTGGTAAACTGGTTTAAACAGTTGTTACTTTCCTTCAAGCTTTAACTGATGGTACTACATAAATGTTTCCCTATATGGAGTGGATAAACTATCTGTCACAGATGTTTAATCGTTCCAGAAGTAGACTAGTACAAGATTTCTTAAAGAATCCCAGTGTTCTGTATTCTTTCCTGACTCCTAGAATTTGTGACACAACAGGGAAAATATGGTTAGCATCTTCTGTTAGCCACTGAGCATATCCTGGTAACCATTCCCGCATTCTCTGTCGCGATGAAGTCGTTGTTGTATGTAACTGCCATCAACTGGAAAAGAGACCTTTGAGTAAATCTGCATTGCATGTTCCTGTTTCTCTGCGTAGAAGGTGTGGTGGAGAGTGTTGACAGTAGCACTAGGTACAGCAAGATGGAAACAAGCAGCTCTACAGTGCAACGGTGATCGTTCCGCTTGTAACAAGCGTGGAAAAGAGCGAACAACAGAAAGAAATGTGCAAATCATATGCAAAAGTCATATTTTTAGTAGCTGTTTCTCATGTAGCCTCATGGAGAGCCTCTGTTCCACTGTTGAAAGGAGGTTGCCACACTTTTTTCTGGTTACAGATGTCTCGTCTGCTTTCGGATAAGGTGTTCATAAACTGAAGACCATTATTAGCTTTACATCTTATTGTTTTAAGCTTGTTTTTTAAGAGCGTAATTCCTATCAAAGGATTGCTGATAGTATAAACTTATGAATAAATGTTAACTTTTGGAAAAATCTGTAGATATGTAGTTAGTGGTTGAAAAACCTGAAGCTGCAGCTGTGGTATTGTCTTCAGATCTTAGGGGCTTGAATTTTTATAAAAACATATGCAAAGAGGCCAGCCAAAATTAAGCTAAGATGATAATGTTCTTACAGGTCTGCTAGAGCTGTAGGAAAAACCTCTTATGCTTTGGGGACAAAATCTCAGTGTACAAAAAGTATTAGCTCATGTGTCTACAAAGGTAGTGTCTTAATGCTGTAGTCTACAAAGGCTACTTGCCACTGTAGGGTATTTCTACTTTTCATGTGTCTCACACAAAAGGGTAAAGAAATTACCTGAGCTGTTGTGAGGAGCTGAAAATGGCCAGGACTAGAGTTGTATAGCTTATACAAACGATGTGTTTTCAGGCTTTTCTTGAGAAAAATGGGGCCTGAAATTTGGCACCTTTGGTTGCAGAGAGATAAACATCACTCCTGACCTTCAGTACCACTGCTTTTAGGATTTATGCTTTTTGACAGATCATCCATAGCTGAATGCTTGTGCAGTGTGGACTACTTGATAATGAGGATTTAAGGTAATACTGTTGATATGGAAATTATCTTAAGGGATTGGAATAGAGTCACACAGCATAAGGTAAGAGACAGCTGTCTGTTACATCAGCCACACTGTGAAGCTTGCCTTGATCAAGTTTTTAGAATTGTAGAGTAATTTAGGTTGGGGAGTACTTCTGGAGGTCAGCTGGGTCAACCTCCTGGCCAGAGCAGTGGTGAGTGTGGAAGTAGGTGAAATTTTTCAGGGCTGTGTCCAATAAAATTTTGAGTATTTCCTGGGATGAGCATTTGACAACATCTCTGCTTTCCCGTGTGGTTTTGTAGCATCTTTAGTGCAGAGTTCACTTGCTGTGGTGTGTCTGTTGCCACTTGTGGAGTCTGGCTCTGTATTTTCTCTAATCACACATTAGGTAGTTGGAGACTGCAGGTCCTGCAGCCTTGCTTTCCAGGCTGAACAAACCCAGCTCAGCCTTCCTCG
This sequence comes from Climacteris rufus, assembly GCA_013398175.1. NCBI lineage: Eukaryota > Metazoa > Chordata > Aves > Passeriformes > Climacteridae > Climacteris > Climacteris rufus. Next base: position 959,826 of record VZRZ01007595.1, read on the forward strand.
AGCCATGGCATGAACTGCATACTTCAAACAGTCTTGGTGGTCCCCAGCTGGACTTGTTGCAGGTTGGTCCATGTACTGAGGAGCCTAAAACTGGGTATGTTATTCTACATACAGCTTAAAAGTGTTGAATACAGGGGGGAAATAACTTTGACCTGCTGCCCATACTTCTCATACAGGGCTGGCCTCTATAGCTGCAAGTACTGCTTACTCTTATTCATTCTGGTCACTGTTAGCCCCAGGTCATCTGGTTTATTATTTCTCAGGTTCAGGACTGATAGACTTAACAAACTTTGCATCAGCACATCACTTCAGCCAGGAAAGATCCAACTGAATGGGAGTTCTCCCAGGTTCTGGGCTCTGCTACTCCTGTCCTCTGCCAGCATTGTTTGGTGTCATCAGTAAATGTGAGTATGCTCTGTCCCACGTGGGTAAGAAAAAACACCTGAGGTATTGCACTTGCAGCTGACCACCTCGTGGATTTCAAATTGTTGACTGCTGAAGCCTGAGCATGCAAGTTCACCTTTTTTGACTGCCATTGTAGGTTGTCCATCCACTCCCTAAGTGTGTCTTTGCTGTAAAGCAGGGTAAATTCCTGCTGCTCTCCCCTTGTCTGTACAGTTCATCACAGAAGGCAACCACATTGGGGTAAGATTATTGTGGTGACTGTTGCCTTATTCCTCATGGGCATGGGTGTTGCTTTGAGGAGGATTGGTTCCATTATCTTTCTCCTTCTCATTGAATTGGCAGGATGTATAGAGGGTTCATCACAATCTATCAAGAAAATTATCTTGCATACAGATGTTTTCCTAGGGGTGGAAAAAGTTTCTTAAAAATCATTCCTGAAAGAACTGTTAAAACTGCTGCAAGAAGTTGAGCACTGGGTTCTGCTAAAACCAATATTTGGGGCTTACTCCAGTTAGATGTGAATGCAAAGCAGGGAACTCCCTCACATCCCCTCCAGCTGTGGTCACTAAGGATGTGTTTGGTCAGCCTGCCTGAACCAAACAGGAACTCTGCTTGGAGCACCAAGGCAGCGGGGAGTGCAATAAATCCAGCCCTTATCAGAATTCCAGCCGTGCTGGCTTTGGGAGGGTGATAAACATGTAGGACAGCTGGAAGCTGCACAGCAAGACATGGAGAGCATTGAGCATTATGCAGTGGGATGGCTCAGGATAAATGAGTGTTCAGTTGCAAGGTAAAGGAAATGAAAGTAGCAAGGATTTATTGAAAAGCAGAAATATTTGTAGAATGGCTTTGAAACAAAACCTCTGCTGCAGTGAATAGTTTTAATCCAAGGTGGGGCATTGTGTCTTAATTGGAGGCTTTTCAGAGATGAGTTTTTGGTTGTCTCTGTATCACCCCCCAGCTCCCAAAAAAGAGTAATTTAAAGCCAAGTGCCAGAGGGAGCTGCTGTGGGTGTTAATATCTGAGGAGAGCAGCAATCTGCACACAGGTCCTGAGATGATGCTTGATGTCTCTGCCAGCCTGGCATCTGCTTTTAAGGGATGGGTGATGTGCCAGCAGATCAAAAGGCTGCATCCTTCTCCAGGCTTGTGCAGCTCTGCTCAGCCCACAAGCAGTGGGCACAGCTGTGGCACCCCAGAGAAATAAGGTGTTGCTACTGCTCTGTGAGAGTAGCAATGGAGCTCACACAAATCCATGCTATGAATTTGAGGAACAGCTCAGGTTTCCTTGGGATGTGGGATAAGTAGCACATGCTGTTTCCTTCTGTCAGCTAATGATTTGCGTTTTCAGTTCATACAGCTGGAAATTTAGTTAATCTAGATATTATCAATGTATTGATAGCATTTCATCCCATTGTTTCCTTTCCTGATAGGCTCTTAGGCAGGAGAGAGACAGGAGATAGATGCTTTAGCTTTGCCTAGGAACACTTCAGGGAGAGAGGATTGCTGCTGAGAACACCTGGTGAAGAAGTGGAATCATCTGGCAGCAGCCAGCCCCAGGTGAGTGTGTGGATCTGCTGCCCTCACCTGCTGCTAGAAGGTGATGCTGTGCTGGTGCAGCTGTGAACCATTACCCAGGTTTGTATCCTATTGGTGAGGTTTGAACACAGCCCAGTTGCTCATTTTCTGGGCCTTACCATCCACCATGGTTCTAGTTTCCTCTGGCTTCTGCTATGGATAATTTTGGAATGGTCAGACTGGGATTTAGGGGTGTTAGAGAGCACACAAAACTGAACAAATAAATAATGGAAAAGCTGTTCATAACTTAAAGGATGGGAGTTTTTTTCTTTTTTTTCTTGCTGAGTAATGTGATTCAAGGAAATGGATGGGTCAGATTCCTGTTTGGAGCAGCAAGTGGGCATGACCTTCATGTAACTCTTGTTTGCAGAGTGTGCAGAGACTGCTGCTGTACAACACCTGAGATTTCTGCAAAAAGAAACTTGCTTTGCATTGTCCTAAGAAGCAGCTGTTCCACATCCATTTCTCTCAAACACAATTGTTTCCTGTGCTTTTTCCATTCATCTCCCAGGGCCTTCCCATTACACCTTGGGCAGTCCCTGCTCTCCGGGAAGTGAGACCAAAGGAAATCAGGACAAACTCCCTTTGCAGACTTGTTTTGCTCTTCCCAAACTGCTTTTCCTTCCCATCAGGGGAGGTCTTGCCTCCCACCCTGTTAGGGCTGCTTGGCTACTTCCACAGAGGCTGTGGGACTGCAGACTGTCCATTGCCATAATTAGAACCAGATTTGGGCAGCAATAAAAGGGCTGCTTCCTGGTTTGCTCAGGTGTGAGTCCATAGCTTCTGTTCTAGCCGTGGGGTGTATGCTGGTACTTGTATGCAGTTCAAACCTTGTGGAAAGAACCTTTCAGAGTAAATCAGAATATTAAAGACCAGTCTCCTTTTTCCTCTAGCTCCCAATTATGGTGAACACCAAAATTAAAAATTCCATTGCCTCCATGTTTTTAATTAATTTCCCCAATCTGAACCCATTACCATGTCGTTTTTTTTTCCTGATCACCATGAAAACTTCATATTTGGGCTGTGACAGACTCACTGAAGCCACATTCCCAGCACTTGTCGCATAATTGGCAAGCAGTGCCTGACCCTCTGCCTTAGCTTGCAGGGATCAGGAATGAAGTGTCCTTGTCAAAAGGAGCAGTGATGCTATGAGCCTGTCTGGCTGGAGAAAAGTGCTTCATTAATGTTCATGATGGAAATACCTTGTGTTGATGTATTTCTCATGTGACCTCTTGATCAGGTCAGCCCCCTGAGCACCAGTGTTGAATTTATGGTGGCAAAAAGGTGACATGGCTTGGAATGTGATAGTCAAAAATGAGAAGGAGTGAAGCACCTGAGTAGCAGCAGCCCTTTCATTCCCTCTGGAGAAGGCTGCTCTCAAGCCAGCTTCTTCATTTAGTGTGTGTGTAATAAGCTGGCCTGACCAGACCCAAACCATGTGTCTTTGCTGAAACACCTGTGCCTCATGTCTGGGCACCCATCCCCTGCTCCACTGCCACTCCTCTTGGCTGGATCGAATTTGAAGCTTAGCTTTTTCACTTTTGGCACTCATCAGTAGAAACATAAGATTGCCTTAAGTTATCAAAACTCACAAATTACTTTTTTTTTTTTCCCCTGAGGAAGAATGAATAGGCCTCAAAGAGACTTGGTGCCATATGTTGCAATTGACTACCAGAACAGGAATGACTTGTAGACAAGGGATCAGCCGTGGTGTGAACGCTTGTGATTCTTGCTTCAGGCAGAATTCCACCCACCTGGGAAGTTGAGTGAAAGCTCCAGGTCTTGTTCATGTTATTTCTCAGAGCCCCACCGGCACTGAGCCAGTTCAGTGGATGAGTACTCAGGAGTGCAGTTCCTTTTTTCTGTCTGCAGGGACCTCAGCAGGGCAGCCCAGGAGAAGTTAGAAAAGACTGGCAGCACAGGTCCCTCTGCTTCCTCCTGCACTGACTCGGGCTGCTGGTGACTAGAGGCAAACTGCTGCTGCTGTGCTCTCCTTGTGCTCACTTGAGGGCTGCCTGGCTGTTTTGAAGAGAGAACATCTCCTGGCAGGGCAGGAGCTTTCAAAAATCTGCTGTAATTCTGATTTTTGGAAGATGGAAAAACTGAACCCATGTTTTAGTTCTTATTTTTGAAATGCCCAAATTTTTACTTTGTCAACTCTTGCATAGAAAACTTTTTTGAGAAACTTTAAAAAACCTGCTCTCATTCCTTCAACCAATGATTAGCTGGTTTATTGGAGTTTCTCACAGAATGGAAACTGTGTTCTGAGTAGTTACCAGCCCAGTCAGTAGTTGTGAATTTAAAAGTATCTTTCTTTTTCTTTCTTTTTTAAGAGTGTGTAAGTAAGTATGAACAGATACTGTGAGATCACTGCCCAAATCGTGCTTGTTTAAAACCAGGTTATGGGTTTTCTGTGGAGGAATCAGTTAAGTGTGTACAACCCTGTCTCTCCTCTGAGAAGAGTGTTTCCTTTTTCCTACTAGAACATCCCCTTGAAAGCAGACAGAGTGCAGGGCCATGCAAATCCCAGCCCTATACAAGGAGCACCTGCTGTTTCCATCCTGCTCTGGTGGGAGACCACTGACACTGGGCATAGCTGAGATCGTGGTGACAGAAATCTGCAGCTCGCTTGCTGCTGGGAATTCATGTTACAGCCAAAGCAGGTCTAGGGCACAGTTCTTTTGGTCTGAGCTTCTCTCCTCCTGGGCTGTACCGTGGTGGCAGAGGGGGACAAACCAGCACACTGCTGCCTACACACGGAACGCAGTGCAAGCATCACCCGTGGCTCCTGCCTGCAGAGGAACAGGGGGTATGGCAGTGAGATCCTCAGGAGGAGGTGCTCCAGCACTCTGAGCATGCCATCCCACATTGTAACCAGCCCCTGAGCTCTGGCTCATGCAGGAATGTCACCTTTTTGTCTCTAGCGTGCAGAGCACAGCGTCCACAGACAAACGTATCTCACACCACAAACCCGGGCACAGAAGCGAGGCCTCCACTGCTCTGCAGGCACCCAGTGAGGACAGGGCTTTCCCTGCCTCAGGAGTCTGGTCCTTCAGGCCATTATTTGGAAGCAGTTATTCACTAGGGAGGCTGTGTCTGAAGGAGGTTGTCTAAATGGCTGCAGTAGGATCCTCTGTCATGTGGGAACTGCAGGCCCTCGTGATGGCTTTTGGCTTCTGCCACTGTAATTTCAAAATGTATGTGCCTTTCTGGGAGAGAGCTTAGTGGCTCAAGCAGGAGTCAATCCTTGGTGCTTACTTTGGCTTCTTTGTCTGCTGAGCAGTCTCCAGGTTCCTGTAATGTGCCAGCTGGTATCAACCTCCATTTATCCCCTTTCTGTGCATATTTGTGACCATTTTGCTTGCTACGGCTGTGGTTGCTTAAGCTGAACAGCATTTTCAGGCTGAACAGGCCAGTAGCAGGGTAGTGGTCAGATGGAGGAAATGCATTGTATTTGCTCTGGCCTTTGGCTCCCAGATAATATAACAGCAAAAGGAGTTCCTGGAAGCTGGGAGGTGGCTCCCAAGATTACACATTGCCTCAAAGTACATGGGGGCAGTTTGTCACATGTGACAGAGGAGCAGAGGGGGAGGTGGAATTGGGGAGCACTGTTGCTCCCAGTGCTCAGCAAAGGCCAGATGTGGCTGATGGCTTTTTGTGTTGAGAAGGTGAAGCAGCAGCAGCAGTTGTGCCCAGGCACTCTTTCTGGAAAGACTGTGGTGGGTTTGGAGCATAATTCATTTAAAAGTAGCTGCTACTTTCAGAGCAGGAAGAGACTGTGCTTGTCTCCGAGTAAGCATTTTCCTCTCCTCTTTTCCCCTCATCATTCCTCTAAGAAGGTGCCTTTTGAAACCATCCTCTTTTGAAGTTTGACCTACCTGGGTGTGGCTTGGTGCTTTGGAGGAGAGAAATCTAACACTTGTTCCCTACTCAGCTGGACATAAACATGAAGGAAGACCAGACCTGGAGTAGGTTTTGTGGTTCCTACCAGAGCATGAAGGGTCAGCACTCCTGGGGTGGGCTGGGGCCAGTTCTTATGCATATCTGACCCAGACGGTGTTGAAGGACCTTATTATCTCCAGAAGGTTTTGTTCCACAATTACTTTGTCTGGGATGTAAGCACTTCCCCTGGAGCACAGCCTCAGCTGCTGGTGGAAGATTGGGATCAAGATGAAGACAGAAATCTTGGGAAATGTACTAAGGTAAAGAGAGAGGTATGAGTAAAATGCATCATAAATCAATAGCTTTTAGGATCAGGATTTTCCAGCTGTCTTGACTGAGGTGTGAGGCAACTGACAGTGACCCCCCTGGCCCCAGGTTCTTGTTCTTCTCCAAAATGGGTGATGGGGAGAAGTGTCTAAGCCAGCAGTGCCCCAGATGCACAGCTGGTATAGCTGCTCAGTGCTTGGCAGCCTGCCTGGACCTGGAGGCTGCTTCAGGACCTCTCTGGAGACATCACTCCAGCATAGGCTGTCCCAGTAAATAGTGGGTGACAGCCTGACTGCCTGGGATGGGGTTGGGAGGAGTGTGGCTGCTCGGGCTGGTGCTGTCATCAATCCCGTGCTCTGAGGAGGTTACTGAATAGCCAGCCTCTCATTTCACACCTCTGTCAGGGGAAGCCACTCACAAAACGACCCCCTTGTGCCATCCTGGGGGTGGCATGAGAGCAATGTGTGTGGGACAGGTGCCAGCATCAGTGGCCAGCACTCGCAGTATTGGGAAGAAGGTGCCCTGCAGCTGCCCAGGGAGGTTCAGCTTGCACAGTTCCAGGTAGCACACACTGCTGCAAAAGCTCTTCCCTGGTGTTCTCCTTCTTCATATAAATATATGTGTGTATCTATCCCAATATTTTTAAATTGTGTTATCTTGGTAGATCTCTGGATGCAGTTGTTGTCCTGTTACTACAGAATGCTTGTTATCTAGGCTTGTTCCTTTTTTGCATTTTTTTCCCAAAGACTAACATTCTTCCTTTTTTCTTATTTCTTTCTTGCAAATCTGTTTCTTAAGGCTCTGTTTCAGACTGTCCCTGTTCTTCCCCTTGCCTTAGATATGGTTACAAAATCAAAATCTTAGACACTGAGATTTCATCCTTTGCATTTTTCCCTTTAGATTTTTTATTGCCTCTGATGGGTTGATTTTAAAGTCCCTCTCAGTTTCTTTGCCTTCTGCAATTTCAAAAATATGTATTAAAATAGTATTTTTTTCCTATAGTGTTAACTGATCCTTTGTGGTATTTGTTGGTTCTTTTCTCTTTCTCCCTCGCGTAGAAGGATTAAAAAAAAACCGAATCAATCTTTCAAGTAACATCTCCTAAAACCATATGGACTCTTTCTTAGTTCACTCCAGAAGAAGTGTGAAGCAATGTTTTATTTTAAATATGCTTTGCTCAGGATTTTCCAGCTTGCTTTTGCACTTGTAGATTTAATATTTCCCCTCGCTGCTTCTGTTTACACTGAACATTTGTTTTCATTTTGGAGTTATTGTTGTGTTCAGAGCAGCCTTATCTCACCGGGTGGAAGTCAAATAGTCTGTAATTGATTGCACATTTTCCTATCATAGTCTATTAGTTCCTGCCAATTAGCTTGTCTTGTTGATAAGATTATTGCTATCTGTGTGCTGTAGTAGTTGTACTTACTGAGGGATAGTCATGCAGTGGTGCTGATGAAGGCAATAGTCTGAGAGTCTCTAGAAATGTTTCCTTAATTAATTTCCTCTCTCCTCACACCAATCTGTTGCACAAGGCAAGATATTATTTGTCTTTACTGTTGTTTTTAGTCCCTGCATTCTTACTCTTGACTATTTAACAGCTGCACTATTTGCTGTGAGATGGTTTCTGCACAGGGGTGTTTTCTGTTCCTCACTGTACTGCATAATTCCTCTTCTGGAACATCTTCCCTGCTTTTCTAGAATCACTAATTTGAGGACTGGAGCTGTTTCCCTTGGACCATCCTGTTTAATCACTGCAGAAGAGGAGCAGCCCTGTGTGGATTTGCCTGGTCCCTTTCCAAAGGATGTTCTGTGGTAATGGCCACAGGTATCATGTTTAATTAATTAGGCATAGTGGGAGGAAAAAGATATAATTTGGTCTTAAATCTGAATTTTTCGTCAAATGACATCAGTTGTTACGTTGTGAGACATGGTGAACAATATATTCATCTTCTCAGTCTTTTCCTTTTTCCTAGACCTCCCTTGTCACCCTCTTTTCAACCAAGGCATCTGTTCCCAAATTGAGGTGGTGTTGCTCATTTGATCACTCTTTGGTTGAATTAATTCCTTACCTCTGCCTTTCCCTCTTCTATTTCCCTGTTTTTCCTGTGGGAAGTCTGGTGCTCTGTGGCTTCACCACAGATTGATGTAGTGACACCATAGTGTTTGCTGGTTCATTCCTCTTATTCTCCTACTTTCTCAGACTGCCTGTACACAGCTTTTGCTGCAGCTTTACACACCTGATACAAGGACACTGACCCCAAAACCATTTTTTTCCCCCCCCGTACTCTCTTGCCTCAGGTAGTTATCAACAGATGTAATAAAAATATTTTAAAACCTTGCCTCACTTACATCCTTGGACCACCACAGCTGTAATATATCTACCATGAACTATATCCTGTTCTGTTTGCCTCTTTTATGGCTTCTAAGCACAGAGTTAATGTCATTGGGTAACTACCTGCTGTAATCCCAAGAACTCCTTCTGGAGCAAGCACAGCTCATTTTGCAGCCCAGTGCTCGGTATGCACAACTGGGGCTGGTTATTGCCATTTTTCATCTACTTGATTGCCTGTTCCCATTGCAGCCTCTGCAGTGATGTCCTGGGATGGGGCAGTGTTGCTCCTGGGAAAGACCAGTGGCCAGGATTCCCTGTGTGTGAGGGAAGAAAGTTTGCAACCTGCCAAATTTCTGAATGAGGCTGTGTTGGGACCTTGGTAAGAAGCAGCAGAGCGCTTAGCTGAGTTTATTTCCAGCTTTGCTGCCTGCCACTGCTCCTGGCCACAGCACAGCCCTGGAAATCGTGGGTCTGGCTGTGATGCCAGACCTTGCCCTATGCCCATGACCTCCCTGCTAAGGAGCAGTGACAGGAATTCACCGGGAATTCATATTTTGTCTCTTACCTCTTCCCAGCAGGTCTTGGGGCTTCGAATCCCTCAGGCAGTGCTGCAGGGGCACCTGTGTGTGGTGGTGTCCCCTTTCTCCGGGGCCAGTGTCTGGCAGGGAGGCGATGGAGAGCGGGAGCCGAGCGCTCCCGGCCCGGGACGGAGCCCCGGCGGAAGCAGCGTGAGCCCTTCTCCCAGGCGGGGGGAACGAGCCCCTTTGCACTGGCCATGAAATCAGTCATGTGTAGGTTTTTGTCCAGCCCTGGGGGGTGGGGGAAGGAATGTGGGTTGGGCGAAGTCTAGGATTACACCACGGCTGAATTTTTTCTTTCCACACTTTAAATAGCCAGCACCTTTCGGTCCTGCCTTCGCCCGTCCCGCCGCCCGCGCCCCGACAGCGCCGTCCGCAAGGTAACACCTCTGCCCCCGTTCCCTTCTGCCCTGCGCCCCCTGTGCCCCTCACCCTCCTGGGGCTGCCGTGGAGGAGAGGTCACGGAGCATTTTCTGCCTGTTTAATCATTTTCTAGAGTGGAGGGGTCCTCTCAGTCCTTCCTCTCGGCTGCTGTCAAACGCTTGCCAGTGTTTCTTACTCCTCTTCATGTCCCAAGTGTTTTACAGGGAGACTATGTAAGGGGGAAGGGGAGAGGTCGAAAGTGCTGATTTGCCCTTTTTTAGTTCTCCCGGGATGGGGGAAGACTGTCATTTGCCGCCAGTGTCTTTTCCTGCTGTCCAGGCCAGGGAGTTGGAGGCAGGGATGAATGGTAAGGATGTAAGGCTAGGGCTGGGGGAGCATGGTCTGCAGGGCATGGAGCATGGCTGAGGGGTGGCACTGTGCAGAGGAAGGTGCCCTCCTTGGCACAGGGTCCTCAGCAAGCCCAGCTTTGGCACTGGGAATCGGGAAGGAACCACAATCCTCACCCTTCGTCCCGTGGAACTTGGCGGCCAGTGAGGCATCCTACCAGGGAGGAACAGGGTCAGCCTCCCTGATCCTTCTAAATGGTGACCTCTTGGAGGTGTTTGGGGGAAGGTGGGACAGTAGAGTGGTGCCCACCTGCTCTTAGCACAGATCTGTTTATAGATGGTGCCAAAGTTTCCTGAGAGCTGTACTGTGGGGAGCCTTTTCAGGCAACGAGATGTATGGAGGGGCAGACCTTGGGAAAGGCAAGATCTCAGATGCCCATCAGACTTCTGCACACTTTGTCTTCCTGCTATTAGAAGCATACCACCATTCTGTAAAGCACCTTTTGGAGCAGCCTTGTAGATTGTCAGCAACAGTTGCCACCAGTGGAAGGAGAAACTTGTTTCCCTATTATTTCAGTTTATCCTCTTCCTGTGTCTAAGACCTCTGTGTGTTTGGTGGCATTCATCTGTAAAACCAGACCTTGGTAGGCAGCAATAGGAGAGAAAAGAAACCCTTATAAGATACCTTGTCAAGTATTTGATCCTGCTGTCACCCCCCTCCAGCCCTAAGTCTGTTCCCTGTATCTGCCGCAGTGGGAACTCCAGCCTGACTAAGCTGCTGGGTCTTCTGTGGAACACTGTGCTCAGAGGATGGGCTTGCAGAAACAGGAGTGTTTTGACATGAGGCAATGTAAAATAATAAAACTAATGGTGGCTTTTAAGGACTGGTTTTGGACTCAGTAGTGAAAATGCCCTCAGCACCAGCAGGAATTGGTACAAGGAATAAGAGAAGAACTGTTTGACTTGTGTGTGCATGTCCTTGCCCCCCTTGTGCCTCCCATAGCCCAGACTTCTGACTCATTGCATGACTTGTGCTGAATCTAATGAAGGAAACCCTTTTTGAAGGTGGGATGGATTACAGAGTCCCTGGTGCTGTCAGCAATGGTGAGATGGTGCCCACACACCCTGGCATGGAAAAGGAGAAGGAGGAAGAAGAGGAGGAGGAGAAGACCCTGGAGCGTGGTCAGTGGAACAACAAGCTGGAGTATGTCCTGTCTGTGGCTGGGGAGATCATTGGCCTGGGAAATGTCTGGCGCTTCCCCTACCTCTGCTACAAGAATGGTGGAGGTAAGTGCAGCCTTGGCCCCAGCCCCAGGGGCGCCTGGTCACCAGCACCACCCTGTGATCCCTCCCAGCCTGTCAGCACCACCCAAATCATGAATGCAAAGAGAGGATGCCAACCTGCCAGCACTGTACTGCCATCTGGGCCCAAACCAGGGGCTGCTTTGAACCTAGTGAGACACTGTCAATGTCCCAGGGTTTCTGATGGCTGTAGCTGTGTTTCCCTGAGGTGTGTGGAGCTCTGGTCCTGCTGGTGAGGTGGATGGCTCTGTAGAGAGGGAGGCATGGAGGGGGCTTGGCTCTCTGAGCAGTGTGTCTCACTCCAGGCACTGCTTCTTTGAGGAGCAACAGTCATCCTTGAAAATCAGATGGTGACTCCATCAGATGGTGGCAGAGCAGGGAGCAGTGTGGGAGGCCACAGGGCCCTGATGTCTTTGCGGGCTCTGGGAGAACCTGCAGCATTTCCAGGGGGCTCAGGGCAACTCCAAGGGGCTCTTGAACTCGGGTTCTGTGTGTCCATGGAGGGCTGGCCCCTGGGTGCTGGAGGCAGGTGGCAGGGACAGGGCAGAGTGAAGGTGTTTTCCCTGCCTCAGCATAGAAACACAACATCCCTGCTGCAGCCCACGGTACCCCCTTGGCTTCTGCCAGGGCTGCAGGCATGCAGGAGAGGGGACCCATGCCTCTGATCCCTGTGGCAGGGCTGTGAGAGGTGAGGATGGATGTGCCTGATGCAGAGACTGGGAGGTGCCAGTGCCACAGCTACTCAGGCTGTGCTGGGCTGTGGTTGATCCCTCCCGAGGCCGGGCTGCACTGAGGCTTGGCAGTGGAGGTGAGCTCGCTTTGCAGGTGGAGGGCTGCTGTGGGCTTCTACAGGCATTTGTGGCTGCCTTTTAAAGAGGAAAACTGTTTAAAAAATGAAAACCCAAAGTTTTTCTCAGCTTTGGCTCAGTGACATAGCGAGAGGGAGCTGCTCCCCCTGTCTGGTGATTAGTTGCTAATTGGGCCCTCCGGAAGGGCAGGGGAGAGGGGAAGCGGCGCCTGGCGGGGAGTGAGTGCTGGGGACCTGGGGCTGAAATCCTCTGGCTTGAGCTTGGGGTAGTCTCATGGGCCTCACTAAACTGCTTTCATCCCAGTGGCATAAAAGAGGATTAAACACTGTTTAGCTACTTTCATGCCGTGCTTTGTTCAGCGCTTGTTTCTCTTCGCCAGGTGGTCAGGCAGTTTCCTTCCCTGTTGAAAAAGGAGAATTTTCCGCGTTTTCTTTTTCTGTGGGAAATGCTTTTGGCTGCTTGTTGAGCTGTGTCTGCTCCCACTCCTGCAGCCTTCCTTGGGTACTATTCCATCACTGGGAATGGGGACCTGGAATCCTGTGCAGGCACCCCGTGCTCTGGGTGCCCAGTCAGGGCTCAGGGAGAGCTCTGGGGAGAGGGGAGCTGCCGTGTGAACAGCAGAGCTAAGGGACAAAGGGATTTCTCAACCTGTTTTCTCCTGGAGAAATGGGCCTGAAGCAAAGTGAAGCTGCAGAGGCTATGAGGAGTTTGAAGTCTCTGGCAGATTTTTCATCCCCTTTCCATGAGATTAGAGCAAGGATGGGGTACCAGACTCTTGTGCAGAGAGGAAAGCAGTTTCTGTAAGACTTCTCCTGAGGCAGAACTGTGTGATGAGGTGGTGCAGGACATAAGGTTCCCTCCTGCCTCATGGAACCCAGCCTACCCCAGACAGTGCTGTAACAAATCCCTTGTAACACCTCAGGTTCAATTTTAAAAGCCACCAGAAGGTTTGTCCTGTAGTCCTTCGGGAATGCTGGTCCAGGCAATTGCTTCTCTCATTCTTCTGTAAAGGTGCAGGGCATTTATTTAATTGCCAGCCCCAGGTCAATCATAGCCAGCCTGCAACCATTAGCTCCTGTGCCAGCACTACCATCAGTCTGAGGTAGCTCTGCCCTGCTGGACTTGTTCTCTCTCTGCTGGGCTGTGTGTAGGCAGTGGTGATAACTGCTCTCAGCTCTTGCTTTGCTTGCCTAAATATGAGCCCCTCCAAGAAAATGGTATCTGCAAAATCTGAGTTATGCAAAGAACCAGTCACTTTTCCTTTCCTTAGGGATATTTTCACATAACAAAGGAAGAGTAGTGCCTTACCATTTAATGCTCAGCATCTGATATCAAGACTCTACATAGTAGAGAAAAACAACAAAGAAGAGCAAAAAATTGTTCTTTTTGCTCTTGTTTTCACCTCCAGTGGTGGGGTCAGGCCCTCCCTGGGCAGGCTGGCCCTGCTGTTTGGGAAATAGCAGGGCAGCCTGTCTGGTGGTGTGGCTGCCACCACTGCACCCTCTTCCCAGCTCCGCAAACCCGCCAGTCCCAAGGTCCCCCACTGCTGAAAATCAGATAGGCAGGGCACTGGGGCTGGTTCTGGGGTCACCCCACCCTGTGTCCCCCACCTGGGGTGTGAGGGGAGTGGGGCAGATCATAGACTCTCGCCCAAACATGTCTCTGCAAATCCTTCCTTTTCTCCACCACCATGCTGTGTTATTTCACAGCCCATGTGTCAGGACCCTCCTGAAACCCACCATAACCAGAGGTTAGGGGACAGGCCAGACTGCAGGCTGCAAATAAATGAAATTTGGTCGGGAAAGTCTGACCTGCAACCTCAGAGACCTCTCCTGGGATCCCCTGGCTGCAGTTTAGTTCAATAGAAACTTCTATGTGACAACAATCTCTTTTGGAAATAGGCTGACTTTTATGATGATATGATTTTTGTGCAAGTTGGGAGTTGGGGGGATGATGTTGAGACTACCATTTGCCCTTACCAATTTCTGTGTACTGGTAGAGGGACAGCATGTGGGCAGATGTACATTGTTCCCCTGGGCTGTCAGGTATCACAGGATCAGAAAGGTTGGAAAAGACTTCAAAGATTCATGGAGTCTAACCATTAACCTAGTACCCCTTTCAGCTCCTGTTTACCCACAGGGTGCTGCCAAGGTGCCTTCCCTATTTTGCTCATGCACTTTTTTTGCAAGAAGGGGAGGGCTGCGGCTCTCTACCCTGCTGAGATGAGCACAGGGTGGGAATCCCAGCCAGTCCCCAAAGCCCCCATTCACTTTCCCTGCCCCTGCATGCTAGCTAAGCTTCTTAATGAAATCTCTTGGGTTTTGAGTTCACTTGTGCACCAGGATTGTTATTTCCCAGACACCCCCACCAAGCTGAGCCCAAAGCCACCTGGCATCACACGGGCAGGGAAAAGGCCTGTGCAGAGAAACTGTGGCTAGTGGCTGCCTGGGTTGTCACCTCTGCATGTCCCTCTGAGCCCACCACAGCCAAGCTGCTGCTCTCTGCTCAGGTCCCTTTCCTGACCCACGTCCTTGCCTTTCAGCAGGGCTTGAGCAGCTCTCGTGGCACATGCTGCAGCAGGGAGCCTGGACCATCTTGCAGGGCTGTGTCCTGTGCTCTGTGGAGTAAAGGCCATTGCTGCATTTAACATTAGCCTGGGGTAATCAAAAGTCTGATGCTTGTTATCTCTCCCTGCCTGTTCCAAGGCAGGGCTTGGCCAGGAGGGCAACCCTGGCTGCTGGTGTGAGGTACTTACTTTCCTGCACTACTTGCTTGTCCTTTGCACATCTGCTGCTTTTTTGGTGAGCAAATGATTGAGCAAGCCCACAGACTGGGTGAAGGTGTCAGTCTCCATGTGCTCCTTAGAGCCCTGGTGTTTGTCAGCTTATTCAGTCAGAATAATCAATGTGAAAGGAGCCACCAACTTGATTAAAAGTCACAATGTCTTTACAGTGTGGTGGTGTTCTGTATTTCCATACAGCTATTGACAACTTTCCTTTCCTTGCCATTTTTTTGTAAACATTGACTTCTTCATGTAATCACATCACTCCAGTAGATGAAATGTGAGGAAAAGCCCTTTTTCCTGCTGCCCTGTGATCTTCTCACCCATGAGTGACCTGCCTGGTGACTGGTTGGAGACAGCCTGACCCCAGTCACCCCACGGTGCTTATTTTTCTATCTGCCAGGTGCCTTCTTCATCCCCTACCTCATCTTCCTCTTCACCTGTGGCATCCCAGTGTTCTTCCTGGAGACAGCCCTGGGGCAGTACACCAGCCAGGGAGGGGTGACAGCCTGGCGCAGGATCTGCCCCCTCTTTGAAGGTGAGTAGGGGGAGGGCCGGGAGGGCATGGAGAGGTGGGGACACCCTGGGATTTCAGAGGGATGAGCAGAGATGTCTCTGCCCACAGCCTGGATTGTTTTGCACCCCCATGCATCTGCTGCCCAGCCCTGCTTGCCAGCCTGGGAGGGCCACTGGCTGCCCCCTCTCCAAAATCGTGCTGGAAAAATTGATTGCCTTTTTCACCAAACAGTTCTCATCATTACGTTGCATCCCAGTTTCCTTCTTCATGGCCACTGCTCTGGCCAGGAGCTTTATGGCCAGTCAAGGTTGTCCTCTAAGAGCTAAATGGGGGAAATGCTTCTGGTGTTATGAGGAACCTAAAAAATGCTTCTGTTTTTTTAAGTCAATACTATGTCAACTTTGTGAGTTTGCAGGTGGCTTAAAACCTTAATGGTGAAAGGTGTCAGCTCTCTGTATGAACTGCTAGCAGTCAGATCCTCCATTTCTAGCACTGTTTCATCGCAGTTATCCAGCCTCAAGCCACTTTCCATGATTTCTCTGAAAGTCACAGTTGCCTCCTCCCCATGTACCAAAACCTTTGGATGCTCCTCCAGCACCTCCCAGAGAAGGTGTGCAGTGTTAATACAAAAGCTTCCCCAATCAAAAGAATAAATGAAAAATATAAAGATTGAATTTTGTTAAAGAGATGTGGCTCAGCAGGTGCAGCATCTTTGTGTGTTTCTGCCCCTTTGGGTGGCTTTCTAACCACAACCTGCCCATCCCCTGCCCAGAGTCCCTCCCCTTGCCACCCTTTCCCTGGGGAAGGCTGTGGTGGGGCTGCAGGAAGAGGGGGTCCCTGTGGCCCCTGTTTGGATGCCCACTGATGTGGCACAGTGGCTCTTTTGGAGGGGATGATGGCTCTGGTGGCCGCCCCACTGGCATTCATCTGGCAGCACGCTCAAAATGCAGAGCAGCAGATGCAAACACTGGGTGAGCAGCTCCCAGAGGGAATCCTGCTGCTGTCTGCTGGCACGTGGGTCATCTGCCTTTGGGGCTCGCTTTCTGCAGGGATTGGCTACGCCTCACAGGTCATCGTCATCCTGCTGAACTTCTACTACATCGTTGTCCTGGCCTGGGCCTTGTTTTATCTCTTCAGTTCGTTCACCATCGACCTCCCCTGGGGCAGCTGTGACCATGAATGGAACACAGGTGGGTGTGGAGCCTCCTCCCAGTCCTGCAGCAGATCCTGGCTGAGGGAAACCTGCCTAGGGCCAAGCCTCAGGAGAGTGTCTTGCCCATGTGTGGGTGGGAGATGGGGGTTGGGGTGCTGGGTCACTGCAGTGCTGTTGGCATTTTTGCGGGAGAGGCTTGGTTGATCTGGATCTTTGACAGAGAACACCAGTGCTGTGCAGCAGTGACCTCCCTAGTGACCCCTCTCTGGGGTTCAGCTGCCATGGGCACCTTCCTTCTTGGCATTTTTTAGTCATCCTGTTTTGTTAGCCACAGACTCAGTGCTTGACTGGGACTGTGCCCACTGGAAGGAAAAATTAAATGCAGTCCTCTTAAGTGTCCTAGATTTCTTGCCAGCCTTTCCCTTGAAAGGACTGTATTTAATGCATCTTTGGGACTATACAAAATTTGTCAGTAATTCTCAACACTGTGGATGGAGATCCTCTGGTACTCCAGGCACTGCTGCTTACACTCCTTCTCTCCCTGGGCCTCTCCTGCAGGGAACTGCATGGAGCTCCAGAAGGCGAACTCAACATTCAACGTGACCAGTGAAAACGCCACATCGCCTGTCATCGAGTTCTGGGAGTAAGTAAAGGACAGTCTGTACACCCCTTCCTTCCACCCTTGGAGGAGGAGTGGTTCTGGTTGCATTTGGAGTGAGGGAAGACGCCAAAAAGTCATAGAAAAGAGTCTGAGCTGTAGGAAAAGAGAAACAAGAACTAAAGCTACCTGTGACTTCAGACCTGATTTTTGGGGCTTTTTAAGGAATTGGAAAACTGTAACAAGCAGAGTTATTGCCTCCCAAACACAGTAATTGTGGAGGCCAGACATCCATTTAAAAGGAATAGCAGCATGTTTAAGAGAATGGCAGTGGTGTCTGCAATGTCCTGGGTCCTGGATTTGTGGATAAGAGCCTGTGCAATGCTGCTCTATCAGGGGTCCCTCCATCACACTTTGCAGCAGCATCACTTGCACACACCACACAATGAATTTTTGGGATAACCCAGACCAGGTTTAGTCTGGAATCAGGAATGGGGCAAGATCCAGAGCAGAATTGGGAATGGGGGAAGACCCGGACTGGAGTTTTCCCGGAGTACGGAATGGGGGAGGACCCGGACTGGAGTTTTCCCGGAGTACGGAATGGGGGAGGACCCGGACTGGAGTTTTCCCGGAGTACGGAATGGGGGAGGACCCGGACTGGTTTACTTCCATGCCAACAACCACAAAGACTCAGCTCTGCTTGTCACCAGAACCAGATTGTTACTTTTGAAGAACTGAATGTAATTTCAATGATACAATGAGATTGGTTTGCAAGAGGTTTAGCTTGTTTCCAGAGCCACTTAATCTCAGATTATCTAATATAAAAGATTAATTTTTTGATGTCAGGAAAAAATTCTTTACTGAGAAAGTGATTGGGCACTGGAATTGTCTGGCCAGGGAGGTAGGGGTGTTGCTGTCCCTTGATGTATTTAAAAAACGATTAGAGGTGTCACTCAGTGCCATGGTTTAGTTGATGAGGAGGCTATAGGTTGGACTTGGTGATCTTAAAGGTCTCTTCCAAACCTGGTTGATTCCGTGTTCCCTCTCAGACCTATTTTCCCTGGGCAAGGGAGAAGCCTATTAATTCATCCTTGTCAGAAGAGGACACGAGAGGGGAAGCTGGGCAGGTCAGAGTGAACACTCTTAGGGACAGCACTGTCAGTCAAGGTTACCATTGCTGGGCTCGTGGTGTTACCCTGAAGCTGTGCTGGCATGCCTCAGACCCACCTGAATTTGTCCTTCTCTGATGCTGTGTTCCTGTCCCTCTGGACCTTTTGGGCTTTTTGGTCTCGCTGACCTCTTCCCTTTGTATCTATGCTGCTGTGTGATACCAGCACTAGGAGGTTCTGGCATGGTGGGTGGTCACTTTGGTGTCTGAGCTAGTCTGATTTTAAAAATAGAAAAAGAAGTGATGTTTTCACTACAGAGTGACTAATATGCAAGTTATGCTGAGGAGAGAAACTCAACAAAGTTGAAATGAAGTGCTGGGATCAGATTATTTCATGCTGAAATTTGGTCCCTCATTTTCATTATTTTCTCCCCTTGTGTTAGTGACCCTGAGGTGTACAGAGTAGCTTTATTTTTGGTATGAAGGCATAGGTCTGTTGGCTTCAGATCTCTGATGATCCTCAGCATCCCTTGGGAGAGCAGGCCCAGTTGAGCACTGAGCCCTGGCTAACAGACAGTGCAATAACCCCTCTGCTGCCACCGTGCATTTCCCATGTGTGTTTGGATGGACGGAGGGCTCTGCCCCCAGTGCCCTCAGCAGCGCTGCTGGCAGTGCATGGAGCACACACACAGCACCCCCAGGGCTTCCCTGGCTCAGCACAGTGATGCTGCTTTTAATTTAAATTTAAATTTAAAATTTTCTTTGTCTCCTGCACTCTCCCTCTGCCTGCTGCTCATATGTGATTAGATGGGAGCCTGTCTCAGCCTCAGCCTGCTTTTCCTGAGGCTAAATGCTGGAAAAGGTGATGTTTCCATCACTGCTCTGATCATCCCTGTGCTACTCGGGAATAAGCACACGGGGTTGGAAATTTCCACTGTCCATTGCTTTTGGTGCAGCATCTGTTCCTGCCCTCCCTGGGCAGAGAGGTAGGAGGCCAGCATTTCTTTGAGAAGCTCTGACCTGCCAGTGGGCTGATGGCACGGTCCAGAGGCCTCTTCTGGCTGCAGTACAGTACCCAGTTAGTTCCAGTCCACTGGCACCCTTTCCACTGGTTAGAGTCCACATCCTTAGAAAAAGGCAAAGAGCAAGATGACAAAGTGTTTCTGGGAGAGCAGTGTGATTTTTCCAGCCTTTCTGTCATCTTCTCAATCCACTGCAAGGCTGTGGGGCAAGGAAGGGCAGCAGTGTGTCTTAGGCTATGGTTCTCCAGCAGCATATTTGTTTTGGGTTAATCACTGTCTTTTGCAACAGGGTGGCCATTGCTGCTGGGCTCCAGTGTAGTGCAAGTCCCTCTCTGCCCGTCTCACACTTGAGATTTTGGGATTGCACCATGGGGTTTCACACTCTGATCCATCTATGTGGTGTAGGAGATGGAAGAGGATGAATCCTTACTTTTGTAAGTGATGGGGAAGATTTGACATACACATGTTATGGAAAGGCTGCTATTGTCTGACCTTATTTGAACCAAGGTCCATCTAATCCAGAATTTTATCTCCACACTGGCTGCAAGGGGAGGCTCAAGGTGGGCTCTTCTGACTGTGCAGTGGGATTATGGTGGTCTTGGTTGGGTTTTAGTCACAGAATGAGATGCTGTGCTGCTCTGCATCCTGAGGTGAATTATGTAGCTGCTTCAAAAGAGAAGTGGTGTGCTATGGGGAAGGGATTGGACAGCATTGCCTCTTGGGGGGTCCTGATGGATTCTGCAGAGTAAGTGCAGTGTGTCCCTCACTTTGAGGTTGGAAGCATGTCAGAAACATAGGTGAACTTTGTGTGTCCATGTGTGATCTGTCAGGCTGGCAGTAATTTTCAGGGGAGAGCACTTTTGGTTCCTCTGAGGTTTGCAGCTCAAAGCTGAACCTGCTTAGTAAGACAGCTCTTCTCCCCAAAGCCATCAGGCACTGAGGAGGTGAGAATCAGTGTGGTGTTGGGAACTAGTGGCCAACATCAGTGACACTTGCATGTTCCTTTGCTTCCCCCATACAGGAGGAGGGTGCTAAAGATTTCTGATGGCATCCAACACCTGGGCGGTCTCCGCTGGGAGCTGGCTCTGTGTCTCTTACTGGCATGGATCATCTGTTACTTCTGCATTTGGAAAGGGGTCAAGTCCACTGGCAAGGTGAGTCCTTGGTTCAGGTCAAGCCTCTTCCATTGGTCACAGCTGGAGTGCTGGTTCTAGTCACCTTTTATAGGCACAGAGAGGTCCTAGAGCTCCTCTGGGAACCACTGTCTACACAAGCTGGCAGGAGCCTGTAGGGCTCAACGTGCAGCAGGAGTCTGAGCCAGGCTCTGTATGTTGGGGTAGGAAAGGATGGGAGCACCGAGGCATCTCAGAGCATTAACTTCCAAGATGTATAACCCCATCTAGTCCCTCTCCATCCACAGGCCCAGGAGACGCTGCAGTCTTCCTGTGTATGGGGTGGTTGCATGTTCCCTCCCTTCCCACCAAAGTGTGAGCAAGCAGCAGGTTTTTCCCTCTGCTGGCAAGTTCAGCTGGAAAATCTTCAGATTCAATAGATATAAACAGAGGTAAATTTGATGGTCTCAAAGCCCCCTGCCTCAGCACCATGGGAGTTGTATTTTATTGTTTTTGTTTGTCCCAACTCTTCCTACAGTTGCTCATATTCTCCAGCAGTAAAGGTCTCCTTTTTCTTTCCCCACACTAGTCACCAGAGAGCTGTCCTTTGAATGCTTTTGGGAAGGACTGGTGTGACTGTCCAGCTCCATTCCACGCTCTGTGTGTTGCAGAGTGTGCCACTGTCATTTGCACTGACCCCATTACTTAGTTTCTGCTACCGCCTCCTGACCCCATTCCTAGCCAGCTTTGTCTGGAGCCAGCAAGAACTGATGGAAATGAAAAGGTTTAGTGTGTTTCCTAAATGGTGTCTTCTCTGCATGTCTTGAACAAGCCATCATGTGTGATGGGGTGTAAATTTTAGCTGCACCTGTTTCCATCAAGTTGATGGCATGGATGTTAGCAGTTTCTCTTGCTTCCAGAATGGTCTGGGATTATGAAACATGACAGGGAAATCAAGCAGCTTGCAGAGATGATATTTTCTGGTTTCCATGGAGTATAATTAGAAGAAAAGAGCAACTGCTTGCTGTGGTGGCCTGGTAAAAGAAAGCAGAGGCAGTCTAATAACAGCAAATATGATACTAAGATCCTGCAAACATAGTGTGGGAAGTCCTGAGAACAAATTCCATCTATTTTAGATACAAGTTCTCAGATAAATGCAAGCGACTTTTAGCAAAAAGTACAAGTGATGGTGAGATCTTGAACAGAAACCTTCTTTTAGTGAAGCAACAGTGTCCCTAGCTTTATCAACCCTCCACATATTTCATAACCTGACTAAAATGATGGCTGTGGAAATACAACCCACAGGGGGAAGAGATACTCCTTAATCCTGAGGATTCGCCTGTGGAGGGTCAAATGCCCTGAGTTGAAATCACCCTACTCAGCTCAGCAGCAGCAGCAGCTCTCATCCTCCAGCACAGGGACTGCCTGACCCCCAGGCGTGCTCCCACATGCAGGAGGTTGTCACAGATGGAACCACTTTGCTGAGGCATGTGGATCAGATTCAAATAAAACCCTGGATGTTGTTGACCAGCATGTGAGAGAACAATCACACTGATCCCGGCAAGGTTCCTAGTGATGTAGTTAGTGCTAACAATGCCCAAGAAATAAAAAGATTGGGTCTGAGCCAAGCACTGAGTAATATCTCATTGGATCCAGATGTTCCTGTTGTTAGATAGAAGTTTGGCAATCTTAATGCAGAAAAACATTTTCCAAATTCAGACCTCTGGTCTCGGTGGAGGTGTGAGTGACTGCAGAGTGAAAAGCTTAGCACGCTAATTCACACAGGCTGTAAAGCACACAGGATGTCACCATAAATGTGAATCCAAATCATATGCCAGACAACTACCAATCTGTACTCTGAGCTCCTGAAATTGATGTTATTTAGAGATCCAGTCAAGAATGTGCAACCCGGCATCCTGGAAGAACGTGCACTAGGGTTCAAAAGACAGTGAATTGTTTTTCTGACTTTTGTTTTTCATCTTGCTTTCATGGGCTGAGAAAGTTTAAACTTGCATCCTTATATTTCCTGACATAAGATTTTGCTTGTGTTGTAAGTTCAGTGATGATGGTTAAACTTGAAGGACCTGCAGATGTGATTAACTGTCACTGAAGAACTCTAAATCAGAGGCTCCTTGAACATTTGAGAATATAATGAATGATGGTGTTTGCCTGTGTTGAAGGATGCTGTCCCTGGTTTCTCCAGTGTTCAGGGTGCAGATTCAGAGGGACAGGGATAGATCTGCTCACACAGACATCTCAGGCAATCCAGAACCTCAGCAAGGAGGTGTTTTTCACTCACTTCTGTGATGTTATCCAAGATAGTGATAAATAGAGCAGGGCACTTGAAATGCATAGAAAACCTGAAGATGCAGATAGGGATGATAGTTTAGCACCGTTTTTTTCAAAGATGGGGTATCTCTCACATCCTGTCCTACAATACAAAACTGAATCACTGAGGAGTGTGTGTCCTGACTTAAGGGAGGACTTGCATTGCAGCGCCAGGTGCTTTGGATACTTCTTCATTCAGATGGAGTGTATTGGAGTGAATCCAGAAAAAAAATCCCTTCTGGAATCACTACTCAGACCCAGGGGCAGAGCAAAAGTGGTCATGCTGTCCAGGGAAATCATATGCTTGTTCTCAGTAGGATGTCCCCTAATGCAGGAGCTGCCAAAGATGTGTCACAGCCTGTAACTCCTGCTAAGGGATGGTGGGCTTTAGGTGCATTGTAAACCAACATATTCTGGATGGATGGGCAGGTGTGAGAAATGGATCACTACACATCATTACATCTTGCACTTCCTCCAGAGATGAGCTCTCCAGTGCACAACTGCCAGAGCTGAGAAGAGAGCTGTAGGGTAGCATTCAGCTGAAGCATGCTGATGCAAGTCCTCACTCAGCACGTCCACACAGGAAAAACCCGAAGAAGCAACATTTCTTTTTTTGGCCTAGCATGATAATGAACAACCTCTTTTCAAGGTGATCAGTAACTCTTTAAGGTGTGGAAGCAATGCAAAAGGATTAATAACATTACTTGCATTGTTGGAAAGACTGCATGAGCTATTGATATCAGTTTGTTTGTGTGGGAAACAGACTACAGTGTGGTGTCATTGAGGCATGCTGCAGCAGTTAGCCTGAACAGTCCTGAAAGTACCCTGGTTATCCCCAAACTGAGTGTCACATTTATCAGAGGTCAAGTCCCTGAAAGGATTAGCTGATACTGGCTTCCAGCTTTCTCCCAAGGAACTCACACTGTTTGGAGTAGGGATGTGCAGATGGTTACTGAGGGCAGCTCCTTCTCTGATACATGTGGATACTACACCACTGGCTTCAGCAGACCCACTGTGACTTCAGCCTGGTGACAGCCTGGCTCAGGGTCTGGATGGCTCTTAGGACTAGGAAGGTTTTCTCTGGTTCCAGACATGCAATGGCATGTCACAAGTTTCCTGGGTGCATTTTAAAATGCATTTCTTTCTACTGCAGGGGACAGCAAGGTGCTCAGCAAAGCAGCCTGACCTCTCCCCCAGCCCGGGGGTCTGTGCTGGCTGGCACAGTGTGCTCTGGGCTGTGCTGCTCTCTCACTTGTCCCTTCCTCTCCTCCCAGGTGGTATATTTCACTGCCACATTCCCATACATCATGCTGATTGTTTTGCTGATCAGGGGAGTCTCCTTACCTGGGGCATCCCAGGGAATCCTCTTTTACCTTTATCCAGACATCAGTCGCCTTGGGGACCCTCAGGTAAGGTGGAGGGGGGGGAATGAATGGGTGCGTTGTGCTTGTATGGGTTCCTGTGGCTGCCCTCACTCTCTTTTTTTTGTTTTTCTACTCTCTGTCTTCCGGTTTCTTCCTTCTGACCCCTCTTTTCCCCCTATGTGGCTGTAAGGCAGAGCTGTGATATTGCTGTGTATTCTGATACTCCCTGCTCTTTTGCCCTCCAGTGCTGTTACCATATTTTCCTGTCTGAGTTGAGTCTGAATCATTTAGGGGTATGGGCAGTGGGATTTAATCTTTTATCACAAGTGATACCAACTGTCCCCCTCCTTTCCTGGGGAGGCTCCTCTGCTGCAGAGCCAGACAGTGCATGGGTGCCACTTTGCACTGTGCTGGCAGCTTGTGGGGATGAGCCCTGCTCCTGGCATGTCTGCCCCAACTTCCTTGGGAAATGTGCCAGCTGCATGGATGATGGGAGCCATGGCGTGCCGCAGCAAAGTCCCTGGGATCTGGCTGCCTTCCTCACCTTGCCATCCCTGGTGAGAAATTGCTGCCTGTTTGACAGGAGGGTCAGCGCCCAACTGCTGCTTTTAATCTCTTTGGGACAAGTTCTTCCACGTTAAATCCTGGCTCCAGCTGAGCTGCTGTACCAGCCTTTGTGTGAAGGTGTTTCCAAAGGAGATTAAAGGGTGCCTGCCTGGAAAATAGGCCAGCAAAACCCTTGGTAACCCCATTAACTCTTTCTGGCCTAGCACCAGTGCTGCCTTGGTTGTTAATTTTGTGAATGGGTACATAAGTGCTGGGGGAGGTATGGCTCTGGCTGATGGAGAAGAGAGGATGCCTGTTCCCTGGGGCAGGGAGGCATAGCAGTGTGTCAGGGGCTGCAGGGCATTCCCTGGTCCTGTCTGTGCCAGGGGTGCATCGTGGCTCCCTACAAGTCAGTTTGACTCACAGCTTCTGATCCGGGGAGCTACACATGAGTGTCCAGTTTCCAGCTCTAGGCACTCTGGTTTTCATCACAGGAAGGATTCAGAGTTCCTACTCAACTTTCTGGAAGCTGCTCTCTGATCAAGGCTGTGCCTCTGCAGGTAGTGAGAAGCCCCTGTGTGCTGGCTCCTTTCTTGCTCCCTTCTTTTGCCTGTGGAGAGGAGGTGGGTAGGACAGCTGTTCCATTGGCATGGGAGTGCAGCAAGGTTTGGAAGGGAGTGAGGACAGGTCTGTGTTTGCAGGGCTTGTGTCTCCATTTGTGCTGCTGAGGTGCAAGAGGCTTCTGAAATGAAATAATATTTGTGAGTGGTGTTCCTTCCCTTATGAAAAGTCCTGTTGTTACCGTGGCTGTGTTGCCCGGGGGACTGAACTAAGCCACCTCAGGTGTGGCATGGTTGGTTCTTGCTGTGTCCTCATTAGGTCTGTCCTGGCAAGCTTTTTCAATTACAGCCTGTGCTTTAGAAGCACAGCTTCCTTCCAGCCTGGAAAATGCTGCTGGAAAGGCAGAGTAAGAGGATGGCTCTGAACCAGGGGAGGAAAACTTGCTTCTTCCTCCCCAGCTCCATCGTTCCCTGATGAATGCTTTGCTTCTGAGAGAGAAAAGCAGGATTTGGCAGCAATGGTTGCCTTCCTCTAGCATGATTTAATCATCCTACTTGACTTGAGGCTTTTCTTGCATCTTCCCATCAGAGAGGTAAGGGTTAGTGCCCCCCAGCTCCACATGTGCGTGGCTGTGCCTCCCTGTCTCTGTGCAGGGACTGTGGTGTGAGTCCTGCCAGACCTTGGGGAACCAAGTCGATTATAATTGATTTGTGCTCAAAAGATAGTGAGCTGTAATTGTTTACCAGCAATCCTGCACTGCCCAGAAAAGTGGAAGATTATTTAGTGACTGGGAAGGGATTCTGGAAATTAAAATAAAAATTAAAAATAACCTCTCCAATCTGAGCCTTATGATAAGGCATCTCAAGGGGAGGTTTAAACAAAGGGTGAACAACATACAAGGGGACAAAATCAAAGCTCTTCTAAACCATATGAAAAACTAGGTGAAAAGAGGGGATGAATTATTTATCAGATTCTACCAGGGGAGCAGCAGCAGCTGAGATGTGATTAAGTGTCAGAATATCGGGCTGGTGTGTGGAAATCATTGCTTTTCACCTGCCAAGTGACCTTGGACAGAGCTGGGAAATCCTGTCTGTGAGCTCTCGGGCGAGTTGATTGATGATGGTCTCTTCTGGCCATGAAGTCTACAGTGTCCTAAATCTTCCCTGCACCTTCATTTTCTAAATCTCTGAAATGCCTATAATTAAAATGGTAAATAAATTGCATTTGATAGGTAGATCAGACTATGGAGAGAACTGCCAAACAAGAGTGTTGAATATTGAAGACCAGTTATGCTTGAATACAAGCAGTTAACAGCAAAACCACCAAGGAGATCATCTGTTTTGAACTGTATGCCCCCAAACCAAAATAACTCAAAAAACCAAGCACATAGTTCATTTTTCATATGTATAATATTTAATATTATGCTGTTAGCATGTCAGCCATAATTAGGCCCCAAGTCTTTTCCCACTCCTTGACTGCATTGCTGTGCTCCAGAAGGATCCTACCTATTGCACAGCATGGGCTGTGTTTTGACCAACAGAGGGTCTTGGGGTTGTTCACTTATTTCTACTCTTGATCTCTCCACCTTTTGCATTTATCAGTTTTATCAATTGTTTTATTCAGTAGGAAACGCTGGAAATTTATGAAAGTGATTAAGGAGAGGGATGCATAGATCCACTAATGGGAAGCTGAAATGAGAAGAATTCAGAGTAGAAATAAGATTTAAGTTCTTTTAATGACAAGTTTTACACACTTTTCTCAGGTGCTGTCAGGCTGTCTGTTCCTTGGAGCTTTCATATCACTGCCAGTCACTGTTTAGATAGACAGATTTAACGAGAGGACTGATAGGCTTGATGCAGAAAGTTCTGGCTTGTGTGTTAGGGTTTGCTTTAAAGAGAAGAAATGTAATAGTCTCCTTTCACTCTGGTATCAAGTCTCAAGTGATTTTTAGCTAAATTCCACTAGATTTAATGAGTGAGAATGGGGAAGGAGTTAAACTCAGCAGCCTCTGAGTACTTCTGTCTCTGGAAAAGCAGCAAATGTTTCTCAAAGCCTCCCACTCTTACTTTCCTCTTCAAATTTCCAGAAAATCCACCACATTGCTGTGTTGGCTTGTACTTTATCCAGCCTTTATATAAAGGAAGAAGTTTCTGTGACAAGCTGCTTGCCCATCCCAGATGTGCTGAAGGCCCCTGAAGTTGGGGGCTGTATCCCAGTTCTGGGGGCAGGGAAGCACCAAAGAGGCCAAGGGCCAGCAGGGGTGTGTATTACTTTTTGAATACCTTTCTCTACATTACTTTCATTTTCTTTCACCCTTTTCCCTGGTTGGTTGCTTTTTGGGGCAGTGTTTGCCCCTGCAGATTTCTCACATAGATCTTGCTTTCCAACAGATAGGGCATGAAGGTGAGGCAAGAGAAGATGCCCCCAGCTTTTCAAGGGGTCTGTCCACTCTGGCTGTGGCTGGAGAGAGAGAATGCTGAGGTCACGGTTTGGACCAGGGCAGCTCTCATTGCCAACACAGTGCTGAGGATAAGCCCCTCAGGCCATCACAGGGGGGACAAGAGGTGTGTGCATCTTGCAGGGCTGGGACCTGCTGGGTTAACCCTGGGCTCCTGTAGCCATGCCGGGGAAGGCATCAGAGCCCCAAATCCTCTCCAAACTCAGGCCCTTCCTTCTGCTGCTCCATGGCCAGCAAGCGCTGCTGCTTCCCTGTGAGAGGGGAGGGCAACCACGGGCCTGCTAAATATTATTTGTTCTCCTTGTTTATTGTTGTCCCAGCAGGCCTTTGACCTGACCCCGTGTGTCGGGTTTGTGCTGTTGCTGGCACCCTGCTCTCCCCTTCTGCAGGCGGGTGTGTTTGTTTTTGGCCGGAGGTTCCCGCTGTGCCTGTGTGCGGACACGTGCGCCGGCAGGGCTGTCTCTGCACGCTGTGCTCGCCCCCACCACGCATCCCCATGCCCTGGCAGAGGGGCTGCCAGCCCAGGCACTGCTCCCACTCTGCCCAGGGGACAGAGGGCAGGGAGCAGGCAGCAGGCAGGGACAACTCGTGCCTCCCACAGTGTGCCAGAGGGGCTCAGGGCTGGAATCCTCTCCCATGCCTTGCTGGAGCAGCACATCCTTGTGGGGTGAACCACAGCTGTATTTACCTTAGACGGCTTCCTCCGCCTCCTTGTCCCATGCCTTTTCCCAGCCCTGCTGCCAGGCCTGTGTGCAGGCCTGCTGAGTCTGATCTCAGCGCTGACATAGCAGGAAGGAATAAAGCTGGCTGGCTGGCTGGCTGGCTGCCCACAAGCAGCACGGGTGGGAGGACCATAAAGCCTGGCTTCCCAGGCAGCAAGAAGCATCCCTCGCCCCTTTGCACCTCCCTGGGGCAGGCAGCTGCGTTCCTTGGGATAAACCAGAAACCTGTTTGTTTTCTTGTGGTGTTTAAAGTAACCCCAGTGGTGGGAGGGCCCTCCTGAGTGTAAAATGTCCCTACAGGTTCCCTGGTGTCCTGAGATGTGGGGGTGACATGAGGTCAGTGCCCTCAGGTGGGGCATTGTGGGGGCCTTCAGTGCTGGCACAAGGAAATTGATTGGGAAACAAAGCCCCTGTTCCCAGCTCCCAAGGAATATTTTCCAAGTAGATGGGGCTCAGGATTGGGAACATGATGTTTGGCTGGGCAGACGGACCAGGAACACGTTATGGAAATGTCGGTGACGTGTTCCCTGCCTCCTCTCTCCTGGTGTAAATGGGGATGGGGGCCATTCCCTGCCTCCTCTCTCCTGGGATAAATGGGGCTGGGGGAAGCACTGCCCTGGGCTGTGCAGCACGGGGATGTGCTCTCTGCAGCAGGGCTCCAGCTCTGTGCTGCTGTGGGATGTGCTCTGCATCTTTGGGCTGGGGCCTGTGGGTCAGTCCCGAGTGAAGGGAAGGGCAGCTATCTGGAAATCGTGCCCTGGGAGCCTCACAGTGAAACCTTAAGAGTCACAATCTGCCCTTCTAAGGCAGGGCTGTGTTTGTGTGGTGCAGTGGGTGGCTGCTGGGTAGTGCCAGCACTGCAGGCTGACTCGTGAGCCGTGATGTCGTGAGCAAAAGAAGTGCTGGTTGAACTGTAGCTCAAGACTTGGGTGATTTTTGCTCTCTGCTCTGCATTACACGGAGCGTGACCCTCCACACAGCATGTACCCACTCTGTGCTGCGTCATCTCTGCTTGCTGATGGGGACAGTGCAGTGCTTCTCAGCATGCCAGCTACAGTTGATGTGCGGCAGACACTGGGGTTCAATAACATTTTGCTCGAAAGTGGTCTTTCTGTTATTTGTAAGTGCTTTGAGAACTTCCTAAGGAAGGATCTGTTTCAGTACTGGGAACTATTAAATTCCAGTACATGTAATAAAGAGAATATTGCTGAGAAAATTAAGGGAAGAAGGAATGGCCATAACCATCTTGGATAACTGCAGCTCAGGTGTAAAGATTTTGGCTAAAAACAGAGAGTAGGAGGTTATTGCAAACTGGAGCTAACAACATGTTTGGAGAAATTGAATTATGAATTAAATAAACTGGATGGCTTAGAAAACTGCAGACAACAATTAAATCAAAATACCCATGCTGCCAATGTGCCAGCGAAAACTGAACAGGATAAACTTTACCAGTCTCTTTGGGAGCAGCAGCCAGAGAACAGCAGGATGCTTTTATCTGCAGTGGAAAAAGAGTCCTGCCTGACCCCAGCAAACCCTTTTAGAAAGAGTGGTCTGGAACAGCTGAAAAACAACATTTCTCTGAGTCACTGCAGGGAGAGGAATGAGCACAGGCAGCAGATTGGCGAGCAAAGATTTGAGTTGCTGTTTGCTGAACCAAGGGTTTGTGAGCCCATGGGGCTGCATGGGCAGCAGTGCTTCTGGTGAGAGGCTTGGGGAGGCTGGGCCCCTTCCCCCCCAGTGATCCCACAGTCCTGGGACTTGCTGCTGCTGCTCAACTCCATCACCAGTGGGCCAGGGGCACACGTGGCATCAGTCTTGTTGGAGTCCTGTGACCCCCAACCAATCTGGGAACTGCAAGGAGGCTGGCAAGGTTGTAGATGTCTCTTAGTTTTTGGCCCAAGAGCTGCAGTAACCTTTTAAAACATGAAATAATGTGCAGGCAGCCTGAGCTGGTGTTCACAGTAATGCTGACTAAGTAGGATCATAAACTCTGCAAGTCAAGCTTAGCTTTATTTACAGTTTCAACCACAGTCTGTCTTGCTTCAAATGTGAGCATATGCTAAGGCAGGTCCTGTATTCCCTAAAGATATCCTTTTGGGGCTGGACTCCCACACAGCCCATTGTGCACCCCACAGGTGTGGTGTTGGGCAGAGCAGGCAGCAAAGTGAGGAGCCCACAGACCCCATGCTGGTCTCTGCTACACAGTCAGGGTTATCACTGGATTTTAGAAATGAGCCACAGAGCTAATGAAGCTTAGCCTCTTGATATTTGGCTGCCACCACGGCTGGTAAAGCACCAGTTCTTTTCCTGCCCCAGGGATCTTTCTCCTCTACTCATGTGATTTATCTGATGTTTAACACTGGTTGACTCTTCTTCCCTGTAACTTTCTGCTCAGCGGGGACCCTGAGTTCCTGGCTTTTTCCTGCTCCCTAAGTGTTGTGCAATTCAAAGGTAGTTGATATTCTTGAGGTTTCTGACAAGTGTTAAATCTGGTTGAAAAGCATCAACTGAGTCTAATGTTGTGACAAGCGTGGGGTAGGCAGTTTAATGGCAAAAGTCTTGTTATCTTGACAAATTAAACTACAAGAGCTACAAACCCCCTGAGAGGGTGTGTTTTGAGCTCAAATTTGATGAAAACCAAGAGCTCTAGCGATGAACAGCAAAATAAAAAGCAAACCTAACAAAACATTTCACCCCAGTCTGTGCTAAGGTATTTAAATTATGAATGCAAAGGTGTCAGCTGGCCCAGCTCACCTCAGTGCCTTGCTGTGCCTAAAAGGGAGCTGCAAAATGAAAGCTGTGTCCTTACTGCCCACGAGCACAGAGATGCTTTAGGAATCAATTTTAAAAAGGGCTTTGATCTTTTTATAATATTTGTGAACTGAAAAAATTAATACCCTGCTCTCTAAACCCATCTTCCCATTCCTTTCAAAAAAGAGTAAAATACACCAAGGTCAATTACTTTTCTGACTTCACAGTGCCTCAAATTAGTTGTTCCAGTCCCACCTCATCACCTGTCCCTTCTCATTCTACAAATCAGAGATTTGATCTTGTTCTGTGTTTGATCTGAAACCTAGAGTCCTGGGTTTCCATGGGCTTAAGAGAAGGTCGTGGGGTTGATTGTTAGGCAAGTTGCTTGCAGGACAGTCAGGGAGAGTAATTTCACCAAACCTGGCTCTAGAGCACTTCACTGTCTCTCCCTGCTGGGGTTTGCAAAAGTGGGCAGGGAGAGGATTAATTTTGTGTATTTGTGCTCTGAGATAAATCCAGAATTTCTTCCTGAAAAATGACAGCTAATGGGATTATAACATGCCCATCAGCCCAGGACAGAGAGGAGGTAACTATAAAACAAAACCTCTTGCCACATGATTGTACTTTGGCCAGTATGAAAGAGGAAAGCAGAACCATCCATTGGTAGTGGGCTGAGCAACAGGGGTGGCTGGGCACATGCCTCAGGACATGAGGCCTTGGCTGACAGATACAGGTGTGATTTGAAATTGTGACCACCACTGTGGTGCTTTCCATTGGCTCCTGTTCTTCTCAGAGGAGCTCTGGGGCAAGGCTGGCTTTTGTCCGAGGGCTTACCAGTCCTGCTACTCTGGGAAAGGAGAGTATAGCTAAATGGAGAATTTTGTCATAAAGTTGTCCCAGTAATACTTTTCTTTTGCTTTTCTTTTGTCTCAAGAATGTGGCTACCCTTCAGCATTGGTTGAATGATTGTCTTATCTCTGTTTTATAAAACCCCTAGGAAAAAAGATCTTGGAAAACAGAGGTTTATTTAATAATCTTTGTCATTGCCTCATTCTTCACTGTTGGTTCCTGCTCTTGTTGTCTGCAGAAGGCAGTGACAGTGGTTGGATTGGTGACTGCACACAGCTTGGCTTTCAGATGAAATTTGGCATTGACAAATGTCAGCCTCGGAGTGCTGAGATGTGTTATTGACAGTGAGAGCAAAGCACCTCATGGGAATCACAGTGTTCTTGTGTGTTCTTTTAGGAACTGTCTTTTGCAGTGAACTCTGTTTATTTCTAGAACTCCTCCCCAGTTACATTTCTTTTAAGTTTTGGAGCCTTAGGTCTTGGAGAGAAGGGCCACCACCAAAGCTGTATGTACCCATGCTGGCCAGTGGGAGACTAGACTTGCCCAGATCACCACCCTTCCTCTGGTAACAGAGGGATGCTTCAGCTCCCGTGGAAAGTGTTCATCTGGTCTCTTGATGCTGGAAGGCTCTGGAGAGTCGCAGGGTGCTGCAGATTTATCAAAGAAAGAAAGAGGTGGTGACGAAGAGCTCGGTGATTTGGGTTGACAAGGCTCCTGATGGATCCCTTCCCTTTGGCACTCAGCCCCCCTGGGTGCCTCACTGAGCACTGTAATTCCTGACTCTGTACGACCTGCCTCTAGAAAAGGCTTGCTTTGGTGCTGAGTACTGCTGACCTCCTGATCCCTGGCCTTTCTGGTGCTCACAGCAGCCTCTGGGCTCTGCCTCTTCCGATCTGTGTAGTGTCTGTGCTGGCCTTGTCTTCTCACCTATGTTTGCATCTCCCTTGCAGGTCTGGATGGATGCAGGCACTCAAATCTTCTTTTCGTATGCAATTTGTCTGGGATGCCTGACAGCTCTGGGCAGCTATAACAAATACCATAACAACTGCTACAGGTAACTGGAGCATGGCTCTGCTGCCTCGAGCCCTCCCCTCCCTGAACATCAGTGATCTGCTGGGGGCTGCTGGCCTTTGGAACGGTCATGATTTCTGTTTCTACTCAAGGCATAGGAAAATTCTTTGCAGGGGTTTTCTCCCCAAATCCAGCTCTCTGTGCTTTATACCCAAGGGAATTTTCTGTCTGTCCCCTCTTCCACTCCCAGCAAAGCTAGATCCTCTTTGCTATCTTTGTGACCCCAGCCCAAACTACAACATCCCCTATTACAAGGGTGCATGAGTAGCCACAGGGGAAGTAGAACTGTGCAATCTAATGGCTCCAGACTGGAGTCCTTTCACCTTGTGATGTATCCTTCCATGGCTCATCTGGACCCAGTGACTGGCACAGTTGTCAGTGCTCTGGCTTCCTATGTACTATCTGTGGTTACATATGAGCCTGCAGGTGAGACTTCTGTTTATTGCATGCTGAACTGCAGGAACAGAAATGGACCTGCTTGCCACATAGAATCAGGCTGCCAAGTTGAAGTGGTCAAGTGAAAATAAACTCATTTTGCTGTAGTTCTATTCAACATCTGGAGCTGAATCCCCAGGGGTAAAAGGCTTCTGTGAGAGGAAGAGACCACTTCCCTTCCCTCACTTTCTCTGTTGATTGGGTTGTTCCTGTCACTGAGTTCTCTCCCCATCTTTTACATTCAAAATTGTGGTTCTTGCCATTGAAGGTCCAGGCAGACCACTGGCTACATGATCCTTGCTGGGCATCTTTCTATTCTGTTTAGGAGAAGTTCATTCCCAGTGTGGGGCTGCCTCTCCAACAGCGGCTAGTCTGGGACTTCTCTTTCTTTTCATGTCCCTTCTCCCAGATTCAGTTTTGAGAGAAAAAGCTATAGGAAGAGAAGAGATAATGGATCTGACTCTGGCCTTTGACGTGTCCTTGGACATTAGCCCTTTTTCATCCCCAGTCTAATATGTAACACAGAGATGATGACAGGGGCTGCTCAGCAGCAAGGCTGTAAAGAGCTCCTGTAACTGCAGCTGGGAGTTGCTGTAGAAAGGGGAGAGATGTCTGTTGGCACAATATGCTGTGCCAACCCTTTATGTTGTTGGGCTTTTCTAGGAAAACCGCTGTTAGTTTTGATGTCAAACTTTGACTAGCCTGTTCCCAGGCATGGACCCAGTTTTAATGGGTCAGTCCTGTGCTCCACAGGCTTGGTTTGGATAAGAAGAACCAGGCTTTAACAGGGGAGAGGGACATCAGCATGATGCCCCACTTTATCCCAGGCCAGCTGTAACCTTTGGTGACCTGGAAGAGAAAAGGATGTTGGCAGTAGGAACCATTGTTTGTGTTGCAGAGGGCCAAGGTGGCATCAAACAGCATCAATCATTTCTTGTTTCCTGTCACAACAGGGGAATTTTTCAGGTCTTTCTGGCTGCCGCTGCAAAGATCTCTTTGTTCTGTCCATCCCCTCAGTTTACTCTGCTCCAGGACACCCCTTCCCATCTGCCAGATAATGGGAGAGCACCTTCCAGCCCATGCCTTTGCAAGGAGGGTTTGACCTGTCATGCATACATTACCCAGGGGAAAGAGGAAGAAACACTAGGAAGCAAGAGGAACTGTTTTAAACATGTGGGAATTTGTATAAAATGACTGAGAGTATAATTTGAGTGGAGAGCAGGCAGTTTCTAGCAATTGGAGAAACACGGTTCTGGTTTGGGCTTCCCATTTGGTAGCTGTGCTTGGTGGAGAGTCACCTTCCTTTCCAGCTGGGAGAGTCATTGGCCCTTAGAAACCAAATGCAAAGCTAGAGCACTGGTGTTAGGTGCTGTGCAGTCCTTGACAAGGCAGAGAGCTGTGCTTTGCAAGGAATAATCTGAATTTGTATGATGCACAAATTCTGCACGATTTGTACTTTTTCCTCTAGAAAAGGTTGCGGACCAAGGATAGACCTAGTTAACATGCAAGGAGGAGCACAGAGCCCCAAAAATGCTAGATAACTAAAGACTGATACAGAGAAATCACACTGGATTTGCAGAGCAGCGTTTAATAAAGTCAGAGCAGGCCATGAAATGCCAGAAGGGGTGCATTCAGTTTGGTTCAGAATATCTCAGAATGATGCTGCAAATGTTGTTGTTGTCCCCAGGGTTGCAGTCACAAGAGGACTAGGGAGACTGGAGCGTGAAAGGAATTGGATAGATAAGAGATGTTCAGTTTAAAGTGTTGATGGATGAGAATGAGATGAAACAGAGACAAAAGGGAATAGATCAGAGAAAATAAATTGGATGGCTGTGTTTATCTTTTTCCCATAATGCAAAGACCAGGAGATACCTAGTAGTGCTGAGAACCCAGAAGATTGTAACTGGTCTGAGAAATCTATTAAGGGAAAAAAAACATGTTCCCTTCTCAGACAGAAATAAACTGTTACACGCTGCTACAGGAGGGACCAGGTGAGAGAGAGGGAAAAAGAGAGAGAAAAAAACCCTGGAATTTAGATGTGTAGGAAGACTATCTTATGAGCAAGGAGCTTAGGTGAGGACTGTATGTTCATTCTGTCCTTGGATAAGGCTTTCCCTTTGGGGAGTCCTGCTGTGTTGTCCATCCTGGGGCATCTTCCTGCAGCTCCTGGTGCTGAGCTAAGGTGCAGGTGTGCTGGGAGAGACACAGTGGCTGGGGCAGAAGAGCAGGGACTGCCATGGGGTGTGGGTCATACCTGGCTGATGCTCTGCCCTTTTCTTCCAGGGACTGTGTGGCCCTGTGCTTCCTCAACAGTGGCACCAGCTTTGTGGCTGGCTTTGCCATCTTCTCCATCCTGGGCTTCATGGCAGAGGAGCAGGGCGTGCCCATCGCCGAGGTGGCCGAGTCAGGTGAGTGGAGACATGGGGGGATGGGGCTGTGGGATGCTGCCACTTGAGCCCCCAGTGATGGGGGGTGCCTGCAGGGTATCATCTCTGGGGGGAGCAGGGTTGCAGCTGCAGGTTCCCATCCTTTGCTCTCTGCCTCCAAAAACCGAGGAGAAATGAGTGCACACTCACAAAATACTGAGATGCAATGGCTGCAATTTGAGGTTAATATCAGCTGCCTCTAAGGGGATGGGGTTAGGCAGCTGCTGTCTGATGTGGGGAGAGTGCTGAAGTGACTGCATGGCATATGTCCAGGCCTGTGCTGTGCTTCCTGGGCTCAGAGGCTTCCCCTGGCTCCCAGCCCTTGCAGCAGCGATGCAGCCAGAGGTTGCTGTGTCCCCTTCCTTCCTTTCCTGCTTCTCCTCATTGCTCCAGCAGAGTTTCATGCACAGTGCAGGTATAACTGGAGTGAGAGGCTGCATGGCCACAAGCTGTGCCTTGGCTGTGTGGCTGCCTCAGGCAGGTCTGAACCAGCTGTGCTGTGCTGCTGCTGCTGTGCCTTAGCCTGCTCTGAAAGCCCTTCTCCCTGCAGGGCCTGGCCTGGCATTCATCGCCTACCCTCGGGCTGTGGTCATGCTGCCCTTCTCCCCACTCTGGGCGTGCTTCTTCTTCCTGATGGTTGTTTTGCTGGGACTGGACAGCCAGGTAAAGCTGCAGGAGCACAGTGATTCCCTACCAGACAAAACCCACAGTCTCTTCAGGACAGGTTTCACTGTGGCTGAGGGGGAGCCAGTGGGGCTGGGAAGCTGGTCAGGATGGGCTGACAGAGGTGAGATGTCTGCTTTTTGCAGTTTGTCTGCGTGGAGAGTCTTGTGACAGCTCTTGTGGACATGTACCCCACCATCTTCCGCAAGAAGAACCGCCGGGAGACCCTCATCCTGCTGGTCTCCATCCTCTCCTATCTGGTTGGGTTGGTGATGCTCACAGAGGTATTGGGGGCTCAGATGGGTGCTTGACAGGACAGAGTGGGGTCTGGTGGGTGGTGGGGTTCATGGTGGGGCCAAGAGCTTGCTGCTGAGTCCCATCTTGCTGCCCAGAGCCTGCAGGAGGCTGCCCTGCCTTCCTCATGCCATTTGCATTTTCCCTACCAGCCCTTGCCCCATCTGCCAGTCACAGTCCTGACACTTCTCCTGCCAAGACTGATAGCTGGGGCTTTGGACAACCTATATTTTGGTTATAAAATTTTCTTTACACAAGCCAAACCTTTACAGTTGTAACCTGTTGCATAGTGAGAAGAGTGCCTTTGTCCTTCTCTTTCCTCCTGAACTACAGGAACACTTGGTGTAAAGAAACTTGTCAGACCTGAGTGTGCCCCTTATCTATTACACTGAGATCCCCTGTATTACTCGTGTGGTTAATTGCCTGAGAGCTAAACTGTTCTTGTTTAAAACCTCTAGTTCTGCTTAGCAGTATGTGTGTGTGGATGGATGCCACCAGGATGCTCTTTGCACTTGGTTTTCATTTGAGCATAATTTTTGAAAAAGCTGTCTCTGATGTCGTACATTCCAACATTGTGCCTGGACTTACCTACAGGCCCGTTTGGTAGGCAGCCCTGCAGACCTGGGCAGTGAAACAACTGCATGCACAGTTACTGCCCTCTGCAAATTGGGAGTTTAAAGTATGTGAGATGGATTGTGTATCTTGAGGGAGGTTTTCATCCTCACTTCCAGCTATAAGAATTGCGTTGGTTTTGTCTTCTCCTAAAACATCCCCATGATCTCTGGTAGTCAGTTGCCCTTCCCTGCCCTGAAATGAAGGGTTACAGAGACTCTTGAGAGCAGCAGCATAGCTGCATGTCTCCATCAGGCCTTGAGCACATGGGATCTGCCCTTTGCTGTTGGCTAAAACCCTGTCCCAGAGAGGAAGGTGCCTCCAGCTCTGGGGAAGATTCTGAGGTTGTTTGCTGCTCTGGCTCTAGCTCCTTGCCTGATTCCTCTCCCCTCTCTCTCACCTCACCTTGCTGCGTGCTTGGCCCTTCCCAGGGAGGGATGTATGTCTTCCAGCTCTTTGATTACTATGCTGCCAGTGGCATGTGCCTGCTCTTTGTGGCCATCTTTGAGACTCTCTGCATCGCCTGGGTCTATGGTGAGTATGAACTGGAGGGGTCCCCAGCTCTGGATGCCAGACTCTCATCTGGTTCATCCTCAAAATGCTGGTAATTGCTTCACCGTGCAAGGCAGAATGTAAAGCCTTGCTTTGGTGCCCCTGGACTCAACTGGCAGGGACTTCCTACAGGAACACCCTGGGGGATCTGCTTGGCAGACATCCTCTGCACATTTCTATGTGCTCCTGGTTTTGAGACCCTCCTTCCTCAGGGACTTGCAGCTGTCTGAAAAATCTTTTCCCAACCTGTGTATAGAGGACTCTGAGACTCAAACATTTTTGAGAGCCCTCTCTCAGCCTTAGCATTTGCAAGGGATGGGTAAAACCTGGGCTCAGGTCCTTTGAGATGCTGAGGGGCTGGCCCTGCTGACCCACTGGGCTGTTCCGGGGAGAGAACAAATTAGTGCAGGACAAGGACTGAAGCTGAACACACTCCTGAGGAGCTCTCCAACAGGACTGTAGGCTGTGCTGAGGCTACTGCACCCAAACCGTGGTGAAGGAGGACCCTAGACATGCAGACCCTGCTGCCCTCCTTCACTGGTGGCAGTGAGGGATCCCATCCTTGCCCTCTTCTGCAGGTGCTGAGCGTTTCTATGATAACATTGAAGATATGATTGGCTACCGGCCGTGGCCCATCATCAAATACTGCTGGCTTTTCATCACCCCTGCGGTTTGCATGGTGAGGGCACACGGGAACAAGAGCTGTGGGGAGGAAATGGGCACAGCTGGGTGCCTGTGAGATACAGTCACTTCCATATATACAGAGGGATGTGCATATGTATAGGGGCTTATGTGGCCTGTACTATGGGAACCCCTTGTTCTCTGTGCTTGTAAGTTTGGGGGCCAGGCATGGGGCTAAACAATGGGCAGAGGCTCAGCTGTGATAGAAGTGTTTGCTGGTGGAACAAGCTTTTTCATGCCATGACTTTGTTTGACTGGTGTCCCTTCTGTTGCTGTCCTGAGGCGCTTCTTGTTACCACGAGGCTCTGTGCAGATGTTTACTCACTAGGAAGACCTCTCTTTGCTCATGGTGTTGATTTTCTTTCCCTTTTTTTTCTTGGTCTCTTTCACCTTGCCAGGCAACCTTCCTGTTTTCTTTGATCAAATACACCCCACTGACTTACAACAAGAAGTATGTGTACCCTTGGTGGGGAGACACCCTGGGCTGGCTGCTGGCCCTCTCCTCCATGGTGTGCATCCCTCTCTGGATTGTCTACAAACTCTCCACCATCAAAGGCTCCCTCAGAGAGGTGAGGTTGGTGCACTGGGATCAGGGCATGGGCTGTGCTTCCGTGTTGAAGTCCAGAGGACTTTCTTGCAGAGGAATAATTTGTGTGTTGCAGGTTAATTAGCAAGGAGCCCAGAATAAATCAATTGAATGAATTCATTGCTGTAACAGACTTGGTTTTTTAAAATTTCTGCCTTGCTGGAAGGCTGCTCCAAGCTGGCTGTTGCTTCTTGGTATCCGTTTTTAATTTCTTATGTCTCTTTGCAAGTACCACTAGGAAAAAGGTCATTAGATGGAGAGAATAAAGATGATTTCCATGCTGCCCTTAACTGAGGCTTGAGGACAGGCTCTGAGAAAGCTGACCATAATGCTTAGGGGATTTGGAGCTGAGTTCATCAGTCTGTGCTGAGGCCATAGGGCTGGAAAGGAGTGGATCACTGGGAATTTGGAGTTCCCTTTATAATCTTAGTGCTCTGGGTCTTCGCTGCTTCTAGAGCTGTTGTGATTCATTGCTGTTTGCCCTGGATCACACTGGATGAGCATCTAGATGAGCATCCCATCCCTGCCACAGCTCATGGTTTCAGGGGGAGGTTTCACAAACAGTCCTGAACGCCCAGGATCCCTCTCATTCTCTGCCTCCTGCAAGCATTCAAGAATTGGTTGCAACAGCAATGGGCCCCTGACCCCTGTGTCCAGCACAGACAGGGAGGAGTGGGAACAGCTGCAGGAGCATGGCAAGGGCCACACAGCATGATGTGATTTGAGAGTAGCCCCTTATGCACTTGTTATCCCAGTGAAAGCCAATCCTGTGGGCACAGGCTCTCCCTTTGCAGGTTGATGGAGACCTGGAGGTATGGGTCTCCAGACCTGGGGATGACCTGGAGGTACTTGGTCACCAACCCTTCTCTGGACTGCTTTCTAGCCCTGGCCTGGAGCTAATGGAGGATAGAACTTTCCTACCATGTGTCAGATATCTCATGTGCTCAGTGCTTGTCTTGGGACAAGTGGTTGGAAGATGAGTTCATCCCCTCGGTTTCTAAAGGGCTGACTGTCCTTGTTTTGGACATCTCCAGCATACAGGGACCAGATCTGCAGCCAGGCCTGGCTGGCTGACTGACTGAAACTCATGAAGGCCAGGGCCCAGATCACCTTTAGTCCTTGCAGCTGTGTTTAGTGCCTGTCTTTGCCTTCCAGAGGTTCCGCCAACTGACCTGCCCACTTGAGGACTTGCCTTCCAGGCCGGGCACGGGACAGCCCAATCCCCCCACCAGAGATGGCCTCCTGATGCTGACAGAGCTTGAATCTCACTGCTAGGACCAGTGTGGCTCTCCCTTCCTTTCCCCCAGGATGGTTTCTGTACAGTCTTTACCACCTGTTGGATAATGCAAGGATTCTTCACTCGCCAAGAAGAGAGAGATTTCTGGGCTGAACTCCCTTCTCTGGAAGATTTGAAGGGCTGAGGAGGAGTCTGCCGTGGAGATGGTCTGTGTGGAGTTAGCAATGCACCTTAATTCTCTCCCTGGAGAGGGCTCTGAAGGGGCACATCAAGCACCAGTGTTCCTGAGCATCCCCAGGCTTCTGGTGGGCAGAAAGGAAGGACTGACCCTGGAGTAAAGAGTGTCAGAGTCTCAGAGCTGTGGCTCCAGTGTGGACTTTGGGAGCTTCTCCATTAATTCCATTAAATCTATGTTTTTCCTCACTAGATCTGCTCTGTCTCAGTTTTGTCCCACTAGCATCCCTTGCCCACAGCATGTTAGGTGAGATGTGTGTCAGTGGAGCTGTGCCAGGCATCCAAGTCTGGATCTCTGTTGCACTGGCACAGTGATATG
The DNA here is from genome assembly GCA_013398175.1 of Climacteris rufus. Taxonomy (NCBI): domain Eukaryota; kingdom Metazoa; phylum Chordata; class Aves; order Passeriformes; family Climacteridae; genus Climacteris; species Climacteris rufus. The sequence continues at coordinate 1,000,729 of VZRZ01007595.1, forward strand.
GGAAAGTGGCCAGAGCAGATGAAGGAAAACCAGGAACACTGGTTCAGAAGCTCTTGTAAGTGGTAAGCCTGGGCTACCCTGGTGGAGACTGCAATACATCCTTCTGCTGGAGCCACTGCCAGCTCTCAGACAAAAGTGTCATCTGTCTGATGAGTCACTGGGCTATTCCTGGGGTCTGAGAAATGCGTGGATTTACATTTTCTTCTTGCAAGTGAGGGATCATGGAAAGCTCTCCCTTGCTTCTGCAGGTCTGTCTTTTTTTGTGCTGATTACTTTCCAGGTGCTCTAGAGCCAGTCATTTCGGTTTTCCTGCGAATGGAAGAAGGGCTGAGTGATGGAAATGGAACCCACGTGTTATGTCAACAAACAGGGCCCCTCGTTTCCAGGCTGCTCGGGTGAAAAAAAAACTCAAAGAGCTTGTGTTTTAAGTGCTGTAGCCCCAGCATCCAAGGAGGGCAGCCAGAGGACACGTAACCCTGGGAAGCTGGATGGCTCCCAGGAAACCCTGAGGAAGTTGGAGCCTGGATGGAGCTGAGCCAGCGGCTGGAGGCGCTCGGCTTCCCGAAGCACACACGGACACGGGTGGGCACCACGCTACGGCCAAGGCTTCTGGGGCCGCGGGCAGAGGAAGGCGCGAATTGAAGCAAATTAAAGCGAATTAGAGCAATCCGCGCCATTAGCCACAAGGTGGCCCCAGGCCCTCAGCCACCGCCTCGGCGCGGGATGGGGTCCCCGCGGGCGGGTGGGGGCAGCGGCACTCGGCGGGGAGACAGAGGGACCCCGGGGTCACGGTGACCCGGCCATCCTCCTTCCTCCCCTTCCCGGTTCCCTGTGGAGGTTTTCTCTGCAGACATGTGCCTCCCACAGGGAACGGTGACCCCAGTCGTGGCACATACGGGTTGGTGATCCCAGCTGCGGCACAAACGGCTTTACACCTCTCGGCAATGCCAAGTTCCCGAGTTTGGTTTTCCCGGGCTTGGTTTTCCCGGGCTTGGTTTTCCCTAGTCTGGTGTTCTTGGAGCCTGGTAACCCGAGATGGGAGACAGGTTGATGATGGAAAGGAGTTACGGACTTCTGCTTACAGAGGCTGTGAACCTCGGACGAGCACCAAGTATGAGGGGATTGCTGCTGGGGGGCTTTGTGAGGGTGCAGATTTAACCTCCAGAAGGGACAGCCCACTGATCTGTGGCCCTCTGGGCCTTCACTGGCTCTCTTCCAGACTGGCTGTGGAAACCTCATCTCTTTTCCAGCCTGTTTGCCCATTTCCCAGCCTATTTTCCACAGGTACTCTGAGGGGGGTGGGTTCCTTTTCCTAGGCCGCACATGCAACCATGGTTTCCCCCCGTGGTAGGCCTGCACCTCCCATATCAAAATCTCAAATTTCTGCCTGCCTTCCCCCCTGCCTTTGGAGAATACCGGGGAGTTGGGAGCTCAACTGGCTGCCACAATTTTCATGGGTAACCTCAAAGTCTTAGAGTTCCAGATTCCCTGCTGCCACTGTGCTTCATGGTGCTCATATATGAGCTAAGGCTAGGAAAGAGCTGAGAAATCCAGGGAAAGCCCCTTTTGGAAGAGACCCACAATGTGATGGAAGATGGAGCCAACCAGCTGCCCTGCCACTTGGATATGGAACTGACTGGTAAAAATTACTTCTAGAAATGAGAGAACTGAGTTCAATACAGAAGGTTTTTTTTTCTGTTGATTTGTTGGCTTAATCAGAAGCTCCAACACCAGATATTTTTATTCATGTAATTTTAACCTTAAACAGAATTATACTTCCATTTTCCAGTAATATCTATAAGAGGTTTGTCCCAATGGGAAGATATTTTAACCATAACAGAAAACAGTAATTGTCCACAGCTATGTCCAAAATATGTCTGATGTAGAAAGTCTGCTTGGCTGCATCTAGGCAAAGTGTGAGTTTGCTGAAAGGCTTGTGACCTGCTTTGTTTCAAAATAGACTGGTGTCCAGTGAATTGGGCATGTGGTTTATTGATCTGGTTATATACAAGCTGGGAAACCTCCCAAGCCTGTGTTCCTACACGACCTGGTTGCTGTAAAGCTCTGGATGAGCTAGGTAGGTCAGATAAGCTAGAGAACCAAAGGTTTTGCTGAACGTTCTTAAACAAGTGTCTTGTTTCTGATATAACTTTAAGAAAAAGTACTAGACTTGATGACACCTGGCTTGAAATATGAATCAAGTATATTTTATCTTGCTCATTGAGAAGGTTGATGGACTAAATCTCCAATTAATATATTTGAAGCACTTAAGACCCCATAATTAGAGAGAATTTTGGTGAAATTAAGAATATGGTGATTTCAGCATGTGGTGACTGTTTATGGTTTGGAATGTGGTGAAAGGGATTTTCGTTGTATCCAAGATCAGCCCAGTGTTCCTTACACCATACCTTTGCCAGCTGGGGAGATGCTGATGTCCCTGACAGGAGGTGTGTGGTCATTGGATATTCCCCACCTTCAGAATTCAAAACCTACAACTTAGGCAGAGAATTCAACCCATTACTTTCTGGGTAATGGGCATGAGATTCAAGACCCATTTTTTTAATGGGTTGTTCTAGGGTTTTTTTGGTAGGTTTTTTTTTTTTTTTGGTTGTTTAGTTGTGGGTTTGTTTGTTTGTTTGTTTATTTTTATTTTCTCTTTGTTTTGGTTGTTTGGTTGTTTCTTTTTTCCTTTTTTCAAATGAAAAATTCACCTGAAAATAAAGAAGTCCCTGAAATTCTGCCCCAGGTTGTTGATGCTTGGAAAGTATGACCTTTCCATCCATCTGTCTATAAAAACCAGGGTCTGCTTTTTCCATACTGTGGTGCTTGTGTCAGTGGTGCCTGGGGAAAAGTCTCAGCCCTCCTTGTTCATGGATGGACATGCCCCCATAGGGCAGGGGAGAGACCTCAGATCTCAGGGATGGACCATGGACCAAGATGCATCTGCTGTCATGGAGAGTATCCCAAATCCTCCAGCTCCCAGCACGTTTGAACAAATGCTTGAGAGGTCTTTCTCCTTTTGCCTTTATTGATATATACAAGGCAGTTTTCCATGGCTGTTGAAGAGTGATGTATTGTGAGTGGGGCTGCACATTTTGGTGACAAGAAATGTGGATGTGCTGGATGCCATGGTGCATAAATGGAGAGAACAGAGTGAGATTAACATGCTAACTCGTGGGATACATAATCCTGTGAAGCAGAGATCCCCAAATAATCTGTTAAGTGTGTCCTACAGGCAGGTGCAAACGAGCATATCCCACAGAGCAGGGTGTTTGGCTGAGCCCTTGTGTGCTAACAAGGTTAGCAGCCTGCAGGAGGGGGATCTGCATGGTGCAGATAAGGGAGGCGTGTGGGGGAGCACAAAGGCAGATTTGGGAAGCTATAACGTGCAAGAAATGACTAGTTTGGTTTGGTTACCCCCTTCTCCCTCTGACCTGCCCAGAGTTGCAACACGCTGGGCAGCAACAGGTGCCTCTCTGTGCCTGCAGATGGACCTTGTCCTTCATGTCCTTGTGCCCTGTGCATCTGAGGTGTTTGCTGTCACATGTCCCACAACACCAGGCTCAGCTGCCCTGAGGAAGCAGGGAGGGAAGGCAGGAGCAAACAAGCACATACCCGTATGTCCTCTGCCTGCCTTTGTTCTGTGATGCTCCTTGGTCTCTGAGGCTCAGAGTCTGTCAGACTACAGATGTCTCCCCAGCATCGCCAGTCCTCCCTCCTGAGCACCTTTATTGCTGATTCTGGGCTCCTAAGCCATTTGCTCTTGCCTCAGCCTCTCCCACACTGGGGATGCTGTGAAACAGGAGATGTCTCACCCTGCTCATACTTCCAAAGATAAAGGCTCCTGGCAGCTCCCTCTTCCCTGGGAGCCTGGCACAAGAGTGATGCTGTGGCTGCTGGAGCCCATCAGGATTCTGCAGGGCCTCATTAGCTCTTGTTGCTTTGGTTATGTTCACTTGTGATTAGTTACAGTGAAACTGTTGTCAGAAGTCACAGGCTTACTCAAGCAGAAATTAGCCATAAACATAAAAAATAAATTATACCGGTGCCTAGGGGAAAATCCCTGGCAAACACAGTGTTCAGTCAGCAAGGCATGTTCTCAGCCTAAGAAGCAGCAGTGTTATGCCCATGGGGGAACCAGCATTTCTCACATTTTGTTAGAAAAACTGTTAAAAGGTGGGATTAGTCTGGACAAGCAAGGGCAGTGGTGGCTTCTCCTGCAGGTGGCTCAGTGAGGGGAGCAGTCAGGGCTGCAGGCTCTGCATGCTCCACTGTCTCCAGCACCTGCCCCAGTGACTGCCTCTGCAGCCTCTAACATTTATAAAGCACATTTTGGATTCACCCATAGGGTGTCATGCTGACAGACCTCTCCCAAAATCTGGGCTAGGGGGAGATGGACTCGTTTTGGCTTGAAGCTTTGGTCTCACTGGCTCGGGGGCCTGGGACTCACTGCTGCCATGGAGCATGGCCCTGGCGTGGGCTGAGGTTGGCAGCCTGCTGCCCTGGGCTGGCTCTTGAGCAGGCATGTCAGAGCTGGCTGAGGGGGAGGACAGGGTGGGGACACCCAGATGATGGGAAAAGCCAGCATGCATTCTGAGAAAAGAAACGGTAAAAGGAGAGGCAAGGGTGCCCTGCCAGCTGGCAGGCAGTGAGCAGGGTGAGGAGGAGGAGACCTTTGAGGAGGTGCAGGACAGCTCTGAAGCTGGGGTTAGCCATCTTTCAGGGCACAGGCTGAGTCCTGGTCTCCAGCTGCCCTGGGCCTGGCAGGTTGAGGGAATCGAGTAATTTCAAGGAGATTTTTCCTCCTCTCTGGGAGGGGACAGAAATCCGTGCAGCTGGCTCTGAGCTGGCAACTGCAGAGGGAGTGGGTGCTCCTGTGTGGTGGGACAGCAGTGCTTTCCCATTTCTCCTGTGCACCCTAGGCTGCAGTGATGGGACTTCCTCTTGTTGTGGTTTTTCTGCTTCTAAAACCAGCATCCCTTCCTTTGCAAAGTGCCTCACGATGCACCGTGGGGAGAGCTCTGGAGATCTGTGTGCTGCTGGTATCTGAGCTGCTCACAATAGAGGGGTCCCAGGCCTGAGAGGGGTGCTTTGGACATTTCCAGGATTTATTGCAAATAGTGCTTCCTTTTTGGGGATGAGTGTTTAAGAGCAACCTCACCCACACTCGTGAAGGAGGAGCCCATGCTGTGGAGTGACCTGCAGTCAGATTGTCACATGCTTTAGCAGCCCTGTCCTACCTACACAGCTCAGCCTAGGGTGTCTGCTCAGGGCTGACTCTGCCAGCAAAGGTGGCACTTGGTGGTCAGGGAATGCATCATCCCTTTCCTTGGCCTGTCCTGAGATGGGACTGAGCAGTTTTTACCTCCCCAGCTGCACTGCTCAGAAGGCAATTTTTGGTTTTCAGTCTAGGTTATCACACTAGTGAAACTCCTCACATGGAAGCTGCTGTGGTGAGATGTGACCCATGCTCATACCAGGATTAAAAAACCGTGTGAATTATTGCCTAGTGGAAAACTCTGAAGCCTGAGTGTTACTTCTGGTACCTTCTGGGCTGGTAAACAGACATAGCAGCCTTTTTTTTTCCTCCTGGAGAATGGTTTTCACACCTTGCTGGATAAAGTTTTCATTTAGGTTGACTTTCTTCTTGTTTTACCTTAATGTCACAGGTCATTTCCCATCTACAGCTTTGCAAAAACCCCACAATGTTCCTGTGAAACCCTTCAGTATGGATAAATCAAGTTTTTAGGTCAGCTCTGCTTACCTAGGCTTATCTCAATCCCCTTTTCATATCTGGATAACCTCTATTGCACCTTTTCCTCAGCTGTGCTGGGTCATGCCAGTCCTCTGTGACAGGACAGGCAGTGGCACTGTCCTCCATGAGCAATGCAGGCAATGTGTTGTGGAGCCAGCACATGCTTTTCACCTTGCAGTCTTTCAGGACTTTGGAGACAGCCCCTAAAAGGCAGAAAATGGAGCCTGTCCCCTCTGATGTTGATGCCAGATCTCCAAAGGGAAGAGTCAGCCTGTGTTTCTCTGGGTATGGGATCAATCCACTCAACCAGGCCATGGGGCAGGTGAAAGCAAGGACTTTGAAAATGGCATGCTTGGAAAATTTAATCCCAGAAAAAGCCCCAAGTAAATGGAGACGTTTTCCCCTACTGCCTCCAGCACCAGCCTCAGTGGTTTATCCTGAGTATCCCACCTGGTTCAGGGTTGATTCCCCTTGCACATTTCTCCAGCATCATTTGTCCCCAGGGCAATCCAGCATGCTCTAATGGGATCTGATTCACTGGCTTCTGGGACCCGTGAAGGATTTTCTAGAGACAGCATTACAAATGACCTCTACAGAGCATGCAGGTAGGTAAATCTACCACTTCCCCCTCTGTGATGGAAAGGACTTCTGTCAGCTCCTCCATTTCCCGCTGAGGGGCTGAGGAATGCTCCTCTGGTGAGTCCTGGCACAGCTGAGCAGATGGGAGCATGTGCTGGATGTGTCCCACCTTCTCTCGCACATGCTGCTCTGGTTTGGCCACACGGGTACGTGAAAAGGTCAACAGGAATTTGGAGGGCACACTAACAGACAAAGCAAAGGATGAAACAGTAATAACATGAAACATAACCATTAAAAGAAAAAACAAACTGAGCTGAAGTATCTTTAGAAAAACGGTGTGACTGAAATTCCTTCTACTGGTGTTGGTCACAAGAAGCCCTGGAAAAGCGCATCAGGCTGAGGTGGATACAAAGAAGGCTGCCAGGGCAAAGGCACAGTGCTCACTGCTAGTGAGCACCCAGCCACTATAAAGAGTCCAGCAGTGCTTCTCCTTGCTGACAGAGCTCTGTCCCGTGAACTGTTTGTACCTTCAGCATATGACACAAGCACAGAGGGGTCTGCTCGCTCCAGAACAAATGTTCCCCCTTCACCCACCCTCTGCATTTGCTCCACCTGCCTGATGGTCTTGATGAGGCTCAAGCTTGGCCAGAGAAGAAGGTTTAATGTAGTGCTCCTTGGAGATGGAGACAGTTTGTTCTGCACATTTGTAGGATGACATTGAGGGATGCCACTATTTCACTAAAGTGACAGAGCCCCAGAGCAGTGGGAACATGTGGCAGCCAGCCTGGGCCATGCTGTGGGGTCCGCAGGGGAGACTTTCCTTTGTGCTGAGATCAGGAGGACATGGAGTTACTCTCTGACTGCTGTGGTTGATATTTGCAAATTTTGGGCCTTTGCCCTGCCTGCCTGTGGCTGCTTTCTCATCCTGCTTTCTTGTGTCAGGGCCATAGTTCAAGGTCTGGAGAGGTGCATGTTGTAAGGGAATAGGGGAGAAAGTTCTGCCCTGATGCACCTCCCTTCCCTACGTCCCACCACCCACACGTGAGCTGGGTGATAATTTGGTGGGGGGAGCTGGTGGAAGGGGTGGGACGGGAGGAGGAGAGAGGGTAGTCTCTGCCTTAACTCTTGCTGTATCTCTTTGGCTCTCAGTGGATTCCCTGCCTGGACTCCAGTGGGACGGGAAAGGACAGGCCAGGATAGGACGGGAGGGGATTGCCTGGGGGAGACCTGTGCTGGGTTCAGGTGAGTTGGGTGTTTGCTCGTTGAGCAGATCTGGCTGGATGTGTGTGTCACCCTGGGCGTGCCGGTGACTCTGGTCCTCCCGCAGCCAGCTGCTGCACGCCAGCTGCGTGCCGTGCTCTGGAGAGCAGGCCAGCGAATCTGCAAGGGGAAAAGCTTCCCAATGCTAAGCAAAGGAAGAGAGAGATGGAAAACGAGGAGCAAATAATCGGTTTGGATCAACCCAGGGAAGAGGATTTTCTTTCAGTGGTTCCTGTAGAAAAGGAAAGGCTCAGAGGCTGCTCAGGGGCTGCCGGGAAGCTGAGAGCAAAGAGATGCCTGAAGGGTGGGTAATTGGTACTGAAGGTTGTGGCAGCAGAGAGAAAGAGAGAACGATAGAGAGATAAGCACTCAGACAGCAGAAAGACTGACAAGAGAGATGAGAGTGAGTGAGACAGGGATGGGGATGAAGGGCAGAGATGATTGGTCGATAACAGGCATAGGAGCAAAGGTGTTAGGGGTGAAGTAGGCTGCAGAGGTTTCAGCTACTGCAAGTGTGAGTTGTCTCCTTATTTGCTGGCCTGCAGAGGTGCTGGCCCTAGTGCATTGACTTGGGGACTGGAGCTCTTAAAGGTGTGCCTGGGAATGCACTCCTTGTCCTTATTGCCATCAAGGCTTCATCAAATTTGTTCTTGTAGGGTAGAAGCATGGAGAAGCACAGTTTCTGTATGTGCTAAACTCTGGGGATCTGTGGGCATATTTGTGACCAAACACAGGCAGAACACGAGGGTTTCATAACACCTGATCTGTGTCATCTTAAATCAACTGTGCTTTTAAAGTAATCACTACTAATCAGGGCTTCATCTCATGCCAGTGAAAGTGCCATTGCCCTAGTTTTTCCTCTTTGACAGCTGCTGATAGGAGAGGCTGAACCTTGGACCTGACCTTTGCAGCTGTGCAACTGACCAACTTTGCTGGATTCATGGTTGCAGATGTGGTCCTTGCAGGGGGCAGGCTAAAGAGCCTGTGCTGTATCTCTACCTGAGCATGCTCCTGGGCAGGGCTCTAGGGAAGTTTTGGTGCCCCAGGCTGGAGAGCAGGTACCTGGCCCCTCAGAGGGTGCAGGTGGGATGCAGTCCCACCACATTGCAGTGTGGCATTACAGCAGGCACTGCTGGAGTCATGTGCCTCTGCCTGTACCAATTTCACTTGATGTGATGCATCCTGAGCACCAACTGGAGAAGGCTGAGCCTGCTTAGGGTCTGCCAAGTGGATCCCCAGCCTGCACCTGAGCAGGACATGGGGTGCTGGGCTTCTTGTGCAGGGCTGAGCAGGGAGCTCAGTGTAGGGATGATCACGGCAGGAGCCCTGCTCTGCTGCCCAGCGAGGGCTGTGCACACGGCTGTGCTGAGGGACTGGGCTCTGCACACCCCCTGTTTGCTCCCCTCGCCCTCTGTGCTGGGAAGCATAAGGCAATGTGTCACGCCTTAACTTTGCCTGCCTTTCGGGAGAGTCATGCGGGAGTGCCCTTCCCCCGTGCTCCCTGTTTCTCATCACTGACAGCAAGTGCCCTCGGGCTGTGCTTTTGGGAGGTCAGGCAGGGTGTGCCTGCCTGGGGGGAGTTTAGAGGCAAGTGCCTAGAGCAGCATGATGCCAAATGTCCTGTGCTCTTCTCCCACGTCTGAACCACTGGCTGCAGTGCTGGCTCCTCTGCTCTCTTGCTCCAGCTGCTTTGCTTGCCACTCTTCCCTCAGCCCTCGGCCTTCAGCCCCAGCCTGCACTGGGACTGCAGCAGGCAGCCAAGCTGCAGGATGGAGCTGGGAGCCTCCATCTCTTCACCTGACCTGCTCAGGGATGCTGGCTGGAGTCTGACTCCCTGAAATTGCTGCTCTGCACAGGTGGCAGCCTGGTAGGCACCATGTCCTGTCCTCCAGACTGTCCTGTGCCTGTGGAGCACCTCTGGGCTGCACCACAGGTTGCTGCCCCGCTGTTCAGGGATCTGTTTGCAGAGTGGGTGCTGGAGCAGCATGGTTTTCACCCTCTGTGCCATTCACCTGCTCTGCTCCTCCAGCCAGGCAGGAGCTGTGCTGGCCACACGCTTTGGCTGCAAACAAGGACCTCTGAGCAAGCCTGACATAGCCACAGGACTTTGGCCAGGCACACCCAGCCACTGGGTAGTGACTCTGGGGGCTCCACTGGGGCCAGGCTGGATCTGTGTCAGTAGGTGATCTATCACTGTGGTGCTTTGTAAGAGGGGTAGATTCTGCTGTGGCTGGGCCTCCTGCTATGTTGCAGTGGATACAACCAGACTGTGGGCTGAGTGGAGATCTTGAGAGTATGTGGTTTAATGCAAAGGCTGGTTTCTGGTTCTATTTACACCCTGCTTCTGGACTTCATCAGTTAGTCTTGGGCTTTTTCTAGGTTAGAGAAAGCAACCACCTGTGTCTCTCTAGCCCAGAGCAGGGATGCTGAGCCATGAACACAGAGAGAGACTGATCTGGCCCTGAGAACAGCAGCCTACACTGCTTTTAGCAAGAGATTTGCCACTGATCCTCAGGAAAGTCCCATCGCTGTTGAGGGCTTAGGAGGCTCTCCTGTCCTGGCAGCAGAACACAGGGCAGGAGCCATTGGTACCCTCCTGAGCTGGGGCTGTGAAGGATGATGCTCTATAATCCTTGCAGCTTGATCACAGATGTACGTGTCATTAGTAAATTCACAGTTGCTTATCTCACTCTTTCTGGTGTCAGTAAGTCGCAAACTCACTGACTGCAAAAGCATTGCTCTTATTCACATTAGAGAAAACGTAGGTAGGATCTGATACTTGTAACAGCCTCCTGTGCCCCATGAACCTTGCTGAACAGATGCTTTGAGAATACCCTGCAGCCCACAGAACCTGGAAGTTAATTAGGAAGTGCAAAGAAGCCAACTAGCTTTCAATAGCTTGAAATGGCATTTTAATTTCAACGACTGTACTGGAGTTGCTCAGTTTTTCTCTTGCTGTGTCTCTCCTTGCCTTTCTCTGTTGTGCAGCTGGAGTGAGCCATTCTCCAGCAGCATTTGTGTTTGGAAGCAGCCGTCCCCGCTCATGTAGCTGCTCTTAGATTGGCTGGAAAGCACTTGCTTCCACTGCCAGTATTTTCTGTCCATCTTGTGGAGATGACCTATTCCAGTAGCAGCCCCCACGCACTAATTTAACCGGGTTGGTTCCTTAAGCTGTACCTTGGCACTGCTGTTCCTCGCTGAGCCCTGATTTTCTGTCTCTGCTCCCACAGCCGCCCCCGCCTCCTGCCATCAAAATGCAGTGCAGGATTTCAGCTGCGACTAACTGCTGGCTCTGATTGTGCAACCAGAGAATTTTCTGCGTCCTCCCGCTCCTCCTTTTGTAACACAGCCCAGTCTTCCTGCTTTCTGGTTCCTCGCTCCCCATCTTAAATTGCAGCTTATGTGCTTGGTTGTTGCTTGTTTCAAAATGAAGGCAAGAAGGACAAATGCAGTGCAGCTGTCTGCATTGTCACCTGTGATCTGCATTCTGCAGCTCAGGCAGCAACTATGAGTGTCCAAGGGAACTTTTAACACTGTGCTTCCTCTCATAAGTGTTATTAGCTGCTTTTTAGAGACATCTCTGTCTGCTGTTCTCTCTGTTTGACTATTCTCTCTAGAGACTGTTCTCCTCTCATTTGCCTTATGATAAAACAGCAGAAGAGGTCAAACGGAGTATGTTAACTTCCCAGCAGTAGGAACTCCTGCCTGACAGCGGTCAGGAACAGGGGAACAGGCAGTGAGTTTGCAGGAAGAAAAGCTTTAGGAGAATCGCTATTGGCTTCTTCCTCTGGTGCCAAAACTCCAGGATTCTCTCTCATCTTTCTTGTCTCTCTTGTTCCTTGCCTCACCTGAGCAACTTTGAAAAAGCCTTTTTTCACCCTGAGAGAGACTAAGGATACAACCATATTTGGCTTTCAAATGACACTTTCATTCTCCTCTTTTTCTGATTCCTGCCTCCCCCTTTCAGTGGCATCTTGTTTCCAAACAAAACCAAAAGATGCTGTTCTCCTGCGTGTCTGCATTGTGTGTTCAGTACATCATAGGCAACTGGTGAGTATCCACAGCACTTGAGGTGTCCTTGGTTTTCCTTGCCCTTTGTGACCATACTTGAAGGATTCCGTGGTGGCAAGTGTGGGACAAACACAGCCCAACATCTGTGACCAAGGGCAGAGTGTGTTACCTCATTCAAATGTTGAAGAAAGGAACCAGTTGTTCTGTGTTGATGGCTGCCTGCATACTGCCTGCTCTCTTTCCAGGTCCTGAGGGAATCCAGGTGTATTGTTATTTTCCCAGTAATAAATCTTTTGCAGAAAAAACGTGGCTGTCTCCATGCACCAAGCCTGGTACCAAGTCCTGTACCATTTCATATGGAGCTGCACTGAGGGAGCTCACTACTCTCTGTAGGAAGATGACAGGCTTCAGGTTATTTCTGTGAAGGGCAGAAAAACCACCTCCTCTAAGTGCTGAGGGCTGACAATACAGCGGAGCACCTCTAGAAGAGACTGGAGGGGTCAGAGGAAGCTGAAGAGGGAAAGTGGTGGTCATGGCTGAGTGGATTCGGGAGAGGAGTAGACTGTGGATTGCATCAGATGGCATCTTAACAGTTTATGGCACAGGGTAAAACGAGGCTGAAAACAAAGTAATAATAGAATTTTTCTCCAAACTTCAGTGAAGGAACTGCAGAAAGAGTGCAGGCGAGCAGTGAGGGGCACTTTACTCCAGACTCATGTATTAAGGAGAGGGGCATCCAAAGGGAGAGGAAAATGTTTGCCTGTTGGGGAGGATGTAACACAGTAGGTGACTGTGGCTGCTGTGGGAGAACCAAATTGTTCCTAGCTGGAAACAAGAAGTTATTTGAGTTTCCATCTGGTCTGAGAACATATAGAGCAGGGGCACAGTAGGATTAAATGTTCAGGAAAAGATCCAGAAGGTGCATGCATAGGCTTTCTCATAGAAAGTGCAGGCTAAGCAGAGAGGGAAGTACTGGGGATGTGTAACGTTGTGCATGGCTTTGTCTGGGAAAGGAGAAGTTGTAGTTCATTGCACAAAGGGCCAAAACTTTGGGCACCAGTTTAACCCACCATCTGTTCCCAGCTGAAAAATTTGATTTCATAGTCAGGGTGCTTTCCCCCTTTTTGAAATAAGGCACGAGTGCTGCATCTCCCCTGCTGTTCTGTGTTTGTCCCAGCCATGTTCCTCATTGCAGCATCCCAGCTTCTATCCTTCATGTTGACCTATTCAGGACTGAGAGGACACATTCAGAGTCAAAGACCTGGTCCAGGTATCCCTGAGGATAGAGTTTGCAGGCTGGCACTCACATTCCCTTCCTGGGGCTAGGTGAGAGGAGGTGGTTGCCTGATTGTGATCTTCACCTGCTCCCACGTGTGAAACGGGTCTAACAAAAATGAGGTAAAACACAAATATTAGTAGAAATAGGCTGGCTCTTGGATCCACCTTACATTAAAAGAATAAAAACAAAGAATTAGCTAGTCTTCTCCTGCCAGCCTTGTGTGACATCCTCAATAAACCCAGACTTAAGTATCATTGCACTTGATAACGTGCCCTGGACTGCAGCAAATTGGAATGTGCCAGGGACTGTGACAGATCAAACACGTTTCATTAAGTGTGTGTTACTTTTTCTCTCACATTTGACAGTGCGTGGAGCTCTGCTCCTCTCAAAGATGAGGAGGCTGGGCTGCAGCATCGGAATAAACTGATTAGCCAGCTGGCAAGCCTTGCTGCAGGCAGGCAGTGGGGAGAAGGGCCTTGCCTGGGCTTCAGAAGCTGGGAAATGGCTGGCAGAAGGACCTGATGACTCCACCTCCCAATCCAACCCAGCAGGAGAGCTGAGTCAAGGGGGCAAAGCTGGGACTGGAAGGACCTCCGTGCTGGTGAACTGCTGGTGGGCTGCTGCTGCAAGCCAGTATTTAGGGTGTGTGCCTTGATTCCTGGGTTCCACCACCTTCTTTAACTGTAGGGTTAGAGGTTTGTAGGAGCCTGTTAGAGGGCTGACTCACTTTCACACTCACACGTAGATCCACATGTGTTGTAGCCCTTGGGGGTTTGGATCAATGCAAGCCATGCCAGTAAATTGGTGCTTTCCAGCATAAAGGGCAAAGGAGATAAAACAGGGGTTGCTTCCTCAGTGCCCTCATGCATCTGCATTTGACACTGAAACTGGTTGTGCCCACTGCCCATAAATGCTCTTACTGGAAATAGCTCTAAAACCCTCTTGAATTTAACAGGGACCAGGATCTTTCTGCAATGGTTTGAAGAAGCAGCTATATTAGCTTGAAGGATGGTCTTCACTGACCCCTGACTTTTCTCCTTCATGGTTTATGCTCCTCTGTTCTTGCTGCAGCCCCTATTATAGTGATTGATGCCTTGCATGAGATTCAGCCCCCTACATTGAGTGCATGTAAATCTGCTCCTGATTGCAAAGTAAATACGATGAGCTCTTCAGGAAGGCAGATGGGGGAACAAAGATTGTTGCTTGGGGCATTTAGAGAGCAATTGGTGTATTACACTGTGAGAATCTGATTTCCTTTCTTTACTTGAATAACAGGGAGGAAACATACCTGTGTCAAAGAACTGCTTGTTTTACTGTGAACATTCATTAGAAGTCATTTTTTCATAATCAAGAAACTTTCTTTGCCCCAGGGCCTGATATATCCAGAGGGTTAGCATTTAGGAAATAATTTCATTTACAGAAGTAAATGAGACACTTTGATAATGATGCTGTCTTGTGTGGGGTAATTGCAAGCATGGCCAACCAGGTCCTGTTCCTACTTCCTCCTTGCAAGTTATATCAAAACAAGTGCCAGTGTTCCTTGGCAGTGGGACAGTTAGGTGGTAGGGTCTACACTTGCTCTTATTTCCAGTTAGGTCAGATTCCCTGGTAGTCTCTACTTGCCATGAGATGGCTCATACCCTGATGCTGGTCCAGAGGAACATGAGTGGAGAGAGACCAGAGGCACAAGGAGGGAGGGAATAGTTTGCCATTGTGGTCCTGGGGCACCATCCTGGTGCAAAGGGTTGACAGAAGATTTGGTGGTCTTATAAGGTAAAGGACATTGAAGGTGATGAGGTCCTGCTCACCACTGAGCTGCTGACTGGGAGAGGTCTCTGGCCTGAGGTGCCTCCAGAGCCATGCTTGGACTTTGCCTGGGAAAGAGCAAGTTGAAGTAGTCCAGAGCAGATCCGGGGGCAGTGGAATAGTTAAGTGTTGTGGGTGATGCAGATTGCTGTCTCTGTTGCTCCCTGAAGATGGGGATGTTCCTTTAGGTTGCACAAAAGGAAGGAGAGAGGTGCTATTAAAAAACCTATTGAACCACCAGCAAACCAAATCTGTAAATTACTGCAACGGGACAAAGCCCTGATTTCTGTGCAGTCTCAGCTGGTGGGAAAGGAAGTAGAGATGCTGCTGCTTTGGAGAAACTTGTTTTCAGTGTAGCTTCCTTATCTCAACAAGGGAATGTGTATCCCTGGCTAAAGCAAATCACTCCTAGAAAGGCCAACTTCTGCTCAGTAGTGCCACCTGTGAGATGGATCTAGATTTAGGACTTCTCTGACATAGTTCACCAGCTCCCCAGCTCAGTGTTAGGTCTGTGCTTTCTGTCTGGACTCACATGTGCATCCCTGCCTCAGGTAACCCATTAGAATGAGATTTTGAAGGCAAATTTTTTAGCTAAGTCAAAGGGAGCTGTCTCTTTTCACACTTCAGTTTCTTCTCATAATCAAATGTCTGTAAGAATATGGAAATGTCAAAGAGAAGATTCAGCTTGGTCTGTGTCAATTTTGTCTAGATTTAAATTAACTAGCCAATAAAAGACTTTGTGAATGACAGAAAATTGTATCTTGTAACAAGCAGCCACTAACTTTGCTTAATTAAGACGATGCTAAATGTAATTCAGGATTTAGTACAGACAGGAAAATGTCTTTCTTGTGACTCCCTAGAGGCCCAGTCATATTCAATTTGCCTCTTTTAACTGACTTCACTCCATGTTTCCATGGCTGGGTTTTTTCCTCCTAAAATTTTCACTATAGTATTTGAGCTTTTATAAACTCAGTACTCCCTTGCCCAGAGCTGAAACACTTCACAGGTATGAGGCCCTTTTTCTCACCTCAGGGCCTTTGTTTCCTTGCCCTGTATTCTTTGCAAGGTTGGCCAAAGGTGGAGGATTGGTGCTGGTGCCTCTTTGTTAGTGAGGAGAGCCTAGGCCAAATAAGTGTGTGTGTTTTGGTGAAGTGGCAGGATGTGTGGTAGTGAATCTTGGTGTCCAGGGGGTCAAAGAAAACACTCCTATCAATACCTTAAAGTAATATGGTAGGTTGTTCTTGTTCAGACTCTTAATCCTATTAACACTTCTGCCATCTGAGACCATTGCAGGAGGAGACAGTTGCTTATAAATCACACAGGCAGGGGAAGCTCCTTCTGCCTCCACTCCCCGCTTCAGCTCCGCTCCTCTTCCCTTCCTCTGAACTGCTGTTTCCATTGTCCCAGGCAAATTTCCAGCAATGGTGGAGATGCAGAGCACTTAGTCAGGGGCAGATGGAGGTGCACTAAGGTTGGTGGTCTGGCAAGTATGAAGAAGGAGGCAGTGGAGAGGGAAGGGTGAATTCAGGAATGAGCCCAGTGAACAGGTCATGCAGGTGGGTTCACCTGAATGGTGACCTTTCCTCTGTGCTTTCAGCACGGACATAACTTGAGGAAATACTTTGTGCTGACACTAAAGAAGTAATTTTCCAGAGGATAAGGGAACCTCTGATAATAGGAACACATCTATTGTGATGCCTGGTCCCCTCACTCCTCTTCCCACTGCTGTGTGGCAGCAGCAGCTCCGTACATCCCATGCTCTTCTTTTCTTCTGTCCCACAGAGCCATGACAAGAGCTGTGTCTAAGGAAGGAGAACCCAATGGGGCCATCGCATCTCCTGAAGAGATAAAAATGGAGGAAATGGAAGAGAGAGGCCAGTGGAGGAACAAAATGGAGTTTGTGCTGTCTGTGGCTGGGGAGATCATTGGCCTGGGTAATGTGTGGAGGTTCCCATACCTCTGCTACAAGAACGGTGGCGGTAAGTTCACAGCACACAGGAGTTGTTCTAGATCTGTAGGGATGACAACAGAGATGTGCATGCCTGGACCTGTTTCTCCTGTACCTCGTGTGCCCTCAGATACTCCCTTATTCTCTCCTCCAACAAGCTAGTTCTTGCCAAAACCAGGAGGAATGAAAACTCAGGGGTGAATCCAGCTCCCCAGAGGGTACTCTTTCTCAAAACAGCAGTCTCAAATTTGGACTATTAAAAAATTGAACTCTAGTAAAATTTAAGGTGCATGGACATCTCAAGAAATTGTTAGTCATCAGAAACTGCCCAATGCTGTGAGTGGTCAGACAGCCATCACCTACATATTTCCCCTTTCCTACTCTCTGTGTCACTTCCGTTTTTTTCGGGCCATTTTGACAGAGGAGGAAAGGCTTGGATGGTGTTTGCATCCTTGTCAAGGCCTGATACTCCCTGGAAGGTGATTTCTGCCTCTTCCCCAGGAGCAATTCTCACAGTGATCAAACCACTGCTAGGGGAACCCATCCCCAGGAAAGGTTCATTCACCTTCCCTTTTGTTTCTTTGCATGGCTCTCCTTTTCCTACAATAAGACCATTACATGGTTAAAAGTGAAAATTTCTCATAACAATAAAATGAAGTGTAAGAGAATAATTGACTGACACTAACTTTTCTTGGTGAATCAAAATCTAGCTTTATAAAAGAAAAGGAGGAATAACAAATTACATGTCAAATACAGCAATAACTTCTCTTTTGTTCTTGTTCTCTAGAGATGCCTTGAAATAATGCTCTGGGACTTGCTTTTCCCCCCCCACCTTGAGCTTCCTTTCTCTGCAGATCATGCCCCAAAGGCCTTTCTTTTCCAAGGTGCTGTGAGCTTTCATCAATAGCAGAGTGGTTCCACTCTAGTTTTTCCCAAGGCTTCTAAATTCCTGTCCTCTATACTATGGCTAGAGTTCTTCCAAATTAAATTTATCCAAGAGACAGTACAATATCTCCTCAAAACAAAGAGGGGCTGGATAAGAAATGGTTAAAGAAAATGGAACTTGAGTTTTTCTTGAAACTGAGATGGTTTTTAGCAGAGCCTCCAGTCTCCTTCTCCAGTATTTGGATGGGAGGCACTGGGCGCACCAAGAGCGAGTCAGACTGGCACGGGTTAGTCAGCAGTGGAGGTGCATCTGATTGAACAGCCTGTTCTGCAGTGATGCTTTGAGAGAGGAGTCATGGGTTTTCCATGGAAAATTTCTCCCTGAGCTCCGATGATATCTTTGCATAGCTTATGCCTGTGGTACCCGGTTCAGCAGTCCTTGCAATTTGTATGCTAATTAGCATAAATGAAAAGGCTACTTTTGTTCACTTTAAATGTCTATTGAGTAACTTTTTTTCCTTTTAATTAAATTTCTCTGGAATATCTACGGCTGTGATTCAGAGGGCAGCAAGGCTAGGCTTGGGAAAGATTAGGGTGGGAGAGCCCTTCCCTCCTATCTTACCCAATGCCTATGCAGAAAATGTGTAGAAGGTACATTTTTCTCTCCAGGGCTCTAGGGAATCAGAAGACCGACAAATTGTCATGGGATGAGGCAGTGTCTTTCCCATGACACTCAAAAATATTCTCAGCATTGGAATAGTTCTTGAAATTCTAAAACAGGAGTTTTCCACCTATAAATACCACATCCCTGTCCCATCTTCACCCCACCAAACCTAAAACTGCTGTCCTGTCACCTTTCTTCACCTTTGGATGTACTGAGATGGTTATAAAACTCTACTGACAGATGCCATAGAAATAATAGTGCTAAGTTTCTGGAAAGCAACCAACTGTAACTTTATCTATTGCTGCACTGCCAAATTTGATCTAATTGCTCAGCATCCTGAACTTCTTATTGTCCCATGAGTAAAGAGGGTCTGTTTTGGGGGCCCCACTCAGGGCTGAGTCTCCTCCAGTGGAGCAGCAAATTGAGGAGGATCACAACTGGAGTTTCTGCTGGTTTAGAGGTATAAGGAAGCCATCATCAGAGACCAAAATGGGTCAACTTCTGGGACAAATGGTATCAGAGAAGATATGCAGGGTCTGGAATCTGCTGAAAGGCTCATCTGTGTGCAGGATAATAGAGCTGTCTTGCAGATTTGGCATAGAGATAGATGTCTTGCAGCACTGAAAGCAGCAGCTGCCTCTAGTTCAGCATATGCTGTTCCCATTCCCTGCTCTGCAAACCTGGACTGACCCTGAAAACCAGCCTCCTTCCCTCTGGCCCCAGGTCTCCTGCAGCTACACACAGCTGTGTTTAGGGGAAATTTGGATGTTCTTTGTTATTGTAACATTGTTGGCTTAAAAACAAGGGCAAGTGTTCCTAGTTGCTAATTGTCACAGGAAGGAATTTCAGTGCGGATGCCTGTGCTGGCAGGGGAGGAGAAGGCCTGGGCTGGCAGTGGCTGAGAAAGGGACCCTCATCTTGCAAACAGCTGAGCTGCTCTCCAGGCGCTGGCAAGAAAGGTGTTCATGACCAAAAGTTTACTGTATGGAGTGGCAAGACCTCCACAGCTGTGTCAGTGAGGAAGGCAGTCACCTTAGCTTGTTTGGGAGGGGAGCAGAAGTGTGAAAACCTACACTAAGGATGAGGAGAAAGGCAGCGAGGTGACAGAAGGAAGGTCAGCTGTGAAAATGAGATCTCAGGAGCATTTTTGAGTGGACCAGTGAATTTATTGGGTGTTTTGGTTTGGCAGCATAACTGAAAAGGCAAAATAGTTTCAGAACAGGGCATTAAACCATTTTTTCAAGGCATTAAATTTTTAGTTGTTTGTAATTTTTGTTTGTCTTTTCTTATCTTTTATGTTGGTCATTATTTCTGGGATAAAAGGTGCTCTTTCTCTCGTTCCTCTTCCATTTCAACAAGGGTTAATCCGAGGGCTATTTCAGGCTCATCTCTCTTAAGACATTTCTCTACATTGTAGCAAGAAATTGATTTTGAAGACAGAAGTTAAACTTCTTCATTTTGAAAATGCTAGAAAGATACTCTTGCCTTATTTCCATTCTTTTGGTGCAAACTGCTTTTCAAATTTGACGTGAAATATGTCTCAAGTAAATTTATATCCTGGCAAATTTATTACTTACCAAGAAATGTCACCAGCCTCCAGGTTTGTATCCTCTGGGCAAGTGGGAGTTTTGCTGTGACTCTCATGAAAGGCAGAACAAATGTGGTTATGTGAAACAAGGACTTACTTTGTTCACCCCACTCCTGCTGAAAGCTGGAACGAGGTCAGGAGCATGAAGCAGGAAGAACTTCCTCAGCACTATCTTTTTTAATCCCCTCGCCTGGCTGTTCCTTACCTCTAGGTTTTGGCCCAGACCAAATGCACAAGTACTACAGTAGCACAAGACAGACCACCCTTGTATTTTTTTCTGAGAAATTATGGTGGTGGAGACCTTGTTTCTTTAGCAGATGTTGCACAATTAATTCAGGGAAATATTTGTGTTTATCTAGCTGATTCCAGCTTGCTCCTAGGCACCTGGCAAGAGCTTCTGAGGGTAAGGGTTTTGAAGAGGTTTCTGAGGCAATATCTTAACCCTCTCTACAGGAGCCTTCCTCATCCCTTACCTCATCTTCCTCTTCACCTGTGGCATCCCAGTGTTCTTCCTGGAGACAGCCCTGGGGCAGTACACCAGCCAGGGAGGGGTCACTGCTTGGAGGAAGATCTGTCCCATTTTTGAAGGTCAGTCAAGTTACAGTATTTACTGGCAGCATTTTCTAACAATTAGTGACTCAGAGCCTTTTTTTGAAATATTTTTTTTTCTTTCTCTTTTTTTTATCCCTCCCTTCCTCTCTCTCCCAGCCTTGCTATCCCTCCTGGTGCCTGCTGTGTGTGCAGGGGCAGTTTCCTGACCCCTCTGTATGTGACTGAGGGTGTGTGGTGCTGGCTGGGGGCTGTGCTGCTCCAACTGAACCATGGTCTCTGCTTTGAGAAGCTCAGAGCTCAGGAGAGAGGAGAAGCAGGATAGCCAGCATGCAGGAGGAAGATGGAAGTGTCAATACACAAACACCTGCATGTAGTCCAGGACAAATAGTGAGGAGAGAAGAGGATGAGGAAAGCTGTCTAGCTTATAGTGCTTTCCCTGCCCATTGCTGTGCCCAGGGCTGCTGTGGCAGCATTTTGCAGGCTGGCATCCTGCAAACTGGGGGAATCACACTGCAGGCACTGGTCTGACAGCCCAGAGATGGGATGGCATTGAGGTTAAGGCACAGGCATACAAACCAGGACTTCTAGGGCCCTGGGGAAGGTTGTTTAATGGGATTAATACATTCATGAATATAATTTCCTAAATTCTTCTGTCCGGAGGAGAACTTATTAACCACTTTTTGCAGACAGAGAAACCTGTGCTCAGGCAGATTGGAGGCCTGGTTAGTTTGCTCAAGCATGGGCATGCAGTGCTATTTGAAACTCCCTGGGAAGTCTGGGACTGCCTGTGCTGGAGACCCCTGTGCTGTGGCACAGGCCTGAAGGTGGACAGCAGGTAGACAGCAGCGGTCAAAGGTCACTGACAACCTATTTTAAATAAATTAATTGGGCCTTTCTGGTCTGACTATTGTTCTCATGTCTTAGTGAGCAATAGGCACAAACAGCACCCAAGACCAAAGCTGAGCTCCTAAGTCTGTACTTTGGCCCCTTACCTTACTTTATGCATGGTGTATATCAGCTGTGAGAACATTTTTTGCCTGAGTCTTTTGAGAACTAAGAGACTCAGCTGCATTTCTTTTCTTTAAAGGCTAGAGCTGTTTTTTTTTTTTCTTAAGAACAGGCACTGTAATGCAGTGGCACGGTACCGGTCAGAAATTTTTTACCATCAGTATAAAGTTTTCTGGCTGTTCCACCACACACCTGTCTAGAGTTACCAATAATGTTTCCTGTCTGCATGCACAGTCACAAAATCCTTACTCTTTCCCTTGGGTAGATCTTGCACTGTTCTCTGGAGAACCATGTTGTTGGAGCTGCACCCTTTTTAGCACAGTGTGGTCTGTGTCTTTGTTTGGGAGCTGGTTGGCAGTCCCATCCTCACCTCCTTTGCTTTCCCTCACAGGAATTGGATATGCTTCCCAAGTCATTGAGTGGTATCTGAATATCTACTACATCATCATCCTGTCCTGGGCACTCTTCTATCTGTTCAGCTCCTTCACTTCAGTGCTACCATGGGCCAGCTGCAATAACCCCTGGAACTCAGGTACACCTTCCCTTGGTCAGCTTCTAGCTTCTTTACAATTCCCAGAAATTATTTGGGTTTTGTTGAAAATATTTTTATTGTTTGGATAAGAAGCTCTCATGAGCTGCAATGTGATTTCACCAAAAAATACGCTTTTTCTGGCAAGTGGGAGAGGTGGGTGGTAGAGTTTTCAAGCCAATCTAGAGCCCTCCTCGTGTGTCAGGATCTTTTTATTAGCTCTGGTACAACAATTTGTCTTACAGTTCCCTTACTCTACCCCATTCCATTGGGGTTACTGGGACAGTTGCTGCCAGTGCCTGAACAGTTTCCTCTGTGCACTCAGCTTTTGGATAAATCAGGCCAAGCTTGCGCTGGAGGATTTTGCCAGTCTCCCAGTGAAGGAACCAGTAACACAAAACTCTCAGTGCACAATTTTCCTGGTTTAATCACATCCATGCAGCCTCCATACCATTACATTCACCAAGGGATCTCATCTCTTCATGCTCACAATTCGCTTAACTCTGCTGAGCAGAGAAGACCTGGTTTTGGTTTTACTCAAGGCACTTGGGCTGTGCCTGGGAAGATGGGGTAGATGTGAGGTAATCCTGATGAATCTCATGTCCTTGTAAGGACTTTTTTAACATGTTGAGCAGGTTGTTTTGCTTGGCAGAAGCTTGGATCCCTCCCTTCTTCTCTTGCGTCAGATGATTAATTTCTGCAATTAGTTAAATTTCTCCACCCTGTGGGCCATTCACTCACAGCTTCCTCTGCCCTGCATCCCAGCAGAGGTAACCAGCCTTTCAAAGAACTGATCCAATTCCTTCAGTTCCCTCAGCATGGGTTTGTTTGTGAGGAAGGCCACAGATATTCTCTTAAGAGAGAGAAGCTTTCCAGCCACAGCTGGGCTTCCTTGGTTTTCCAGTAGATTGTCTTTTGCTGGCAATATGCAAGATGGGGGTGTGTTGGATGTGTGGCATCTCCTCTGTTTTTAGTTATTTCA
The DNA here is from genome assembly GCA_013398175.1 of Climacteris rufus. Classification (NCBI taxonomy): domain Eukaryota; kingdom Metazoa; phylum Chordata; class Aves; order Passeriformes; family Climacteridae; genus Climacteris; species Climacteris rufus. The sequence continues at coordinate 1,023,575 of VZRZ01007595.1, forward strand.
CGGTGTGTAACAGGGCTGGGGGTGGCAGAGGAGAACATGAAGGCATCTGTGCTGTGTGTGAACATATGCATGCTTGTGTGGACAGGGAATGGTGCATGATGTGGAAAGAGAGTGGAATTTTCTATCCTGGCTACTCATTGTGGCTATCCCTCAGTAATCTATATTTTGCAGCCATCTGGTTTCAATTTGGCAGGGAATTGTTCTCTCCTTCCCCTCTCCCCTTCCTGAAGCCCTCTGGCTACTGCTGGACTGGGATTCATAGCTGGGGAGAGCCAGAGTTTAATGAGATTCAAGAATTCAGTGAGATTCTCTATAGCACAGGGTGAGGGGTCTGTAGTGCTGCCAGAGTGAGGATTAGGGTCCAGAGGGGAAGGAGCATCCCTCATGGAAGAGCCCTAGAGAATTTCTCTGGCTCATCAGCTTCCTTTTCTTTTGGTAGATCTCTGTGTGGACATTCTGAATAGATCCAGCATGGACAACAGGACCTTGCCTGCGAACGCCACCTCCTCAATGATTGAGTTTTGGGAGTATGTGATCACTTTCCCTCTGTTCAGGCTTCTCTCTCATCCAAAGGCTGCAGCTGTAGGAGTATCTGGGCAGGAGTTGTGTGTCTCTGTAGGAGCAAGTGAGGTGCCACATGTCAGATCCGAACACAGGGAGCACAGTGACCTGCCAAGGAGATGGGCATGGGGCCCAGGCTGTGAGGACTGGGTACAGCCCAAAGGCAGCTCGCAGTGTGCCTGCCCAAGGGTGCTGTGTGCACCTTGAGGGCGTGTTCCCTTTCTGGCACTGAGGTGCCTGGGTGAGTGTGGCCACCAAGAGAGGCACAAAGAGCAGGCAAGGACTTGCTGCAAGCAGGGGTACATGTTCTGGGTGTTGCAGGTTGGCAGGCAAGCATGAGAAGCCAGGGCAGACTGAACAGTCCTCCACAGTGAAACAGAAAGGGGAAAAACTGCCTTTTCCCTTTTTCTGCCCAGTTTTTGCTTGCTGTCTAAGGGAAGTGTTTCATCAGGCTGCTCAGGATCATCCCTGGAGAGCAGGGACCTGAGGTGCATGCATGAGATACCAGAGAGGAGTTTGAGGAGGTTTGGTCACGGAGCTGGAGGCAATAAAACACTGTCTGAGTGAGGGATCTTGCAGCAGGCCAGACAGTGTCCCAGGCAGGGCCATCACTGCAGCCTGCAGAGGCTGAAATGACTGCTGCTGCTGCACTACCTCCTCTTACTCTACTGAGGAAGGTCTCATAAAGAAGAGGTGTGTCAGGGACTCAGCTTCAGCAGCTGGGTTTGGTTTTCTTCACCATTTATGGCTCCTAAAGTGCCCCTGAAAGGGTAGACTGTCCTTTGTCTGTTGCAGTCACCAAAGTGCACACAGAAGTGTGCGTGCCCATGGTTGCAGAAAGAGTCTGCACAGTGCTGTTCCCCTCTCCTGCCCTGTTCCTTGCCCATACTATTTAGTGAGAGCTGAGACCCCTCTGAAACAGTTGTTGAGGTTTTCTGTCGAGAGAACAAGGTGACACTGAAGGGACTGGTTTGGAGTAGGATGTGCAAGAGGAATAGTAAGTGTGGGGTTGGGTTTCTGGGAACTGCATGAGCTGCAGTGCTGAGCTCTAATGTGACCTGTCTTCATGATGCTAAATCTTCAAAGAAGGAGGCTGAGGGAAGGTCATGGGAATCATAAAGATCAGCTATGCTTATATGTAGGGTGTCTGTAGCATATGGAGAGGAAGAATGGTGGCCATGGGCTGATAGTGGCTTTTGTGGCCTGCATTGGATTGGGGAGCAATGGGGAGCAGGTGTTGATTTTGTGTAGTGTGGGTCTGACAGGAATGGGTTTGGAGCATGGGAGGGTTTGGGCCAACTACAGGACAGGATGGAGCAGCATCAGCAGAAATGAGAGAGCAGAGCCCTAGGTAGAGCTGGGATGATTCACATGGCTGAGAGCCCTGGGCAGGTATGTTGTAGATAGAGTGTTAAGTGTTTGGATGGGGTAATATGGGAAAGGTCTGTATGGGTGAGTGGGGTCTGGAGTGTTAATGCTTCTCTCCCTGTCCCTGGACACCGGCAGGAAGCGAGTCCTGGGGCTCACGGATGGTATTCACAATCTGGGCACTGTGCGCTGGGAGCTGGCTCTGTGTCTCCTGCTGGCGTGGATCATCTGCTACTTCTGCATCTGGAAAGGGGTCAAGTCCACAGGCAAAGTAGGAATGGAGATTATCTTCCCAGTCCATAAGCCTCCTTGTACCCATCTTATATTTCTTTCCCAATCTCTTTTCCTTCTTCATGAAGTAGAGGCAGGAGACACAGCACCGAAGTGAAACCTAAAACTTGGTGAGGCCATACTGATTTACACCAGTTGTGTTTGAACCCTAGGAGGAAGAATAAATGAGTAGGTCCATCAGGGAGGGGAGAATGGGGAAAGAATTGGGAACTGAGGGGAGTCTTGAGTCACATTTTCCCTTGCAGATACCCATAGTGGCTGATGGATACTCCCCAAGTGTCCTTGGGAATCATCCACTCACCAGTGTGTTGTCCTGCTGTGGCTTGCTGGTATTTTAACAAGATCCTCTGCAGTGGCAAACTTCCCATCCCTGGCAATAATTAAACACTTGAGCAAAACAGACAAGCTGCTGCCTGTAAGCAGTTCAGTGAATAGATAATGAATCTCTCCTGCTTCTTTATCCTGAAAAACTGTTGGGGTGGGAGAGGTGTCTTTGTTCTCTCTTTTATACTCTCCCTGCATCTGTGGGTTTTGGGTCAGTTGGTCACTTTCTGCATTTTGCTAGTGAGGCTGGACCCAATGCTCTCTCCTGATGTTGATCCTGTACAGTAGATGGACTGGTTTTCCTTTTGGAGTGAATGAGTGTGTGATGCCTTGGGCTGGATATTAGGGACACTGCCATGGACACATCTTGCTTAGGACCTCTTTCCTTCCTGGAACTGCAATGAGATGGGTGGGTCATTAATCTGCTTGAATCTTGTGGGAGTCCAAGGGGTGTCCCAATTACAAAGGGAGGGGAACCAATTTTTGCAACAGATTTCTTCCTTCAAATTACTATTTCTACTCTTGGCAAGTGTTCCCTTTCGTACTTGACACCAGTGTCAAATCCCATCTGCTACTTTAAAACTGCACTGGACACCCATTTCAACAGAATGAGATAATAGCTTGCTCTGCTCACTGGATTTTTCTCAGTTTTTGCTGATGACTGGCTCTTGCTGGTGCTGACCTGTTGTCCACCATTTCTCAAGGAGGGAGAGCCAGATTCCGTATCTGTGGGGAAAGGGGATGCTTGATATGTTAAACCTTAAATTCCTGATACCCCCTGATTTGAATACCACAGTCCCATCTTCACAAGAGGTATTGTGCTGGTCTTGGGAGATTGGCTCTGAGATGCTGTTTGATCAGCATGGAAGAGTAATTAAGTCACTCCAGGCTCTCTTAAGCCTTCTCCACTGAGTCTCTCCTTTGCCTGGTGCTGCCCTGGTGTGCAAAATGTACCTGCACATGGAGAAAGATAAAGCAATTCAGTCAGGCTGGTTGGGCCAAACTGGTTTGGGAAAACCAGACCAGAAGGTGAGAGGGAACCACAAGTGCATATAGTAGCTGGAATGATCTTCCTCAGACTACAGAAGATTTTTCCATCACAGATTTGAGGATACAAGGCTTACTATTTACCAGCCAGGTGTTACGGACATAGTGCAACAATGCAGGGAGGGTTTTTCTGTCCCCACATATGCTACAGATAAAACAGGCCAGTTCTTTTCTCTGCAGGCAGTAATTTTGAGTATTACAGGGACACTGTCAAAAAATTCAACTGCTTCCTTCTTTTTCTTTGCTGACAATGTACTAAGATAAGCACTAGGGAAGATCCAAGAATCCTGAGTAGGTGCATAACTTTGTTAAACAGCTCCAGATTAAACAGGAGGTCGTGCTTGCCTGAGAGGCTGCTTTAATCTGATAACACTGCTAGACCCTTATGTTTCTGCTTCTGTTATTTAAGGAATCCAAATTTAAAGAAACAATAGTGACCTCAGGAGAATAGTTTCAAATAACTCCATAAAACCTCATTTTATTTTAAAAGCCTTTTTCTTTTATTCATTTTGCCTACTTTTGTGCTCTTCAAAGTTTCTTTTCCTCATGCATTCAGTTGATGTGTATAAATGTTCCCCAAAAGTGATTTTTGAACATAGATTTTAATACTTGTGCCCAGTCTGATCACATTCTCATTCGATCAGGGAACAGCAAAAGTACCACGTACTGTTACTTATTCAATCAATTATCACTAAGCACAAAAAAATGTCATTTTAGGCCTGTCACTGTGAATCCATAGAATAAACAAACTTTCACATTACTTGGATGAATTTTAGTAATGAATAAATATTAGGAAGTTGCAACTTGCTCACGGTTATTTTGCAAATAGAAAAAAAGAATATGTTATATTAGGCAATGGTTTAGAGATGATTAATTCTACTGTAATATTTATTTCTATCACACACAAAAAGAAGTGGAAAGAAAGTATCACAGAAATAATGGTCTGCATTTTCTTTAACGGCTTGGAGGTGCCCCCTTTCTTACCTGTGAGCTGAGGTATTGAAGGGATGAGAGTGATGCATGAGCACTCCTGGAAGTGAGACACCTCATAGGTGCCTCAAATTGAGCAGCAAAAATTCGTATTTAATATGAGAAACTCTTGCTGGGCATAGGACCATTTTAATAACTCCTCATTAAAACTTGGTGACAAGAAGAGATCTGGGTTTCTTCTGCAATTCTAGAAAGATGAAGCGAACAGCTGGAGAGCAGGGAAATTACACTGACTGGAAAGAGAAAACAAAGCAGAGCAACCAGTGAGAGTGTCTTGGATGAGGAACAAAATGTAGATTAACTTAAATCACCAATGAGACATAGCCTTGATTAATTTCTTTCCCACCCCTCTTCTGGGTTAGCAGTAGCAGCTACAGCCAACAGCAGACTCCAGGGACATTTGCTGGGGTGGGGGCCTGCAGATGAGATGAGATGAAGTGATGCCTGCACCCACCCCCTGCTGACCCTCTCTCATTTCCCTGCCCCTGCAGGTCGTTTACTTCACTGCCACCTTCCCGTACGTGATGCTCCTCATCCTGCTGGTGCGAGGGGTGATGCTGCCGGGGGCTGCCGAGGGCATCATCTTCTACCTGAAGCCAGACATCTCCAGGCTGGCAGACCCACAGGTGAGGGGTGGTGTCAGGCAATGCTGGCCACAGGAATGTTCTCAGTGCCCTGGCCTTTGGATCTGCTGCTAGCCGAGCATCCAGCTGTCATCTCTGAAAAGAGACCAGGGAGCCAGAATCATTAAACATCTGAGAGAAGTCTAGTCCCCCTGCACAGCACAGCCTTTTTGCTTGTGGTCTGCAGCACATGGGCATATGAGGGCACTTCCACTCATGGGTTCAGGAAAAGCAGAAGAGTATATCAAATATTTAGCATGCAACAGATGGCTTTCCTGACTGTTAAATGCAGATAATTAAGGGAGGTGATATATAATCTATCACTTTACATTTTTTTTGTGGCCTGGTTAGGACTTTGTTTCACTCCATCAGGACTGTGCAAGAAGTGTGGGGTCCTTGTACTTGCAGAGACAAAAGACATCCATGTAACATGGGCTGTGCCCCAGCTGGGTCCCCTTCGCCTGTCCTGGGGGCTGGGCCCACCTCCCTGGGGCAGGGGCTGGCCAAAGTGTCAATCCCTGCCCCCAGGTGTTGGAGCTCATGGAAACACTGAGTGAGATCCTGCTACTGAGTTTAGACACTAGGATGTGGGGCTTTGGTTCAAGTGGGATGGGTGTCCTGAAGGGCTGCCATGTGCATGTCTGTCTGTGAGAAATCAGTGTGAACTTAGGTAGCAATGTCTGGGCTGGGATTCTTTGAAGGCTACCAAGTCCCAGCTGCCTGGATGTTTGCATCTGGGGACTGCTTGGAGGAAAAAGTGAGTGGGGAACCTGGAGGCCTTGAGACAGTGGGCTATTTCCCTGTCTCCCTAAAACTCCCAGCTCAGGACTTTTCCTGGGAGTGCATGAGAGCAGAGCTGCAGCTGCCACGGTTCAGCTCCTCCATGGAGGAGAGGGCTGCAGCAATGGTGAAGAGTCCCACTCAGCTTTTCCTATCCAATGCCAGAGCAAAAGGGAACTTGGATGTGTGACAGTGGTCTGCAATCTCTCAGCTTGGCAATTTTCTGCCTTTCACCCTGCACTGTGGCCCCAGAGTTGCAGGAAAGTAGACTGGGGAGCAGGGAAGGAACTAAATTGATTATCGATCACACTCTTTTTTGGAGTGGCTCTGCAAGGAAATTAATCATCTGGGCCATGTAGGGACCTCAGACATCTGCAGTGTCAGCTTCAGATGGAGCCATGCTATCAGGGATGCCATCTCTACCCCAAATGCAATGGTATGGGATGGAGAAATGGTGTCACCTTCACTGGGATGTGAAAATATGGTCTCCTCAGGAGACTTTTCCTAAACAATTTCCAGTCCTATAGATCAGTTTTTCCAGATAGGTATCCCAGTTTCTCCATTCACTGTAGATCCCCTCTCTGTCTCACAGGGTTTGTTCTCCATGGCTGGAGGAGGAGTTGTTGACAGGGCACAGCCATTTGTTTATTTTGTTGCCAAGTCTGGAGACCACTGACCTTCTCTGTTCCAGGTCTGGATGGATGCAGGCACTCAAATCCTCTTCTCTTATGCCATCTGCCAGGGGTGTCTGACAGCTTTGGGCAGCTACAACAAATACACCAACAACTGTTACAGGTAGGAAGAGCCTGAACTCCTTGTATCCTTCTGGAAATTTGCTCGAAGAGCACAGAGGCATGCTCTGTTCCTGGGAGAGACCTTGGGTCATGCTGCTGTGACTAACAAGCTGCTCAGAGTGCAGAAGGCTCAGCATGGGGACAGAGTGTGGCTGAGGGAATAGAGAAGTCCAGAAAATGGCTTTAAATAGTGCTTTCCTGCACGAGTCATCTTGGAAATGGGAGACTGGAGGAGGGGGAGGAATGAAAATGGAGTAGACACCACAGTCTATTTTGACAGGGTGAGTGGGCAGGAGTGACATGGCCGGCTCTGCCATCACTTGCTAGGCAGGGGAGGTGGTACACAGATGATGGCTGGGCTCCCTGTCTCCAGTGCTTTACTACCATCAGAGTAATGTACTGCCAGTGGCCTTTTGATCCTGTCAGGGAGATTAATCAAGTCTGTCTGGCCTTCTCCTTGCCCTTGGATTACAGATCTATTTTATCCATGGCCTGACATGGAGCTCAGTGGAGCCATCAGGACCATTTCTGACACCCTCCACAGAGCCCCAAGAAGCAGAGACTTTGTTATTCTTTCATGTATTGCTCCAGCACAGATGGTAAAATGGAATTTTACTTGGGAGACATCAATCATCTCTCCTTCTGTTGTCCAGTAGGTGCTGCCATGGCTGTTGGTTGGGCAGTTAATACTTTACCCTGGCTTTCCCAAAATGTTTCTGTTATCAGTGCAGTGGTGTGCTGACACCTTCCTCTGATTCCTTAGGTGCCTTGTCCTGGCAGTTTAGGTCTGGGTGGTCCAAATGTGCTGGGTGTCCTCAGTGCCCCATAGCAGCTGATGCTGTGGGTCAGCTCTGGCTCGAGCCCAGGCAGGATCCAGGAGTGTGGAGCTTTCAGCCCAGCCAGCTCAGAGTGGTGCTCGATTTTTGCAGGGAGCAAGTGCACAAAAGTTTCAGGACAAGTAGCACAGCACATTCCAGACTCCATCGGGGCATAGTTAATACAGTGTAGACACAACCCTTGTCAGGTGAGGATTTGTATTATCCTATTAGCCCTTGTTTTACCAGACCTGCTGAATCTGTGTGTGTTCACACTTTCAGATACTTTTCTTCCTTGACTATGTTTACTTTTGCAACCTATTTTGTCTTCTAGTTTTCTGTTTTCCTGATTTTCCTCGATTTTTTTTTTCCTTTTCTCTTGACTCTTGTCAGATTTTTTGTTGCCATGTGTTGTGTGGTGGTGCCCCATCACTTGCTGTGCTGTGTATAGTCCTATAACTCCTGAACAAGGAGTACAAGGGTACAAGGGGTACAAGGAACATTTGCAATTTACTGCCTCTGCTCTGAGCTTTTCACTTCTGAGGGGGTTCAAGAACAGCATCACTGTTTCTTGGTTAGTGCTGTCCTACTGGGGAAGCTGAGTACAGCCATGATCCCGTCTGCAGTGGGAAACATCCATTTCTCTCTGGTCTCCTCCCTGCAGGGACTGCATCATGCTCTGCTTCCTGAACAGTGCCACCAGCTTTGTTGCTGGTTTTGCCATTTTCTCTGTGCTGGGCTTCATGGCTCGAGAGCAGGGTGTACCTATTTCACAAGTGGCTGAATCAGGTAAGTTTTCCTGGGAGACTTCAGAGCCAAGAGAAAACAAACAGCCAGAAGGGGAGGGCATTCCTCTGAGGTGAAACCCAAGCTGTTATCCAGATCCTCTATCACTATGGGTGTCTGCAGAGAGGTCTGCAGGACCAGTGTTCCTCAACACAGCCTTCAGCCTTGTGTGGCTATATGAACTTTGAAGAAGTATGTGAGCTTACTCTGTGTATGGGGGCACACATGGTCATCCTGTGGTCTGTTGGCAGGTCCTGGCCTGGCTTTCATAGCATATCCAACAGCAGTAACGATGATGCCCTTGTCTCAGCTCTGGTCCTGCCTCTTCTTCCTCATGCTCATCTTCTTGGGACTGGACAGCCAGGTATAGCAAATGCTCCTTCTCCTCTAACACTCCTGTCCCCACCCTGAGCACTCCCCAAGGCTATTGGAAAGGATAAGGTGGGTGTGTGCTTTGCTGGTACCTTAGGTAGGTTCTCTGCATTGTATGCAGCACTTTCACACTGAGGGAGCTCAGAGCCAGAGCCAATGGCAGGCAAGTGGTTACATGTGCTGGAATTTCTACTGGCATCCTTCTCCCTGCCTGTATGTGAGGGTGTCCCAGCTACATCCCCCCCAGCTCTGTGCCAGCACCAAAACTGCTCACTGTGGACTGAGGCCTGGCACAGAGGAGGGCAGCCTGGGAAGGTGAATGGGACTTTTTTCTCCCAGCTGCATCCCACCAGAGCAATCCCTGTGTCCTCTTCTCACTGCTGTGCCCATCTTTTACCATCACATACCCCTGTTATGCCAGGAACAAACCCTGCAGAGTGCAGCACCAGAACCCTGGTGCTGGCATGAGGGGAGCAGGGGGTGTCCTGGCATGTCTATCAGGCAGGTGTTTGGCTCAGGCTCTGCTCTGTAGTACCTCAGCCCTTGTACCTGGATAATCAGGCCTTTTTCCTTTGTTTCTGCTGGCCCTTGGTGAAAGCAAGACACATGAAGAGAAAAAATGAAAAATTTAGGATTTGGGTGGTGGAGGAAAAAAAAAGGATAGTAAGGGGAAGTGCGTGCTTGGGGAAGGAGAGACACTGATTTTTCTGACCTGTTTTCTTCTGCAGTTTGTGTGTGTGGAAAGCATGGTGACAGCTATTATTGACATGTTCCCAGGAGTGTTTCGGAAGAAGGGGCGTCGGGAGCTGCTGATCCTGGCTATTGCAGTCATATGCTACCTGCTGGGCCTATTGCTGGTCACTGAGGTAAGGAAGGAGTAGCTGGATTGTATAGCTGAGCACCAATCCCCCTGCTACACAGCTCTGGAGGTCTAGGCAGAGACAGCAAGCCTGTCTTTGATGCTGTTAATTATCCCTCATTTCTAATGCATTAGCTGGTGTCTCATAGCCCGTGCTCTGTGACCCTGTGTGACACTGGTGCACTCCCTGCATCACTGAGCCTTCCAGAGAGATGGTCCCACAGCCCAGAGAGGCTGCCTGACACACAGCTTTGTGCAAATACCAGACCTGGCAGCTAAAACAAGCCGAGCTGTTTGAAAACAAGCTCTTGTAAGGGCAGTGGTGGTTTGCTGGCTGCTTTCCACACAAAGCAGAGCAGCAGGAGGGGAGCCTGGAGGTAATGGCTGCACTGTAACTTTGCTGGAGCCCATGGGAAGCCTGTGATCCCGGGGACCAGAAGAAGCAGAACTGTGTTGGTGCAATGCCATGCACACAGCGTTTGCATTGCTCTGCAACTAAAAGCCAAGCACCTCTTCCTGCACAGTGCTGTGCTGTGCTCTGTGTGTACCACATGCTGGGGTGGGGGTCTTAGCACTCCTGTGCTGCCTCCATGTACTCTCTAGTGCCAGCTGATTCCTGCTAAACCCCTTAGGCACTGATGAATGATCCTCCAACAGGATCCTGGCTAAGGATCTCCTCAAGGTAGCTCCTAACTGTAATCAATTTGAGTGAAACTGTCTGTTTAGAGCCCTTCAGCACTATTTGAAAGCATCTGCCTGACTTGGAGGGGCTTTTTCTTTGAGAAATCACATGAAAATCATCCACTGGCCTGTACAGGTAGCTGATGGCAACTCTGCAGGGCTCAGCTCAAAGGCAGAGGCAGCAGGGAAACCACATGCCTCTACCATTGCAGAGCTTGGGCCTTGAGCAGTATATAAAGTTGGATGAAGGTAAAATGAGGTACCCGGGTGTCCTGGTGTTCAAGATCACATTTTTCCCTGACATGGAATAGTCTTGCCATGGCTCTTTTCTCTACCTCTTCAACAGGGTGGCATGTACATCTTCCAGCTCTTTGACTACTATGCTGCCAGTGGCACATGCCTGCTCTTCCTGTCTATTTTTGAAGTCATCTGTATAGCATGGGTGTATGGTAAGTGGAGGACAAAAATCTGTGTTGCTCTTTCTTAAGGCAAGAATGGGAGGTTGAGAAGTAGGAGTGGGTAGAAAAGATCCTCAGGGGGCAAAGAAATGCTGTAATTATCCTCTTTCTTGTCTGGTTTTCACTGGGTTTCCTTGCAACATTTCCTAATTGCTCCACATTTAGAGAAGAAATGTTTTTTCCTTCTCTGTAGGTGCCTCATTTTGAACTACCTTGCTGTTCTTCCCATCTGTCCTTTGAATTAGAAAATCAGCTATAGAGGAGTGGCTGCTGTTCTTTGGTGTCTGTCCCTGTCTACTTACATTGTGCATTCAGTTTAGTCCTATCACTTAATTTAACACAAAATGCTGGGATGCAGGCTTGCTATGTGTTACTTCTGCAGTGATACCTGCATCCTGTTTACTCAGGCTGTGATGGCACTCATAAAAGGAATAGGAGAGAACTGCTTTGGCTCTCTGTGAAGTCTGCAACTAAACTATTCAGGAGCAGGATTAAACTGAGCTCCACGAACTATCAGGAGGAAGCCAACTGCTTGTTAGTCTGTTAGTCTCTGGACTAACAGACTCTGTTAGTAAGAAGAGTATCCTCTGATATCTTATGGGAGATCCCTCTCTGAGCACAAAGGCTGTGGTTCTTCTCCATGAAGCTTTTGTCAAGGCTGATGGGTTTTGAACAAAGAGTTTTGTTGTGTGTTTTGTTGCAGAGCAGCTGCTCTCTCTCCTTTGCTTCATGGAACTACATGAGCTTGGTCCCTGTGAGGATAGTGCACAGCTATAGTAGCTGCTAGCTTACACTAGACCTCAACATCCCACAGTCACACATCTGCTGGTTCCAACTACTTCAAGCAGCATTGCCATCATAACCTAAGGGAAAGATTAGAAGCACAGCATCATGTTGTGGCTCAGTGGTCAGGAGTGGATGCTCATGAAGGAATACAAGAGAAGGAAAATTAAGAATGATACTTTCTGTGCATGTTCTTCCAGCTTTTAACAACTTATTATAGGACCACAGAATGGTTTGGATTAGAAGGTATCTTTAAAGGTCATCTAGTCTACCCTCTCTGCCACTTTCCCCTAGAACAGGTTGTCCAAAGCCCTGTTCAACCTGGCCTTGAACATTTGCAATGATAGTGCACCCACAGCCTCTCTGGGCAACTGGTTCCAGTGTCTCAGCACCTTCATAGCGAAAAATTTCTTCCTTTTATCTATACTCTTTCAATTTAAAACTGCTAGCCCTTGTCAAGTCACTACAAGCCTCCTTTATATATTGAAAGGCTGCCATAAGGTCTCCCTGGAGCTTTCTCTTCTCTGGGCTGAACAGCCCAAACTCTCTCAGCCTGTCTTCATAGGAGAGGTGCTTCAGTCTTCTCATAGTTTTCATGGTCCTTCTCTGGACCCACTCTGACAGGCCCATGTCTTTCTTGTGCTGGGGGTCCTAGAGCCAGATGCAATACTCAGCTTGTTGCCCAGGGATTTCTAGTGCCAGAAGTGAAATCTATTTATTTATCTTCTTTTATTTTTTTGCAGTTGACTTGACTAAGCATTTATCATCCACAAAATGCTGCAGCAAGGAGTTCCATGCTTTGCTCAGACATTGTGTGAAGAGTCACTCTCTTTTCCTTGTTTTGAATCTGTCACCTGCCAATTTCACTTGGTGCCACCTTTGCCTTGTTATAAACAGTCAGTCCCTGTGTGCCCTCTTTGGTGCTGAGAGTTTTATAGAGGCTGCATTGGCTGTAGTGCAGCTGCTGATGAAGGGCTTATCTGTTTCTCCAAATGGTTTATGTAGAGCAGGAGCCAACTGCTACTTTGGATAAACTCCTCTCTTACTGAAAGGGAAACTGGTCCAGCTGCTTGGACTTGACATCCAGGGAATGCAAGAGAGGCAGATCTCTAAGAAAGATTTATTTTAGAAAGATGTCCTGCAAGAGAATCTCACCTGACAGCTTGCAGTAACAGACCCTGGCCAGATTTTAATGTAGAGTCACCTTCTGACCAATCTTTCTGGGATTTTAAGGGACCTGGAGATCCCCCTCCATCTGTGACAGGGCTTCATCACCATGCTAGGTTAATTCATTAAACTGAATTGTGCTTTGATGTTTAATGCCATTTTTACACTCCCACAGGCCTCTTCTGACAACCCATGGAGAGGAGCAAGGGCAGACAATGAATAACAGGAGACGTGATGCTGCCCCAGCATCCTCAAAGGGAGATGGGGTAATTGGGGACAGAGAAATGGCCCTTTTCCTCACCACCATGGGTTCATTTGTACCACTCCACACAGTGTGATTTTACCCTCTTGACATTCTACTTTACATCCATTAGAATGATTCTGGTCCCAAATGTAGTCAGAGGGACAAGGTGAGGCATTATAGTGGGGAAAAAAAGTACCTAGTGCTGCTTAAAGTTTTTTTTCTCCAAGCCTTAGAATTGGCAGGGCTGAGCCTCTTGCTTACACTGTGAAGAATTACAACATTTCTGCTAACACAAATACGTGTTCTGAGTTTCCCCTCTCCCAGCACATACGCCAACCACCCACCACTTGGCAGCTTACCCTGCTGCCAGGCAGCTGCTCTCCCAAAGACCTGAGGATTTCCTCCGTGCTGCTCCCTGCCTGTGGAAGGATTGCACAACATAGGACCTGGTGTTCCCTAGAGGAGAGTGCTGGAGGGATTCTGCTGTCCCACCCCACTTCTCCTCCTCTCTCCCTTCCACTTTGGAACAGGCAGCCCTTCTCAAAGCAGGCATGGGTTTTGAGCACTGAGATTCACAACATGATGCCACTGAAATGTGCTGCAGAGGATATTTTCCAGGCAGTCACAGCATGCACATTAGGATTAGCTGTTCCAGGAGAAATCAAGGGCCTCCATCACTACGGGAGAGCCAGGGCTGAAATCATTAGGACTGTTTACAAAGCTAAAGCCAACTGATGCCAGAGGGTACCTGTGGGTGGCCCTGGGGTAAACCCATGTTGTGCTGTGATAAATCTTTCTCTGTTTTATTGCTTACATGCAGTGTGACTACCAGCATGGCATGGCAGCCTCCTCCTGCCTGGATGCTGCCTGTCGGCTTGCTCTGGCTCTGTGTGCTTAATCCTCTCAGATGCCCTGGCTAAGGGCAACCTCACATGCTTCTTTATGGGCCATAAAGGTCCTGCTCTGTGCACCTGGTACCCAGAGGAGGTGCAGTTGTTGTAGTGCTGTGATGCCTCTGTTGCTGGCTCTTTGCACAGGTTTGGTGAAGGTGTTGATGCTGGAGGTTTGAGACAGAGGGAGCAGATCCAAGCTTGGCAGTGTGGCGTGGAGCCAGGGTCATCTCCTATTGAAATGTTGTGGGTGAAATTTGATATAGATGAATGTAAATAAATGCAGCTTAGGAGAAAACACAGGGAGGGATCTTTTATAGATTCCAGATTAGCAAATATGGAATATGGTAAAAATAAAATTAAATCTCTGTCCCTTTTAGATTGGGTCTCATTTGCTGTTGTTATAAGCTACGTAAAATGAGAAGGGCTCCATAGGGACAATAGATAAGGATGTGAGCAAATCTCTAGTAAGGTTCATGTGAAATTTATTCCTGTGTATTTATATGACAAAGTGATTTGTCAGAAAAGCATGCACCCACTTTAAAGGTATATGGGATTGATCAGCATGAGAGAAGTGGTATCAGCATTCATGGTTAACTGTCCAGTGTCTGCATACCATTCTTCCTTGTCTTGGAATATTTGAGATAACAGCAAACCTCTTTGTTCACTCCAGCAAAACTCTCTTTGGGGAAGTCTTTATGGATTTCTCTGCAGGAGCTTTATCTAATCCTTCTAATCTGCTGGCACTGAAGGACACATTCCTCCAATATGTGTCTTCCAGCTTCTAATTTGCTCAAAACTCCACTGTTGAGTGGTTGAACCAATGACTTCTTAAGCTTGATTACTTTTTCTTCTGCTTGTGAAATGTAGAATATGTAAAGCCTCCTGTTCATATACTCTGAGGGTGTTCATGTCAGTCCCCATTTTGTTTCATCACATCACCCACTGACTGCCACAGTGGCCATGGAAATTCAGGACCTGATGGGATACTGCAGAGTAAAGGGATAAGGACAGGTGGAGGCACATTATAACTAACAACATAGGTTGTGGTTTATTTTCTTGTTGGAGGATGGATTTGTGTGTGTTCTTCTTTTTGTTTGGAATTTTTGTATTTCTTTAATTGATATGTCTCTTTGACTAGATACCAGACCCAATTTTGGAGAGAAACTTTATCTGCCATGAAGTTGTATTATGAG
Source organism: Climacteris rufus (assembly GCA_013398175.1). Taxonomy (NCBI): domain Eukaryota; kingdom Metazoa; phylum Chordata; class Aves; order Passeriformes; family Climacteridae; genus Climacteris; species Climacteris rufus. Next base: position 1,038,604 of record VZRZ01007595.1, read on the forward strand.
TTAATTCATCTGTCATGTGTCTGACATCACAGTGTGTTTCTGTGCAAACACTGTATGGTGGAAGACACTGTGCTATGCTTATATTCTAAACTGCAATTCACATCATCCCTATCTCCTTTTTTTTTTTCACCCTGTGGAAGATTTTGGCTTTTTGGCAAAATAAATTTTATATACCATCCCCTTTCATCCCCAATATATTTTCAGCAATGCTATCTGAAGCCTTATGATATTTACAGCTTGAAAGTTTTCTGGTGTAGGTTGGGCTCCCACACAAGGCTGCCTGTCCCTTGATATACCACAGCTTGTTGTCTTTGCTTGAGACTACTTGTTAACTCACCAGCTCAACACAAAGAGGTGTTCAAAGAACTATCCTTCCCTCTTCCCCCTCCAAATACTTCAAAAAACTGGGTTTAAAAGAGATTTTCTGCAAGCATTAGTCATGGGATATAGAAACTAATTCAAAGAATTACAAAAGAAAAAAAATAGCACACATAATGTGCTTTTGTAGAATTACTATATTTAAAGGAAACATAATACGAGAATTTAATTCTGAGACATAAAAGCCACAAACCAAAACAAAATTCACCAAACCCCAAACACTCACAAGTGTGGCGAGTTCTCTAGGCACATATTTTGCCCAGTCCAACCCTCTGGTGCTGAGATGCAAAGAAGAAAACTCTCATCATGCTTGCAGGTGGGAACTGTGGCCCGATGGTGAATTCACAGATGGATGTGAACTCCAAAGGCAGAATCCTTCTTTATCAGCTAAGCACTGTGATAAAGCTTTAATAAGATGAATATGGCATTATTTCATCCCAGAGGAGCTTAACTGGTTGCTCTTTTTCTGGACAGAATAGCTCAATTTTTTTTTTTTTTTTGTCTAATATTGTTGTCTTATTTTGCCTGAGGCAGTCTGGTATATCCGGTTAGTTATGGTTAGGAAGGTGCTAGGGCACCTTATGAATGACATTTTGATTTGTCTTCATTTTACTTCTCTTTCTGGTCAATATTAGCCTATTGATCCTTGAAGACATCCTAGAGCTTATTGCAAGGTCTGCTGAAATCCATCTGCATTACATTGTCACCTTTATGCCATGGCATAGATTTGCTCTTAGTGCTTTGGGTTGGGAAGAGTCAGTTGTTGGAGTCTGGCCAGTGGCAGGACTTTTAGATGCTTTTCCAAAGCATTTCAGTGCACCATGAGGTTTAGGTGAATCCAACATACTGTGAACAAAATAATCCACGAAGTGAAACCAATGAGAAGAAGGAGATCAAGCACCCATCAGACAGCTCTCACTGGACAGTGCAGCAGCACTTGCAGAGGGAAGGTTTGGTTTCCAGAAGAGCTTGAATTACCAGGTCTTCTGAGTTTATGCCAGAAATAAAATTTTCTGTGGAAGACAGGCTCTTGATGATGGGTCCTCCACAGCTTGTTCTTGACATGACTTCCCTGTATACCAGCATATCTATTCACAAAAAGAGGGTTTTGTTAGGTGTTCCCAACTTTTTTTGTTCCTTTTAGCACTCTGGGCTCCTGCAGTCCCATGTGGTCAACCAGCAAGAGATTTCCCTTGCTGCTGTACAAACCAGGCACCCCTCTTTGCCTTGTGCCACTCCTTAATAGTATGTGGGCTGCATCCTCTCACAGCTGCTGCTGTCTGAGGGACTGTGCTTCTCTTCAATGTCAGTCTTTCTGTCAACTTATGGATGAAATCAACCCTCTCCATCTCTATTTAGCCACAGATGGGCCTTTTCAATGCCAGAAAACCCCATCACCTGCTGCTCTATTATTAGGGTAGCCATATTTTCACCAGGAGTAAACACCAAAGATAAAGAAAGTTGGGATCTGATGTGAATAGTAGTGGGAGGAAACAACACCAATCTGACCTCTGGCTTTGTCTCTGTGCTGGTTGGTGGCCAAGGTGCCAACCGCTTCTACGACAACGTTGAGGACATGATTGGTTTCCGGCCATGGCCCTTGATCAAGATTTGCTGGCTGGTGTTCACCCCGGGTCTGTGCTTGGTAAGTGCAGTTATCACATCATGACATGTCACTCTGGGCCCCCGAATTCTCACTAGAAAAGGCTGATTTGTTTCCAAGGTGCTGTCATTTTTTTCAAACTGCAATGGAGAAGCAGAAGCTTGTCTATAGCTGAAGTGGCTATTTATTTCCTTTGTAAAGCCTCATGTTTTGCCTGGAAAATTAATTGAGCCTGAAAAGCCAATTGTTTATTGTGAAGGCAAAGGGAAATGTATCCTCAAAGCCTGGAGAGGTTTGGTCAAATTACTTTTGAATAAAAGACCAGTGAGAATTATCCTGTTCTGAAATACTTGCTTCAGCCTGTGTTCCAGGGACTGCCCATAGTTCAGAAATACCTTTCCACAGCCTTTTGTTTTCCATGTTATTAAATCTCTTACAAAAATTCTGTGACTATGTTTAAAGAAAATGGACCCAAAGTAGGCAAGTTCCTGCCTGTTTTGAATTTATGTCCTGTCTTGCTTCACTGATTTTTACATGATTTCTGAGCCAAATTCTGTTCTTGTATCTGATGTTGAGAGTTGATTTCTTTGACCTCAGAGGAAACACAGATGGGATCTATAGCTACAACTTACAAAAGATTCCTAGTCCTTTGTCCTCAGGCTCCACTAGGGCTTGAAGATGTGGGGGATTTTCAAACCAGCCCAAATCATCTGAGATCACTGTAGCTAGAGAGTCCCAGGAGGGGTAAATCTGTACCTGTGTGATACTTCGGGAGGGCTTCTGCCAGGCAGAGCCACAATTCTTGTCTTTGATATGAATAAATTGCTGTCTCGATGTTGCTGGACCCTCAAAGCTGCTGTCAACTTCACTTATGTTGCACTCTTCAGAAGCCTGAAGGCTTTCCACTGCGGAGATGCCTGGCCCTGGCTCTGAGAGAACTCCTTGTGCAGCCAGCATGCACCAGCTCTGCTCACTGCAGCCAGCAAAGTGCCTGCTGGCTCATGCAAGACAGAACACTCATTGCCACCCAGACAGTCCTTGCAGGGTGGCCAAGCTGCTGGGCTGGGCTGCTCCCTTTGCTTTCCTTATGTCTCTCTTTTCTGTTCCCCAGGGCGTCTTCCTGTTTTCCCTGATCAAGTACACACCCTTGAAATACAACAATTCCTATGAGTACCCGCCCTGGGGCTACGTGCTAGGCTGGTTGATGGCACTCTCCTCCATGGTCTGTATTCCTCTCTACGCCATCTTCATCCTCCTGAGAACAAAAGGATCCCTGAAACAGGTACTGGAATTATGGTCACTGGGTCTATTGCTGTTGCTCCCCCAAGAGGCTCACGCAAGGGCCCCAGGGGAGAGGCACATGGCACGTTTCTCCTCTGAGAAGGCAAAGGAGGGTGAGAGGGGCCCTTCCCCAGAATGCTCTGTATGTCTTGCTGGCAATTTGGAGGTCTTGGAGGGTCTCAGCATAGCTCCCAGGCTCTCACTGTAGACAACTTTGTCCTTGTCCTAGAAAGAACTGTGTCTAGGGAGACGGTATCATGGAGATGATACCTCACCTGACCCATGAAGAAAGATCTGAGTAATGTACAGTATATCTGAATTTCAACACAATTTCTCTTCTGATCCTTCCCCATCCTCACTGTAGCGGGCGGGTAGAGGTGCCAGGGGGAGTGGATGAACAGGGGACAGGAGCATCCCTGTGGCTGTGGTGTAGGTATGACAGTCACATTGTGGAGTCATGAAGAGGAGGACCCTGCACTGCCAGCACATCCAGGCATGTCCTCGTTGTCTCAGAGAAGGTGAATCTGTGCTCACAATGGCTTTTATTTACTAACTGGGAGATGTGTCTTTATTAAGATGGGAGTTGTGGCAAAGCAGGCTAATGCCTGTCTCAGGCTCAGGAAAAGATACAGAGCAAGGCCCAGATGGGAATAGTACCAATTCTAGTCTTCAGTGGAATACTGAGAGAGGCATAAGCCATTCAGGCAGGAAGGTAGAGGAGAGGTATTAGGCACTGAAATAGTTCCTGCTTAGCTGCATTTGACCCTTCAGCCTCCAGGTTGCTGGTGGTAGACCTGAAGAGATGATGAGTTTGGAAGGGAGCTGGGAGCTGTACACTTCCCAGCATAAGGAATTACAGGTGAATCCAAAGTGCTGTTTTATGATTTGTTCCAAGTTCAGATCTCGAGTCCTGCCTCTTACTGCCTTCTCCTGTGCTCTGGGCCATTTAGTGATGATGCATCTCTGCAAATCATGGCTGGTTTGAAGAGTTTGACTGGGTCTGACTCGTGGCTAACACATCTGACTCCCCACAGCTCAGAAGCTTTCTATGTCTAAATGAGGACTTGGTGCTGTCAGAGAAGTAATTGCCTACATGTCCTGCCTGCTAAACAAGCTATATCTCTCACCAGGGGCAAAGTGCTTCCAGCCCTTGGACTGAAATGCTGCTGTGAGTAGTGTTAATGCTCATTGTAGAGCACACGTGAGGAATTGATTCATTCCATTTCAGATGGAGGGGTTTTCTGTTTGCTCTGGTTCACATGACATTAGTTGAAATTTCCAGGAACTTCTCAGCTACATTAGTATGAAGAAATTTCAAGGATGAGGTTTAGGTGTGTGGGAAGGAATTGGCTGCTAAACCTGGGTTGATTCAGGGCAAAATCAAAGCCAGCCACAAAATACCTTCTGGAATAGTTGCACTTGTTTTGAAAACAAGTTTTCTCAAAAGGTACCTGTTCTCTTTTTCCAGTCACACCCCAGAACTGTATTGAATTAATTTCCTGACACAGATGTTTCCAGGAATAGTGTCTTTGAATATTGCAAACCATTAACTGAAAGCAAGTTGGTAGTTGGTAATTATGATCAGTCACTGCAACAAACTGATTCCTCTCGTTACACTTGACTGACCAAGAAACACAAATGTTGTTTCCTAATGTGCCTGATTAAGACAGCTCAAGCTCCAAAGACTTAAAACGCACAATGAAGTGCTCACAGAGCAGCTGCAGACCAAGGTCAATTTTGGAAATCATGGGGCAAATAGTTTTGAATAAATGAACAAAATCTGTGATTCTGGCAGGCACTTCACAAGGAGCGGGAGCACTAAAATTAATCCAACGAGTCATGGATGAATTGCCTGCTCTGCTTGTGATGCACTCTGAAAAGGAGGAGTGTGCATTGGCCTGAGCAGCTTGTGATAGAAAAAGTAACTGTGAAAGTCAGGTTTCAGCAGGGAAATGGTAGGCTGACCCATGGAGCCTGGCAGGTAGCTGCAGGACATTGAATGTTACTTGACTTTAGGATATCGGGAGCTCAGGAAGGTGTGTGGCACCAGAGAGGCTTAAAAAAATGGGATGAAAAAGACCAGAAATTCACAGCAGCTGTCCCTGTGAGCCAAGAATTTTTGCCAAAAGAGTTCAAAGTTGTTTGTGTGTTTTAAGAATTAACTCCCCAAAGTTGTCACAACACTGCATATGTGTGTGTGGAACAGCCTATATCACCCTGTACATTGCACAGGTTGGAGGGAGCTAAGGACAGGCAGCTGCCTCACAACCTCTGCCTTCACCATTCCCATCTGGTTGACTGAAAGAGGGGAGCTGGGGATGGTTTTGGGGCAGGAACCAGTCTGCAGAGGGACAGCTTTATCTGGGAAATGCCATTGAGGTAGGTATTACCTATCACCCTGTTTTGGACCCAGCATCTGATGATCAGACCATTGGGAAAACTTCACAGCTCTCACCACAGTCAATGGGAACTGTGGCTACTTGGTATAGGAAAAAAAAAGGCTTTATGGTGTTTTTTCCATTGCCACAGAAAATGTCTGTGGTGCTAATTGCTCGAAGCAGGTCTGTGAGGAGTCCTGAACATTGTGTTGTCAGTCCATAGCCCAGATTTGAGCCCAGAGGCAGAATAATTTTCACCGAGAGCAGCTAAAGCAAACCTGCCCTGCTTTCTCTCTCTTTCACAGCTGTTCAGCAGGAGAGGAGCAGAGAGCTGGCAGCATTGGCTCTCTAGATGTCTTTGCCCCCAGCAATAGTTGTGGATCACTATTGGCTGTCAGTTTACTTATCAGCTTAATTAACAGCGACTTCCTCTCTGCAGCGGCTGATGCAGCTGATTTCCCCGGCGGAGGATCTGCCGCAGCCGAAGAAGCAGCACGTGGTGGAACCATCTGAACTGAGGCGCGAGGGATGGTCTCCTCCAGTCCAGGAGGTGCTCAGCATCACAGAGAGAGAAACCCACTTCTAAGGCACTGGGGATGTCTCCTCCATAACCCAGACTGATTGCTCTCTGCTTTCCAAACTGGTTTCTTTTCTCTTCCCTTCCCTCCTTCACATCTGAGACAGAAGATCTGGGACAACCTTTTCTTCCAGCTGGCTGGTTGGACCCACTGGGGACAGCATTTCTTTTGACACCTGAGGACAACTCTTCCTGCCAGCAGCTGGGAAGACTGCAGCATGCTTTTGTCAAAGTGCCCTTCAGTACCAACACTGGTTGGGAAGAGAAAAACAACATTGTAGCAAAAAAAAAAAGGGGGGGGGGGAAGGGAAAAAAATTGCATTCGTGTTGGGAGGAGGAAAAGAAACCACAGTGGTGACAGTGGTGAGAGAGGGCAGAAATTAGAAGTGTGAAGGAGCAAAGTTAGGGATGCAAAAGCACAAAACGATGGGGTGTTAGCACAGGAAATAAGTAAGTTGGTTCAGAAGTATTTAAGAAGCTGGAGGATAACAAAGGAAAGTGCATTGCTAGGTCACCTACGTACAAGGAGAGAGACCTGGGAAAGTATCACAGCCAACGACAAAAGGATACTGCAGAGTTAGTAGTTAGAGCTTCAGCTGCCACTGAAAGGGAAGAGAGTGACAGGATGCTTGATGCAATCGTAGTTGTTAGTGATGGATCTCAAGGCACTCTCACTCTGAAAGGGGTTGAGGAATAACTATCTAGGAGAGTTGCTCTTGGTCAAAACTACACGGCCCAGTGAAAACGCATCCGAGAATGAAACTGATGAGTATTTGACAATTCTTTCAGAAAATTCATGGAGTGCAAGAAAAGTCCCAGAGCAGTTGGTTAAAAAAAAAAAAAAAAAAAAGGAGAGAGATGCAGCACAGCTGGGAAAATGAGACCCTGGGGACTGCACGGCCACAAATTTAACTGCACTGCTGAGGCATTTTGTAGAGGAGTTAATGATGGAATTGATGGGCCTGATTCTGTACTGCAGAGTAGCTTTGGAAAGAGGGTGGGAGAATGATTGCACTCCCTTGGCTTTGCTGCGGATGACTGCTCAGGGGATAAGGAAGACGTAATTGGGTGCAATAATCATCAGCTCAGGCAAGATAAAGCAAAATTAATAGGTAAGATGGGTTTATTGTGTCGAATTAAATGTTGGTTGTTGCCAGGGTAGTCAAAAATGTGATGCGATGGGTGGGAGGAATTGCGCTCGGATGTGGGGTTTGGTGCAGTGCCAGACAATTCTGTCCTGTGGAGGCTGGGGCTGTAAAGCTCCGTGCCAAATCCTGCTTGAATGCCTTTCAGAATTTCACAGTTAAAACCAGCAGAAAAGCCAGTGGCAGGATCCCCCCAGGAGCTTTGCTGTGGTCGAGGGTACCCGCGCTGGTGCATGGCTGTGCTGCAATACTGGCGCATCCAACCACGCCAGAGAATGGCCATCAGAATGAATCACAGATGCCACAGGCTCCTTTCCCTTGTTCCTTGTTCCAAGTAATTGCTTTTCCCTGTGCTGTGTGGAGATAAACGACCAGCATGGAAAGTAAGCGGGGAAATCAGGCCTCATCTGTGCGGCTGGGTACCTATTCCAATTGCTATGGGAACCTTATCTTTTGCAGCTTCCTGTGAGTTTAACTGGAGAATTAGCATAGGGCAATCTTTCCCCCATTTAATTTCCTTTCCTTTAAAAACTAAAAACTACAAACTGTTGGTGAAATGAACACTGAAAGTCAAGTATCAGAATCTGTACCTCTCTGGGATATTATCATTTGATTGGAGGTGTTTTACTGTGAAAGGTGGAAAAAGCTGGCAAACCTCATTTGTGTTCCCTGAAAAGGACTGCAGCACCACATAAGCCACCATTTACTGTATTTTTATTTTTCAAAGAGCTGAATGTCATGTTGCAGCAGTAACTGTGGAAAGAACTTAGTATCCGGAGGCTTGCAGTCAGGCCTCATGGTAAGTGATTTGGTGATTTTTCCTCTCCCTCCCAACAATGTTGCTCTTGGTTTGGTGGGGGGTGCAGCTCCCTCCTAGTCTTGATTCTTGTACAATCCTTGGTAGGACATTTAATCCCTGTGCTGCTGCTGCCACACCTTTGAGATGTAAAGTAGTGTCATGCTGTCAGAGAAGCCATGGAGATGTGTTCACTCCTTTTTCTGAGGCAGTTGAGTAACACTGCAAAAATCCTAGAGAGAAACAAATCACTTTTCAGTTTGGAGCACAAAAGTGGGGCTGTGTTATTGAAAAAAAAGTTGCATTAACTAGTTCCTCTGTTGCTTATGTATAATCTGACAGTAGCATCCCACCTCTACAGGAAGCAATTTATTTTAATAAAGTCAGAAGAGGTATTGCTGTCTCTATTGAAAACGATTATAAAATTCCCAGAATCAGGAAATTAATCCAGTTTCTTTGGATGGAATTGACAGAGTTTCAGGAATTTTAAGTGAAAGCTCAGTGACCCGGTGTCATTGAATTGCCTTGCCTTTAAAAATTAAAAACACTCACACCCAGCTGGGTGAACAGGGGAAAATGCCACCAATGGCTGTCTTTTGCTGTGAGATCCTCAGGCACAGTTAGAGACCACAGTTAGGTTTGTTAAATTTATACAAAAATCTCAGGCATTGCTGCATGCATATGACAGATCTGATAGGTCTCCATCAACCCCTGAAAATGGGCACTTCTGGAGAGCTCTGAGTCTGCTGGGAAACTGCTCCTGTCCTGCACACCACCAGGAATATGCTACTGAAGGGATGGTATGGAGAGGAGGGAGAGGTGTTTTCTTTTTCCCTGTAATTGTTCATAACATGCTGCATTTGAAGCTGAAGTCCAAGAGAAGGTATCGTGTGGCCATACTGTGCTGGTTCTCCTAGCTGGAATTTACAACACTGTATACAGAAGAAAGGACTGACATCTGTCAAACTCCTATAACTTCTGGGTTTCCAGTTTGTTTGTTGTTTTGGTTTTATTTTGTTTTCATTAAAAATGCCATTTTCACCCCTCTCTCCAGAAAGAAAAGACAGGAACATACTTCGTTAAAAAAGAAATCAAGCCAAAAGATCTTGTATTATCCTCCTTCCTGTTATTCCTGTTTCCCCCACTTCAACCTTCCCTTCTTGGTTGGGACTTGGCTCTCAAACATTCTCCTGCTCCAGGTGACCATGGCAGCAGTCAGGCAAAGGACAACAACCTGCTGTAGCTCCACCGGAGAGAAACCATGCCCACCATAGCCCTAGTGCAGGGGTTAATTATCAAGCCCTGCAACCACAGCTCCATCCTGAGCACAGCTCTTGATTTACTCTTCATCCTGTGCAGGTATTGCAGCTTGCCAAGGGCCAGAAGAGGACAAAGGACGGGAGGGACTGACCTGGAGGAAATGGGGCAATTTTGCTTGTGAAAACCCGTAGAAGAATAGAGGTTCCTCAGCTCTTTGGTTGTGTTTGTGTTGTGTGTGTTATGGGCATTCTGCAGTGGCTGTGTGGTTTGTGCTGGAACGTGGGGACTTCCCCAAGATTGTGCTTCCCTGGTGTGTGGCAAGAGAGGTTTGCTGAGGTGCTCTCCTCATCTCAAAGGGAGGTGGGCCTTGTACAGGTAGAAATAAGAGACATGAGCCAAGTGACTTGGTTGCACAACAAATGAGGGCTGGGAAAGAGACAGCAGTCATGAGGGCATAGAACACATCAGGTCTTCTTGCAGTCCTTTGCTTTATTAGGTTACATGTGCTTACATATGGTAACCTCTTACCTCATTAGCTAAGTTGTGTTTGAGCAGGGTGAGAGAGGAGTAATAATCATCAAAGGAGAAGATAATATATATACTTTCAAAAATTAAAGATTAAAATTTAATGTTCAAGAGGCTGAGATGTGCATATGCTGCTATCCAGTTTCCTGTGCAGGGCTGCAGGGAAAGGATGGGGCATTAAAGTAAAATACTTTATTCATGAACCTGCCAAAGGAAGAAAAGAAATCTGTCTAACAGTGTGTGGATGGACAGTGTGGAGGTTGTTTTGCTTTGTGTTGTTTTTTAAACCCAGAATAAACTCTGCCCCCTCAACTGCTTTTGGAGCATGATCCTGGCTCTGTTTTGAATCTCTGACCCACAACTGCAAAGGAGGACATGTATTTTCAGAGCTGTCTGTTCTGGTTTGTCAAGCCTGGGCTTGGAAAGCTATGTGGAAAGGAAAGGGATTCCCAGGGAGAAATGCTTTCAATGACTGTGCAATGCCAGTTATGGGCAATTCAATCCTGTCTTGGTTTTGGTGACATGCCAAGACCATTCTGTGAAATGGCTTTTTCATTTTTTTTCTCCTGTTTCATTTTTGTTTTTGTTTTTTACAAGCTGTAGAATGGTTTCCTGCCCAGCCTGTGTTAAAGCCAGGATGGGAGCTCTGGACTAGGATGGCTGCTCTGGACCAGAGGCATGCTCACGCTCAATCATTATTTGCCAGTGGCCACTAAACTTTTCCAAAACACACTTTATCGAGTGTGCAGCTTTTGTTGTACCATGGTGTAGATAGTGGTCTCTGGAGAAGGGTGAGAGACTACAGGCCATCTGGTGCCTTTCTGGACCTTGTATTTTAACAGGAGATAAAATAAACTGCTTTTTCTCATGGAGAAATAAACCCTCCCTCAAGCATAAAAGCAACCTGTCGCTTTCCCATGTCCTGGAGAAGGGCCACCTTTGCAACATGAACTTCCTTCCCACATACTAGCTTTGAGGTGAGGATGACCTGAGAGCTGGAGATGGTGTTTCTTTATCAGGCTCTCAAGTAGCAGAAGTCTTTGTGCTGGAATGCTGCAGGCAGTGCACCAATGGGCCCAGGAGCTGCTGAAGAGAAATCCCACCAGTGGCAATGCATAACTGTGCAAACCAGTAACCCTGGATTAACTGGGATGATGGGAGGCAGCCTGGCAGTGGGAACTGGCCTGGTGCTGGGGCTTAATCTCGTAATTTTGGGGGAGAACATGTCCAGGCAGTGTTAGTTTTCTGTGCTGTGTTTTTGGATGAGGTATGAATTCCCCAGACAGGCCAGGTGACTGAGGCTCCCCTTGGCACTGGTGTGATGCATACATCAGTCACAGAACAGGGATATGGTGAAGTTCTCTCTCCCAGGCCCTATGCAGACCTGTCCCATGTGTGTCTATCTCTTGTCACCAACACTGGGCTCTCCCACCCTAAAATGTTTTTACAGGGCTCAGCTTTACACCTGAACTTTATACTTTAGCTAAAGCTACCAGCCAAGTAAAATGGAAGCCCAGGAGCAGCATCCAGTTTTCTTGTCCCATAAACCTCCTTGTCCAGGAGCCAAAGCATGGGAGTCTGTGTCTCCACATAGGCAAGCAGTGTGGTGAGGCACAGTTAGTTTTTTCACAGCCTGTGTGTGGTGGTGATTTGAATACTTTTGGAACATACTGATTTTACAGTGTTTAAGTTGGGAAAATAACAGGAATTAATTTTATTTTTGCTTTTTATAAGTTACCTGCTCCCATCAGATTTCAAATTTATTTGGTGCCTAAAATTTTTTTGAATATGACTGCCACTCCAGCCTCTTTTTCAGTACAAGACATGGGGTGGCATTTCCTTTCCATTTGGGGGCTGCTGAGCTCAGTCCCACTTTGCTGTTTCTCTGGTCTACGATCAAGGGAGGCAGCAGCAAAACCTTTGCTCTTTGGCCTTGGGGCACCCATGAGGCTTCATGTGAAAAGGAGAAAGGCAAAAGGGGGCTGATCCCTTTTGGAAAGTTAGAGATACTGATCTGAGATGTTCTGTACCTCCATGTGTGTGTTTGTTAGGGCATCTGGGGGAGAACTGTGCTTTGCTAGGTTTTGTTTTAGTGACATCACTCCTGTGACATTGTGGCAAAGGATGGTGAGTAAATGCGTTGCTGTTGGCGTTTTCAGTTTGTGAGACACTGGATTTTTACTATAAGTAGAGATTAGGAATTATCTTGGTAAAACTTTCCAAAATTTCTTCCCTCTCTGGAAGGAAGGGAAGGGTGTTTTAGTGGCTGTGGGCAGAAGTGTCAGCACCTCCTGGTTGTTCTGGCCAGAGTCCCTCGGGCAGGCTGACGTAGGACACATCGAACGATGGCAAAGCAATTTCCCACTGTCCCATCCTATCAATAGATGCAATTTCCCTGGGGTGGGGGTATGTAAAACTCGATTGCTGCAGACGAGGGCCAGTTCTGGTTGTGTGCATCACACGACCAAGCAGCAGCAAGGCTGCAGGCTGGAGACATTTTCTGTCACACTGGAGGCACCATCCCTTCCTCTGTGGTAATAAATGAGGTGGCACTTCACAGAGGAGCCAGGCCTTTGCTCTTCCTTATCCTCTTGCTCCCAAGGCCTGTGTACTTATCATGATGAAGCACCCGTGGGGGGCAGTGGTTATACTGCCTCTGCCAGTAACCCTCATTTGCATATCATACCCAAATCTATCACATTTTTCCCACACTCGTGAGCTTTAGAGGTCAAACACAGCTGTACAATAAGGCTTCTCCCCACAGAAAAGCACTGCCATACAGTTCTGCTGGGAAGTGGCATAAGCTCCATCAGTATAACTGTACTTATGCTGATTTAAAGCATCTACCTCAGACCTTTAATTAGCATAAGCCTCTTAATAAAGAGGGGAAAAAAATAATAAGAGCTACACCAATGATGTAACTAGACCTAGAGGCACATTTACTTTAAAGTTAGTTTGGTTTCACAGAGTCTGTGATTTTAGTTAAATCTTCCAAAGAATGTGAGGACACTTCTATTTATGTTCCATTCACACTAATTTTAATTTCTATTAAGTCCGTCAGGATCAAGTTTGAGCTAAGTTAAACACAGTGTTACTGCTCACACTGGTTTTGATGGATTAGAAGCAATAGAGCTAAATCTTTCCAGTCCCTTGCGAGTCCCTTGCAGTTTCAGTGACAGAAAGATGATCAGGTTATTTTAACTACATTTATCAAAACAGCCTGCAGGCATAGGCACACTTTCATCATTGTGACTGTGTCCACTTAATACCCAAATGGTCTTTAAACTGGAATAATCATGCTTCAAAGTGGGCTGCTCTTCTTTAATTTAGCCTAATTTGTTTTGATTTAGATGCACAACACTGGTTGGTTATGGGTAGACAAGACCTAGGAGAACACCCTGCAGTGGGTAGGAACTGCTGTTACACAAGTTTTGCCAGAAGTCCTCCTCCCTGCAGAAATCCCTTGGCTGGTGTCCATGTTAGCTTTCACTTTCTGGTTCCAGGACCTTGTGCTCCTTTTTGGTGTGCTGGGCATATCACAGGGACATTGGACACCTAGTTTCACTCAAATATCCTTGTGGCAGGGAAAATAGCTGGGAAGAAAGGGACAAGGGGAGGCTCTGCCACGCTTACAATCTGTTCCCAAATCACACTATGGACACCAGTGGTGCTTGGCCTCTGGGGACACCTGTGAATCTCAGTGTCCCTGTGTCACCTGGACCCCAGGCTTGCTTGCACTCTGGGGACTCTGGCCTTTGGAGCATCTCTGGAGAAAGCTGAGGGCCCACAGGCAGGTGCCTTACTCTCACCAGTGCCCAAACACTAAGCAGCAATCAGCTCCAGAGCTTGCTGGTGGCTGCTGGGAGGCAGGCACTGGTATTTAAACCCCATGCTTTGGAAGGGCAACTCAGGTCTGGCTTTGCTCAGCAGGAAACCAAATCTGTGTCACAGTGAGATGCTGTTGGTGTCAGCCCCATCAGAAGAAAGGGCTGGGCTACCCCAGGTACAAGCCATCCTCAAGCACCACTGCCAGCTGTGCTGTGCCTGGGGAAGGAGATGTGACAGTGCAGAAGGCTGAACTTTCTCTGTGCTTTAGCTGTTGAGAAGAGCCAGAGCCATAACAATCTGTGTGTAGTAGTGTTTCTCCTCTCACAGAAACATCCACGTATGCAGCCCTATTTATTTTGATCAAAAGGAAAAACATGGTCACACCTAGAAGTGCTTTATGCACAAACTGAGGATGTAGGCTCTTCATTGAAAGAAAGAGCCATAGGGAAAGAAAAATGCCATAGAGACCTCTTTGAATGCATGGATTTTGTTTTGGTGGCCTTTTCTTTCTCTTCTACCTAATATCTCCCTCCTCTCATAAGACATCTCAGGACTTGTCAGATTGATCTTCCTCATTGATCTTCCTCATTTTGTACTGGGGCACTCTTGGTCTTTCAGGTCTTGCTTGCTGACCAAAAGCTCAGTGCTGATAAATCTTTAGCAGAGGAGGTTTTTCTCCCAGGTGTTTCTCAACCACAAGAGTTATGTGAGGTGCACAGGACAAACAGCAGAAAAAACAGTGACCTTAACAGAACCTGGCTGTTTTACAGCTGACAAAGTTTCCTGCCAGTATATCCAGTGACTTTATCTCACTAGTTCTCCCTGTCTTCAGAGCATTCCAAGGGAAAAAAATGAATAGGCATGCCCTGAATAAAAGTGCTCCAACTCAATCTATTTTTCTTTTGCAGATTGCTTTTAATCTCCTCTGGTGGTAAAAATTCCTTTTCTTTTCTTGTATTTACTTTCAGTTTTGTTCATGCCATATTTCTTTTACATTTTTTATTCCTTCACCATGTTCTGTTTTGTTTGTGCTGTTGACAGCAGGAGTGATTTAAAAATGCCCAGTTTTTGAAACAAGTCATCTCTAGATGAAATTGTTCCTAAGGGCTCCTAGCAGCTGCCGGGACAAGTGGAATAAATGCAGATTTAAGACCAGTGGCTGAAGGTAATTGTAAATAAAAGTCCTATTGGACAGGTTTCCAGGGGAAGGATATTTCAAAGAAGCTGTGTGCCCTAGAAACATGGCTGGCAGCTTTGGAGAGCTATAAATGTGGGGGGCAAGACCTTTCCCTGTGCCATAGGACTGGCTCGTCCCAACTGGCATAAAAATGCCCAAGATTAGGAGCAGCCGATGTTGTGGCTGTTTTCCTGGGGAGAAGAGGCCAGTGGGGCTGGCAGGTCATTATGCTACAGTCCAGCTACTGGTGACAAAGCAACTCTAGACCCCACAAGGGGGGTCCTTAACAGGCCACCTGGGTTGGGAGTCATATAGAGCACCTGTGAGTGGAAACTGGAAAGATTCAGCACAGGAACTGTCCTGCCTTACCTAACTTGATCTTACACATTTTCCCTGTCTATTCCCTACTGTCCACCCTTTAGGGTAGGATGGTCTGGGTGTCAGGAGTCAGAGCAGACCTGAGCTCTGAGCCTGCTCAGGAAGGAGGGAGGCCAGCCAGCTTGGCCCCCACTGCAGCTTGGTGGGATTACTGAGGTTGCAGAGGAGGAAGCCGTGCCTTAGACTGGGCTCAAAAAAGCAATGTCTGCCAGCCCTGCTGTGCTGGCCAGCTTTGCTTCCCTTTGGAGATGGTGGACTTAGTGGGCTTAGTCAGAGCCAGGCAGCCTCATATCTCATAACAGCTCTTTTCAGTGAGTGCTGCCCTATTCCTCTTTGCAAATTATCCTTGAGTGATTATACTTCTGCTTATTTTACAATCATGATGTTAATGATTTTTGCAAATGAATTTTAAACCAAGAGATGTCTAGCCTGATTATTTGGCTGCTTTCACCACTGTCATCGCATCCAATAGCTGTTATTCAGAAAACACTCTTTGCACTTGTGTTTACTCACACAGATTATATAGTGGGGTTGGGCTCTTTTGCTGGATATTTCCCAAGCCACCAAAAGCTTTGGAGGTGGCAGCCCAAACGCTTTGAATGCAAATACTGAAGCCAGTGAGTATTTGCCTGAGTATCTGCCAAGCTCTCATTTGCTGAGAGCACGCTGGTGAATCAAAATTTAGTTTCATGAACATTTATGGAAAACAACCAAGAGAGCAGCTCCAAATCCCATCTTTTCAAATGAATTCTGCTTCTCTTCTAAAGCATGTTCCCAAATTCATTTGGGCTTAGTGGTCCATGTCTAGTTCTTGCTATGAAATATCCATGTACTCTCTTCTTTTCTTGGTCCCACTTCCTTTTCTTCTGGAAAAGAAGGGATTCCTCAGACTGATGCTGAGAGACATTCTTGCTCTCCACCATCTTGTATACTCACAGGCTGCTTCTCCCTCTAACTCACACAACAAATGTGACACAGAAAACATCTGTGGATTTCAAATTCAGTTTTTATCCCCTCAGTGGACATGGCTGCTTTCTGGTCTGTTTTCTCTCCAGACCAGAAGTGCATGAGGTGCGGTGATGGTTTGCTGTGCTTCCAGTGAAATGAGTCTGCCTGTGGCAATTGGTGTTTCCAGTCAAGCCACTGCAGTTCTCAGGTGTTCCTCAGCCAGGACTGTGTGGAGAACTGTGAAAACACATATAACAGGCTGGTTCCCTCAGGCCTGAGATTTGTACCTGCCCTGCAAGCAAATTGCTACTGTCTCCCTCTGTCTTTTTGTTTTAGGAGGTGTCACATCAGCAACTGGGCTTGAGGAGAGACCGAAGACTGAGAGGGGACAGTGATGGATGGGCTAATGCCAGACTGGGAAAAGGGTGAGTTACGGTATCTTGATAGCTGAAGTTTCACTCCTTTTAACAAAAGGAGGCCAGGGGCTTTGCTGCTGGCTCCCCTCTGAAACTACCTGCAGGTACCTGCTCTAATTGGGTTGGTTTGGCCAAAGCAAGGCTGACCTGGTAACACGGCATTAGATTCAAATAGCCCTTTCCTGGCTGGGGCCCTGTGGCAACTGAGGTTCAATCTGGACAGACAAAGGAGAGCTGAGCCTGTTACATGGCCCAGCACATCCAGGGCTGTGCCTGCACAGGGGACAGGGGAAGCATGCCTCTGCTGGTTCCGCTTTCACCAAGAGTTGCATCATAGAATCATAGAATGGTTTGGGTTGGAAGGAATGGTTGGGTTGAAAGGTCATCTAGTTCCAACCCCCTTGCCAAAAAAACAGCTCTCCAAAACAGTGTGAGCCTTGGTTAACCAGGCAGGGATTTGATCTTGGTCCTGTGGGACTCAGCTGGCAGCAATTCCAGCAGTGTTCCATGGCACAGTGGGCGATAATGATTTCCCTGTTCTGCACTCCATGCTCCCTGTCCCTGCAGGTCTGGCTGGTGCAGGCTGTGCTCAATTGCAGAGATACAGAATGGGTTTTCTAGGGAGCAATGGCAGCACATTTTCACTGGCTGTTTTTTACCCCAGATAAGAGCCTAAAGGAAAGATTTCTGAGACAGATGTAGTTTACTTCTCTTTTAACTTTATTAGCTGCTAAATAAGAGGCACTAAACCTCACAGAGCGGTGTGGGGGACACATTCCTCTCCTGGAAGAGGAGAGGAATGAGGATGCTCTGTCAGATCCATAGCTTGCTCCCAGAAGCGATTGCCACTTACTGCACTTGCTTCAGCTCAGAGAAGTTGCCTCTTTGTCAGGATGCCTCCAGCCTCTGTGCAATCCTCCCATTCAGCTCTCAAAGCCCTCTGGATTTACCAGGAAAAATAATTGTCTTTCTTCATTTTCTCTCTTGCCAGCCTTCCTGGCACCACTCTCTTTCTCATTTAATAGCCAAAAACCTGGTAGGGGTCTTACTGCCTCCTCCATGCTCCTCTAGTGACCACTTAGTCTGATGTTGGCAAGATATTAGCACAGATGTAGGTGGCACCACAAGCAACAACCTCAGCAAAGCTGTAAGAGGCAGCATGTTTTCCCTTCCATCCGTAAGGGCCAAGGGCTTTGGCAGATGAATGGTGTCAGGTTTGGCTGTGATGGGTTATGGTGAGATTGCCTGCTCTAGGGGGGCGGGGGGAGCTTTAAAGATGATGAGTTTTGATAACAAGGACTAATAAGTGTGGGATTGCCTTGGTGCCCTCAGCCCACTTGAGCATCCCTGGAGATGGTGCAATGTCATGAATGGGGTGAAGCAAGCCTGTGAGTGGGAGCAGGAGGGGAATCAGGTCACCCTGTTGTCTCCTCAGCACTGGAAACCACCAACTGTACTTTTGTCCCTATTTGAAGTATTCCTAGCTCTGCTTTCACACAAAGAGAGGAGCTGGTTAAGTGCTAAGGTGTCATCTCTGGGGAGAATTATATTTTAATTCACTTGGGCTCCTTCCCCTGCCTGTCTGCCAAGGCTGCTTCTAACGAGGTGGTGCTCACAGGGCAGGCAGCTCCCTCATGCTGCTTTTGAGAGTGACTTCTGTATTCCCAGTGGATGTAAATTATCTTGGGCCCCAGAAAGAAAAAAAGTAGGGAAATAAAGGTTCCACACAACCCGTTTTAGAGCCAATGTCAGGATTTACACATGAAGCAACTGGTTATTTACATGTGACTCCTTTCCTTGGCTGATGGTTGGTATCTGCCACTTCAAACGAGAAGGATTTGCTTTTCTTTGGCTGCCCCCTCCATCCCCATCCCAAAAGCCTGACCCAAAGCCAGTAATGCACCTGATCCTTGCAGGAACTAAAAAATCCTTGCAGGAGCTGCTGCAGCAAAATGAGTGCAACCAACCCCTTGCAACCCACTTGCCCGATAGTTCCCCCTTTTTTTGGCACCAGTCCCTTTGCCTGACCTCTGTCCTCCCTCCTGCCCATGCCCTTGGACCTCTTCTCTCCCAGTGATGTGTGATTTTCCAGTGGCTGTGGGTCTCCCCCTGCCCCACACCCGTGACATTCAGGGGGTTGATTTGATTGGACGTGAGCTCAAAGCTCATTAAGGACTTGTCAATACTGCAATGAGAAGCTGCGTGGGGTGAGGCAGGGGAGAAGGGCCCTGTGGCAGGAGGGGCTTACAGCTCCCCTCTCCATGTGGGAGCAGGTCCGTATGCACAACCCTGGGCTGGTGTCTACGTGAGCAGCTCTGTGCACCCCGGGGACCCAGCACCATCTGGCACCGTGAGGCAGGTGAGTCCACTGGGACAGCAGTGTCTGGTCTTGGTGTGTGAGTATTGGGTCAGAAAAGGGAATGTTGGAGCAGTGGTGGGAAAGAGCCACCTGCCTGCATGGGCATCCCTGGGGAAGAGCTGTGCAGGTGTTGACCTCTCCTCTATCCATGCTGGATTTGGTGTGGGGCTGAGTGGTACAGCACCCTGAGGACAAGGCAGGATGTAAGATTGTTTCTGTCTCCCAATAGGTGATGAAGAGGTGAGGAAAAGGGAACAGAACTGCCTGGTGCTCAACTGGAGCAGTGTGAAGTAGAGCAGGTTTTGTGCAGCTTTACCCACAGTAGTACCACTGCAATGCCTAACCATCTTCTGTTGGTTGCCATTGCCTTTGCAATGTCCTCTTGGTCAAGAAAGACACCAGTTGCTGGGAAGGCAGCACCTTTCTCATCTGTCTCTACCATGCAGAGCTAACTGGTGTTAACAGGCAGGTGCAGCAACCAACCTCCAAAACCTGCTCATTCTGAGCAAAGTCCTGGGCTGGGGAGGGTGTCTCTGCTGCAGTGGGGAAGTGGGGCATGAACCACCACTCCCCCATGCTGCAGTAGGGGTGTCTGGAAAGGACCTGCCTGGTGAGTAGCCCCCTGCTTCCATCCAGGGAGCTGGTGCTACCAGGCAGAGTGAGAGGGTGGATGACAGTCCAAGAGCATGACCTGAAAGTGGTACCAGGGTCCCAAATATTGGAAAGTTTCTCACAGTGCCTCTGGGCTGGGGGGAGATGTAGTGAGTGCAAGTGATGGCTTAGTAAAGATGCTGTATCAACACTTACATGAAAACCTGAGGCAAGTTTCCCAGGGGAGGGTTTCCAGAGAGTAGGACTTGGGGCATGTGTTAGGTGATATGCACACAAGAAGCATGGGCTCAGCTGCCCATCCCTGAGGCTGGGACAGTCCCTCCCATCTTTATATGCTGCAGACCCAAGTAATAACTTGAAACGGTGTTTCAGGCCCTTGGCACCCCTTCACAGAGGTCCTGCAAACTCTGATGTTCTGTGGCAGTGGAGCTCTGCTTCCCAGCCTGTACAGCTGCTGGGACGTTCCTGGGGGCTATATGTCCTTGCTTTCTGTCTATGTACAAGACACTGACTCTGAAGGAGGTAATTCAATCCTCATGTGAAGTCCTCCCCAGCTCTCTTCTATCTCCATAGCACTGGAGACCTGGACAAACTCATCCATCCCCTTCTTGCCTCCCCTCCTACCTTCTCCCTGCTCCCTATCTCCCATGAGTGTTTCTTGGAGCTGCAGTCTGAATACCAACCACTCCTCAGTTAGCTGGTGACCTTGCTGTAATTCTGCCAGCACCTGGTGGAGACTTCCAGAACATTTAATTTTGGTTCTCCTCCCTCCAAGAGAAGCTCTGCAACAGTTCAGGATTTTTTTGTGTGGAGAACAAAAATCAGGCTGAGGACACACAGCTGGAAATGTGTTTTTTTCTGAAGAAACAAGGAACAAGCAACTAATGTCCTTATACTGTGGGTGAATGTCTCCATGACAGAGTCCTGTTTCCTG
This sequence comes from Climacteris rufus, assembly GCA_013398175.1. Lineage (NCBI taxonomy): Eukaryota > Metazoa > Chordata > Aves > Passeriformes > Climacteridae > Climacteris > Climacteris rufus. The sequence goes on from VZRZ01007595.1 coordinate 1,059,199, forward strand.
GAGATAGAGCAAGTAGGGGTCGTGTCTGGCCCCTGTGGAGATGCTTGTGTGGTCAAGGCTGTGCCTGGCTCCAGAGGGTCAGGGTCTGCACCCTGGCTGTGTGAGATGTGGCTCGGGACTTCAGCCAAGGCAACAGGGACAACAGCCTTTCCTTCCTCTGCCATATCTCCTGATCACAAGTCCTGGGGGAAGAGCTGCCCCTTCTGCACTGCTGTATCAAGCTTAGCACAAGAAGCAGGAAGAAGAGAAGATCTGAAGTGGTACAGATAGTAATGCCCAGCTAGTTGCAGTTGATCCTGGACAGCAGGGGTTGGTGCTCTTACTGGGTAATGAGCACTTTTTCCAGGTTATTTCAAGGAAAACCTCAGCCAAGGGGCTGGAGGCTAGCAGTGTTCTTGCAAGGTTCCTGCAGAGGCAGCTGGCTCTACTGTTCTCTATTTTCCACCCCAAAAAAGCATATGAACAAAGGGAGCCTTGTGGCAGCTTGAGGGCTCTGGAGCACGATTATCTCTGGTTTCATGGAGGAGAACAAAGAGTTTGGCATCTGAGAATGAACACAGATTTTTTTTCTTTGGCTTGGCTGTGCTGCAGCAGGAAAACAATGTTGCACTCTGCGTGGTGAGGCTCTAGTCTTTTTTGGAGATGAGCACATATGCCTGAGTGGTGACAGACACTTTCACAGGTGCCATGTTCTGAATGAGGTGCTTGGTAGCTGCTGTGATCCTACCCAGAAGGAGCAGGGGGAAAGTCTGTGATTTTCTCATTCTCCCATTTGTCTTCCTCTTTGTACTTTCATCTGAACACTGTAGCAGAGATTTTTTGAGGCAGTGCAGGGTTTTTACCTGCTGATCTTACTTCAAGGGCAGTAGGTGCTGGCCAGTGTGGAGCAGGCTGAACTTGTCTGTGCCCTGTGGATAGGTCATTTCCCCAGGTGGGAGCTTCCCAGACCCAAGGGACAACCAGTTCTTGCTCCTCTGACATGCAAGGTGAGGAGAGATCGCTCCCTGGCAATGCTGGACACTTCAGAGCAGACCCTGCATCATTCTCATGCTTGTTTCTGCTCTTTCCTTGACAATTTTGTTTCTTATTCACTTATATCATTATAAAATCAGGGCAACAAAATCCAAGGTGACTTTCTCAAGTGAATGTCCTGACTTTCCATTGCAAGACAAATTTTGCCCAGTCTGCTCAATGGATTGACTTCATTAAAAAAAAAAAAAGAAAAAACAAAAATACCCTAAGGCAAATACGGCAAATAATCACTGACATTACTTGCAACATCTCTGGAGCTACATCAGATCAAGCTTTATGTGTATGAAGTTATGACTTCATCCCTCTCATGCATTGCACAGCCATGCCTTTGCACAGTACTAGTGAGTCCTGGTAAGACAGGGCAGTTTACCCCTGGGATGGCCAAAGTCTCACAGAGGATGTTGCTGCAGATAAAATTTGAGCTAAAGTCTTGGCCCAGAGGCACAGTCTTGGTAAGGGAGGGGGGCCCAGTGAGTAATCCAGGCTTCACTGACTGAGCTGTGGCAGTGCAGCCTCTCTGGGGAACAGAGAGAAGATGCCAGAGGGGATGTCTGTCCACATCCTGTGGCAGTGCCTGGACACCACACTGGGCTGTCATGAACAGGCACAGGAGGTATAAGGCAAGTGAGAAATTCCATCTGAAACTGCCCTCTCTGTGTCCATCTTTAGGCACTTTGGCCCCAGTGATCTTCTCAAAGTCATTGGAAACGTTTTTTCCATAAGCCTCCCTGGAGTGGGATTGTGCTTTAACAAGAAACAAAGTAAGTCACCCCATCACACTTCCTCTGGAGGAGCACTAACCTGAGGCTCTTCCCTCCTTTCATTCCCTGCTTCTTGAGGAACTTCTCTGAGAGCTGTACTCCTTTTTCAAGCATGGGTGAACCTTGCCAATGAACTCAAAAACTAACTGGGGTTGGGAAGAGACAGATGGGTCTTTGGAAGAACGCTGGGCTAAAAATGTCTGTGGTGCTTCAGGCAGGGCAAAAGAATAACGTAGCAAAAGTATATAAACTACCAGCATCATGAAAATGGTATCCCACCGTGACACCTTGCACTATATAAGAAAGGAAAAACGCTTTAAAATTTAATCAGCACATTTAAAATAAGCAGAAATAGGCCTTTAATCTTTTTAATGTGGTGCTTTTGCTGAGTAGGATGGAGACAGGGATGCCTTTAAGCAACTTGTCTGTCTTTCCCAATCTGGAAGCCTGCAGTCTGCTCAGAAGCTGCCATGAAGGGAGAAGGATATGGCCCGACCTCGATCCTCATGCCTCACCCTGGGTCAGGACAGTCTGTGGGAGCCAAAAAAATACTCCTGCCATCTCTCTGCTACCTGGGGAAGCTTCTCAGGGGCCAGGATGAGTTTTAAGTGAGAGCATTAAAATGGCTCAGAGGCTGCATCATTTGCATCTTCCAGAAAAGACACAAACCCTTGCTTTTCTTAGGGACAAGGTAAGGTGGCCACAGACACCGAGGTGACAGCAGCAGTGGTGAATGAAGCAGAGTCTGTGGTCAGGAGCAGGATCTCATCCCTGCTTCCCCCATGGGATGAGGAGCCAGAGGAGATCCAAGTGGGCATCTGGAGACAGGCAGGATGCTGCAATAGCTGTCCCTATTCCTTCTGTGTAACACAAAAATGAAGATGGGCCGTGAGGGACTGCCACAGCTTTCCTGGGATCATAGCTGACGGCTGCAAGATGTATTCTGGCCTTGTGTGTAGGTCCTGTTCATTTATTGGTTTATGAAACATGGCTTGTGCCCCAATTGCCCCCTCTGCTCATCTGGATAAGGTTGTGGTGTGGTGGCAACCTCACCTGCCACATTATTAAAAGTGACGTGGGTGACCCTGGGCTGCTGGTGGAAGAGGGACATTGAACAGCAGCTGCAGGTCAGACCAGGGCATGAGCAACCCAGATCTTATGCAAGAGGATGGAAAAGGGGGTGGAGATGGAGGCCACCCAGCAGCTCCATCACCCAGGAGAGCTGATTCATTTTCTTCTCTCACCCTCTGTGAGTGCTGGCTTTTCCTGCAACCAACCAATCACCTGTCTGCAGGGGAACGGAGATGAAAGGTTGAGTGGCTCAGTGGTGCCTCTTGGGCAGCATGCAGAGAAGGCTGTGAAGCACAAGCCCTGTCCACCTGACCCAGCTGGACAGGAGAGCAATGCTCCAGTCCTGAGCGAGCTCCATGTGGAGCCAGCACCCTGCCAGCATCCTCAGACCCCCACAGGGAGCTCTTCCCTAGACCTTCCAGCTTTTATAGTTATAGGAAGCTCAAGCATATGCTGCTGTTGCAGTGAGCAGAAAATCGACCAAGAGTCTGCTGTGCCCTGATCAGCGGTCATGGCTCTAAACAAGACACAGAGCCTTGGGGCTACTTGGCTGTCATTAAAATGGTGTGGATGGAAGGAAAAGTCTAATTGACTGAACAACAGCCTGCACTGTGTAATTAAAGTAATTGTGGCTCTACCTGCGTGGGTCAGAAGTGATTTGTGTGGCTATTCAAGCACTGATAAATAACAGGTGGGGAGGTGTGTGAAAGAATTTCTTACATGTGTTTCCATAGTTCATTGTGCTGTTTCATTTTGGGCAATTTTATGCCCTTGAAATTTTTGGTTTCTGTCAAATATGAGGAGGTTGTTAATATTTCACGTAGCAGCAGGGGAAAGTAAAAAGGTCACTGTTGTTAGCAGTTTCAGGTGGCAGAGTTTCAAGTGGTGGTAATACCTTTTCAGTGCTATTTTCTTATTTGAAGTGAAATCCCTCAAAAAAAAAAAAAAAA